>JBBWSE010000014.1:5997500-6583889 GCA_038430175.1 Ficus hirta | reverse complement strand
CAAAGAATAACAAGTTTATGGAGTATCAATAATAAATACCCTTCTAAACTTCATATTTACAAGTTACATCATGGTCCTCTTAACATAATTTTTTAACGAATGATTTAAAATTTCCATTTTTAAATATAAAAATTAAACTTAAAATAAAATTGTTACAATTTTGTTCCAATAAATTTAACAACTTGTGTATACGCGGAGTGCGTGCTTGCACTGGTAAATATAAATACATGAACACAGATGTATTGGATAAAACTAACAATGGGAAAATGAAAAAGACTAAAGCTACATCACTCGTGTGAGCAATCAGTTCCTATAGACGCGAAGTTCACAAGATCGAAGCACCAATTTTTGTCCTGACTTCTCCCCCATAATTCATACATGTGCCATCCTCTAAAATTATCTTGCTTCTTCTATTTTTCCTTTTTCATTTAAGAAAAATTCTTTGGTTACTGCTTACTGGTGTGGGATTTTTTTTTTTTTTTTTTTTTCTGGGGGGGGGGGGGGGGGGGGGGGGGTGTGGTGGGTTTGGGGGGGTGGTGTGTGTGTGTGTGAGGTAAGACTTCCACTGATGCTTTATTGGTTTGGACCCGTTAGGTACAACATACAGGAAAAGTCACATTTCAGGTACCGCTTGGGATCTGATAAGAGATCGTAAATATCAACGGTGATTAAGTATGAAAGGGCATCCTCATATACTATAATTTAAAATTAAGAGAAAATTATCTAAATAATCATATTTTTTCATATTTATGATCACTATGATATAAATTTTAATTAATTTTAATTTCTTTTTATGTCATATTGATTAAATGTTAATTTTTTTATATTATATTAGTATAATGATATCTAAATTTGTATCAATATAGTGTTTTATCTTTTTATTTATGGTCTGACATCCTAAAATGAGTACTGTTTTGCAAAGAAACAATATATTTAAAAAAACAAAAACAAAAACCCAAGTAGTCTACATCGATAGACAAAGCAAATCCTCGAAGAAAATAGGATTTGTTTTGTCTTAAACCAATTAAAATGTTTGGGAGAAATCGGAACACATCTTCGTATGGGGCCCTAGCGACCCCCAAAAAAAAAAAAAAAAAACAGAAGCTCTCCGATGATTTCTTCAGGGATTACAACTTCTTGGACGTTCTGATGAGTGGGGTGAAGTATAGGAACAATATTGTCCCATTTGTACAGCTTTAAATTTTTTATTTTTTTATTTTTTTATTTTTTTACTCACTATCAACTTTTCCGGGCTTTCTTTCGGCTTTCTTGGAATGTTAAGAAAGTCTCAGAGAAGAGAACCCAAGTTTCATAATAATTCAAAAAAATTTTAACTTTTGTTTTTGTTTTTGTTTTTTTTTTTTTCAAGTGATATCTTTTTTTTTTTCTGTTCTTTTTTAGTAGCTTGTTTGTTGTTTAAGTCTATGTTTGGCATCCAGGTTTAACTAAAATTAAACCGTATTTTTTCATCTTAATCTTTATCTTTTTCTGAAAAGTTAATAAAAATTATAACTAGTTTTTAAAAAATCAATCAACTCTAACTTAAAAATTTTAACTCCAACTGTAACACCAAACGGAGACTAAATCTATGTAGTTTGGTTGTTTTTATATAACGGCGGAGGACCAAAGGGGTGGTGAAGACAGGTCGTTGGGACCCTTTTCTGGTTGGCATGAGAATTCTTGCCGTTGACGACGGCCCAATTTGCCTCAAGGTGTTGGAGACTCTTCTTCGAAAATGCCAATATCAATGTTTCTTTTCATCCAAACACCCACATCCAGGCTAAATATTATATATATATATATATATAAATGTATTTGTATATATTTCTTCTCTTTTTTTTTACCATTCCACCCTCAACTATAATTCAAAAACTTTTTTTTTCCTCTGACTTCAAGGCTGTGGATGTGTTTTTTCACTGTCCCATGAATTGTTTGACCCATAATCCATGCCACGTCAGCATTGGATTCCAAACATCGCAAATGAGACTCCATTTATATATGTTAAGGTATTATTTGGTGAATCAACTTTACTCAAACTAAATTATATTTTTTATCTCAATTTTTATTTTTTTCTGAAAAATCAACAAAGTTTATAACTACTTTTTAAAAAGTCAACTCAACTCAAACTTAAAAATTTCATCTCATCTCAAACTCAACTCTTTCACCAAACGGACCCTAAGTTTTATTTATATATACAGGTTGTAGACACTTACCATGCATAATCAAATTGTTAAATAAATAATTAAGTATGAGGTATTAGGAGAAAATAATTATTTAGAAAATATTGAGGTATTACGAAAAAATAGTTATTTAGAAAATATTGAAAAAAATATACTTTAGTAAAAAATTAAAAAGAAGTAAGAGAATCGCATACAAAGTTAATAAAATAATAATTGAGATTGTCATAAAAAAAAAATTGAGTTAGCATTGAAGAAGCCAGAAATTTAAATGAGGGGGCTAATAACAAAAGTTTTTTAATTTTTGAGGAAGAAAATGAATTTTTAATTTTTTAGGGAGGGCTATTTATAAATTTGAGGAAAAAATACATATAAAATTTTAACTAGGAAAAAGTTGCAGGGCCTAAAACCTTCCTCCCTTCGTCCTTGTGAGTAAGGATACATTTAAAATAATTTATTTTAGTATTGGACAAAAAAGAGTAAAAAATAAAAATTTAAAATGATAAAAAAAATATATAAAAAAGATATTAATATGTGAACGAAAGTGAAGAATAATTTTAAAATGTATAAAAAATAAAATGAATATTAAATATTTTAAAAAAAAGTAGTTAAGAATTTAAAATGATCGTGAAAAAAATAATAATAATAAGTGTGCTGTGAGAATTTTTTTGAATAGAGTAAAGGAGAAAAAATTTTATTAACTAAAAAAATGAAAAGAAAGAAAAGGAAAATGGAAAGAAGGAAAGAGAATCAAAAAGAAAAAGAAAAAAAAAAGGAAAAGACATGTGTCAAAATCAAATATGAGCATCTGGTTTTATATATAGGGGGTGGCTGTGGTAGAGACTCATTGAGAGTCCCTACCCATAGAGCTATTTTTTGAGCCACTGATCTTTAATCCTACGGTTTATATTTAAGGTGCAAATGATGAACGGTAGACTTACCCTTATTGTAACAAAGTTAGTGGGAAAAAAAAAAAGAAAAAAAGAAAAAAAGATGAAGAAGATCGTGAACCCATGGGAGAGAGTAGGTCGAAGAGATTTCAGGAGGTGAAGAAAAAGGGAACAAAAACGAAAATGGAGAAGCGAAAGGGAAAATAATCAAAGAGGGGGAAGAAGACGGTTCCAAAAAAATGGAGAAGCAAAAGGGATAATATGGAAGTAACTCATCCACGCCAGTCGGATTGTGGTTCAATACCGGAGGAAGAGAAGGTACTGCGTCCCCGAAGCTCATCATCTCAGAAGCTTCAAATTTGTTCTGAATTCCAACGATCAGGTTCTCAGATTTCTCTGTCCCCTTTGTTACTAGTTGTATCTGTCATCTTTGTTTCTAGTTGTATTGTAATATGGGTGGAAATTTAAATGTTAAATTTGAAGTCGAACATTAGGTTTATTCGGTCGATAATAAGAAAACGGTTATGATTTGTATTGGTTTAAATGAGAAATTGTTGTTTGAAAAACAAAATGTCCTTCGAGATTGCCACCAAGATTGGGAACCCCATTGTTAGAGGTCGTCGTTAATTTTTAGTAGTTATTAAATTAATTATGGGCGTCGTTTATTGTTGAATAAAAAATAATGATGATGTAGTTTCATAGTGGAGTGGAGAATCAGATTTGATAGTGGAAATGGGATCATCATCGTTAGTTTCCTTGTCAAGGGGCTCTCTTTGGGTTGCCATGGGGAGTTGTGAAATTTCATACGACAGAGCAAAAAAACAGAAGGTTTTTCTTTCTGAGTTACAACCGAAAAAATGAAAACCCGAAAAAAAAATGGTAAGAAGAAGGGGCCGAAAAGTAAGATTAATAACTCAGTAAGAGAGAGATTTGCGGACGAGTGGCTAGCCAGAGGAGAGAGAAGGACAGAGAGAGAGAGCGAGAGAGAGAGAGACAGAGAGAGAAGAAGATTTGCACACCAGGTTGATTTGTTACATGCTGTATTATGGGCCCCTTGATTTCTGGGAAGACTGAGTTGACTGTTTAGCCGAGTCGAAGCTCTCTTCCTCTTCTCAGCATATAGAGAGAGAGAGAGAGAGGTAGAGAGAGAAACAATTCTGGTTCTGGACATGTTATATGAACTGTTGGATCATGTTTAACAAAACGACAACAAAATGATTAAAAAGAGAGGTCCATTCATGATTGAGCCGTTTTGCGACTTGTTAGAGAAGTATCATTCAATGAAAAATGCATTGGGAATTTTTTTATTTTTTTTTCCAGTTATTATTACATATATATATGTATATACACGCACTTGATGGATAATGTGTAGTTGAAATCTTCGTTGTTAAGTAGTTGACAAAAAAGTTTGAAACCTCTTTTGGAATTTATTAATAAAGGAAAGGAGGTTTCTTAATTTGAGGAGAGGATGGACAAATCAATATAGAAAACTGACCACTGATCAAGTAGAAAATCACGTCATCTAAGTTACACAATGGATCTGAGTAACTTCCTTTGCTCAACTTAATGAAGTTTCAATATCGATCTTCATCTCTCAGCGAAGTTGATATATACACGTAGACATCGGAACTTTACCATGAGTTCGGTTGCAGAACGATTTTGGTCAGCAGAAGCATGTTTGCTTTGCAGGATCGGGAGGCCATAACCCAACTAGATCTTTCTGTACCGGTGAGTAAGAAATAAGAAACTCTACAACTTACAAATATATAGGTATATATATATATATATATATTGTATCACAAGCTGGTCTTGGTTTTCGAATAAGCTATTTTTCGTTAGGCAATTATCTAGTTCTCTTTTGTAGAGAAGTTCACAAGATTTTTGCAGACCATAAAATAAGGTTCTGCATGAATATCTGACAGGATTTATTCAACTTTACTATTTAGTTAATTGTGTTAATTTCTTTAATTGCTTCGTGTCAATTCATTGTTTGCCTGCTCAGGTCTATCCTTGTCCAAAAGGTTCTCTAAGACAGAGAGAAATGGTGAGAAAACTTGGTGGCAAATAGTAGTATGTACTTTTCTTTCTATAATCGTATGTTAAGGCTTTCTTTCATCTGATATCTGATGATTTTACAAGTAAAAGTCGAACTTATGATACTTGATTTGCATACGGTAATATTGGCTCTTGATAAACCAAATTGTGCAGGATAAATGTTATTTACTTTGTGTAATTGGCTTCCTGTGTTGCTTCTTTGTGTCCTGATCAATTTTGTCTCGCAAATATTTGTTTTAATCCTGGTTTCCCTTTCTAGTTGACCCAAAATATTGTGTTTCAACGTACGAATAGCTGAGGTTTTAAGTGATTGAGCATGTAGGAGAGAAAAACACAACAGCCTGGAGCATATGGGCAGGAAAAAAGTCGTACAAATCTGTCAATATTGTTATATTTGGCAATTTTGTTTGTAAAAAGAATTTTTTTAACATTGTATGCTATGTGTTTCATGACATATATTCAGGTCATCTTATTAGTATATTGTCATAAATGAAATGTACAAAAGACCTATTAAACAAATTTTATGACAATTGTGGGATGTTTATTTCACAAGCTAGTTTATTTTTTGTTTTTTGTTTTTTTTTTTTACCCCTCACGATATTGTCTAAAAATTTTTACCAATTTTTTGAATGAACAGGATAAAATTTTAGCCTCACATGGGAAAGGAGAATTTTAATGCTGTGCTTGCTGGTAAAAGACCGGGCATATAAGATTCTTGGGAAGATTGTAGTGAACAAGTTACTGGATTCACCGGTAATTCGTACAAGGGATACATGACTTTGGAACAGGCACTTAAAGATTTCAAGATATCAAATGGTCAAGAAAATGAACCATTACAAATTTTTCGAAACCATGTCGTCCAAGATTATATCGTGGTCGAAAGAGAGACCATGACTACGGTTTCCAAAGTAGGTGAAACCAGTACAGTTAGCAAACCAAACCTGGAGAAGGATGTAGTTGGTGTGTTCGCCATGGGTTGCTTGGTTGGTGCACCCGCGACTATTTTAATGGAGGCAACGGACAATTTTAGTTAGGTGAACGACGAATGAAATAACACATGTAGGGGGTTCCGAAGGTCATTAACATTCCCATGTACGCATATTAGCATGTGCCTATCCTTTATTTCTACAATTCTTCATTTAGAAATTTCTTATACTTTTAATTAATTTATATGTTCAAACCGCTCACAAATTGCCCGATTAAATAAAGTAACGACAATCGTTGTAGGTAGCTTAACTCTATTTTACTGTTAATATACTAGCATGTGCACTTTAATGTTTTTCTCCAAGATTTGAAATGACTATTGGTTTGCATATGTGATTTGTTTTCCGCTCTTCATGAACAACCAGTTTTCTTTCATTATTTGCGCTTGCCAAATCAAGCCACCGCGCTTGGTAGGAATTAACGTTGCAATCATCAAGCATGAGCACATTAATTAGAAATCAATCTGGAAGCACTACGAAATTGCCCTAGTGTCCCATGCCAAGTATCTTATCTAAGTTTAACTTTATATGATAATGATCTATGGCATAAATACATAACATTTGTAAGCTAACAAAAATACCAAGCGTTTTACGTAAAACAACATCTTTACCCTTATCACCGAAGCAGTTGTAACTTTCACTCCACGCACGGCTTCACCCTGACAACGGAATTACAAACATAAAATTTAACTACCTTTTAAAAAAAAACATATTCAACACCATCATACAGTTCAATGACTTATTTATCAACTCACTTTCAGGTTGCTGTTTAGACCACTTGACATCTCACCCTTTGCACAAAAATCTGTTACACAAACAGACCGAGCTCTTTTGTTTTCAATGTTGATTCCTTTTGCAAAGCAACTATTATGCTTCTTATGCAAATTGTCCACGCTACCATCATACTTTTTACCTGAGCCATCAACGCCACCATACTGGCCAAAACCTTCAACTCTCTTCAATCCATTCATGATATATTGCAAAGATTCTCGGGTATGATCCTCAAATCTTTTCTGATCATCTCTTAATAAAATCAACCCATTGTTTAATGATCTCAGTTCCCCTCTGATTTCCCTCATCTCCGAAATCACTTTCGTCAGAAAGCTCGTGACTTGGTTGTTACCGTGATCCTCCATGCCTATAAAAAGTATTCAACTGGTTATTCAAAGTACTCACCCTCAACTAACACATTATAATTATGAACAGTTTTCTATATTGATTTGTCCATCCTCTCCTCAAATTAAGAAACCTCCTTTCCTTTATTAATAAATTCCAAAAGAGGTTTCAAACTTTTTTGTCAACTACTTAACAACGAAGATTTCAACTACACATTATCCATCAAGTGCGTGTATATACATATATATATATATATGTAATAATAACTGGAAAAATAAAAATAAAAAAATTCCCAATGCATTTTTCATTGAATGATACTTCTCTAACAAGTCGCAAAACGGCTCAATCATGAATGGACCTCTCTTTTTAATCATTTTGTTGTCGTTTTGTTAAACATGATCCAACAGTTCATATAACATGTCCAGAACCAGAATTGTTTCTCTCTCTACCTCTCTCTCTCTCTCTCTATGCTAAGAAGAGGAAGAGAGCTTCGACTCGGCTAAACAGTCAACTCAGTCTTTCCAGAAATCAAGGGGCCCATAACACAGCATGTAACAAATCAACCTGGTGTGCAAATCTGCTTCTCTCTCTGTCTCTCTCTCTCTCGCTCTCTCTCTCTGTCCTTCTCTCTCCTCTGGCTAGCCACTCGTCCGCAAATCTCTCTCTTACTAAGTTATTAATCTTACTTTTCGGCCCCTTCTTCTTACCATTTTTTTTTCGGGTTTTCATTTTTTTCGGTTGTAACTCAGAAATAAAAACCTTCTGTTTTTTTGCTCTGTCGTATGAAATTTCACAACTCCCCATGGCAACCCAAAGAGAGCCCCTTGACAAGGAAACTAACGATGATGATCCCATTTCCACTATCAAATCTGATTCTCCACTCCACTATGAAACTACATCATCATTATTTTTTATTCAACAATAAACAACGCCCATAATTAATTTAATAACTACTAAAAATTAACGACGACCTCTAACAACGGGGTTCCCAATCTTGATGGCAATCTCGAAGGACATTTTGTTTTTCAAACAACAATTTCTCATTTAAACCAATACAAATCATAACCGTTTTCTTATTATCGACCGAATAAACCTAATGTTCGACTTCAAATTTAACATTTAAATTTCCACCCATATTACAATACAACTAGAAACAAAGATGACAGATGCAACTAGTAACAAAGGGGACAGAGAAATCTGAGAACCTGATCGTTGGAATTCGGAACAAATTTGAAGCTTCTGAGATGATGAGCTTCGGGGACGCAGTACCTCATCTTCCTCCGGTATTGAACCACCATCCGACTGGCGTGGATGAGTTACTTCCATATTATCCCTTTTGCTTCTCCATTTTTTTGGAACCGTCTTCTTCCCCCTCTTTGATTATTTTCCCTTTTGCTTCTCCATTTTCGTTTTTGTTCCCTTTTTCTTCACCTCCTGAAATCTCTTCGACCTACTCTCTCCCATGGGTTCACGATCTTCCTCATCTTTTTTTCTTTTTTTCTTTTTTTTTCCACTAACTTTGTTACAATAAGGGTGAGTTTACGGTTCATCATTTGCACCCTTAAATATAGACCGTAGGATTAAAAATCAGTGGTTAAGAAAATGACTCTATGGGTAAAGACTCTCAATGAGTCTCTACCACAGTTTTTTCCTTATATATATGGTTAAGATATATCTATAATCTATAACATCCATAACATATATAAAAAGATGGATAGGCTATTGAGCTGCTAGCCTTCTTGTTTCACATTGACACGTGTAAGTTTTTGAGTGAATTTACTTGCTTTTCGAAACTAATGTTTAGGTTCTTTTGGTTTCGTTTCTACTGTTGCTTTGGGTTTAGTTAGAAAATATACTTTCTGTAACTAGACACTAAAAAAAGCCTTACAAAACTGAGTAGGTGTGAAGTTCAATTTAATAATAAAAATAAAAATAAAAATAAAAATGAGTAGGTAGTACGTGTCCGTTTCTCTCTTTCTCCCTCACACATGTCACTTCTTCTCTGTCTTCTCTCTCTGCCTCTCTCTCTCGCTTTTTTTTTTTTTTTTTCATATTCTCTCTCCTCTATTTTTTTTTCTTTTTGATTTCTCTTTTTCTGCCCCAAACACTTCACTTCCACCAGTCTGTTTTTTTTTTTAATTACTTTCTGTAACTAAAAAAGCATATTTAAGATGATAAGGTTAATTAATTTAAATTCAGACCCATGCACTTATCAATATTACAGTTTACACTCTTTCATCTAAAGTTTATTATAAAAGACCCAAAATAGCCCTCTACAATTAAAAAACCACTTAAATATGAATCAAATGATGATTTTTCCTGTTAAATATTAGACAATCAACTTGTTCTTATGAAAAAATTCATTTTTCTTAATCAACTACTTTTACTTTTTTTAATTTACTCTATTTTATCTTGCAAGTATCTTTTCAGGTATTTTATTTACAGTTTTTTAACGGTGACTTATAAAATTACCCTAAAAAATACTATGGATTGTTAACCTTAAATTAGATAAATGCGGAAAACCGAATTTGGACTCAAAAATATGTGGCTATATATGAGCTAAAGTCATTCTTTATGCATATTTTAATGATCAACACTTTATTTTTTATTTTTATCATTTTATAGGCGTTTTGAGAATTGTTTGTGTTAAAAAAAATTTAATGGTTAAAAGGGGTATCAATAGAAGTAAGTTCAATTAAACTGGTGAAATATTGAAAAAAGTTGAGAGTATGTCATTATAATACTTGATGAATATTAGTCCTATCATGCAAGGAAACTTTTGTTTACTATCAATTAAATGTTAATATGTTTATATTAAAGAATATATATATACATATATATATATATATTGCGTGAATAGATTAATAGACATAATGAAAAGATAACAGCATATGCGCTCTCCACTAGTATATATATATATATATACTGGAAGATGACTTTAAGCTTATATGGCGTCAAAAATAATCTAATATTAGTAAAGATATCCTAATGAAGACCTCATTTTAATTTAATTGTGTTTTGGTTTTTTTTTTTCAGAAAATAAAGCTAAATTGGATAGTCCCAGCAGTGGATGTTGACCTTGAGAAGAGTTGCTTGCTTTGTAGCTTATTATTTTCGAGAGAATATTATTCAACAGCCACTTTTTTTTTTTTTCCTATCAATTGATCAACATGATATTAATTCTTCATTCTTAACTAAAATGACACAAATTTTAATTTTATTTCGTATCATATTAATCAAGTATCAAATTTTTGTATTACTTCACTGATTCACTGAGGTAATCATCATGTACTGTACTTTGAACAGTAGAAGAACTGAGAAAATATGCCTTTATTTCAAGAATTTTTAGTTGAAAATCTTGACCTGGATTATAAAACATGTCAAAGAATAATTGAGTCGACACAAAAATGGATGGTCGTGGATGTAATCGTATATATGTAGCCGACATTTAAGACTAGTATGTATTTATTCGGCAAACTGGCATACCATCAACCTCATACTTCTCTCAACGTTTTTGTAACAACTGTCTTAAAACTCCCAAAAAAAGAAAAAAAAAAAAAGCTGAATTAAATTTTGGCCCACCTACTAGTACCAACGATTAAGAGGCGTTGGCATTGCATTTTTTGACATATACTCTGCAGTCTGGTCAGTAGTAGAATTAAGCAACTCTAGTTCACTACAATCTCAGTGCACCTTTAATAATCTTACAACCAAAAATAAGAGAACAAAATAAAATAAAATAGGGCCATCACCAAACGACATATATATATATATATATATATATATTACAATCAAGAATGATGTAAAGTAGGCATCAAAGTAAGTCCTCTCTACTCAATTATATGGATCACACCAGCATTAAAGTTGACAGCAGCAAATCCTTCACATTCTAACATACATCAATTACCTACTCTTTTTTTTTTTCTTTATTAAAAAGAAAAACCAAAAAAAGAATTTCCCGCCTCTTTTCTCTTGCATATTTTGCACAACATACATAGGCAAACTTGCTAAACACAATCAATCAATCAATGACATAGTTAGGAGCTACCGCAAGTATTCTGTCGTTTCTAGATACAGATGATGGTTGTGCTGCGTCTTCACCCTCTGCTGCTTGCCTACCGTCGTCTACCACTATCAGGTGTCCTTCTCTTCGGATCAAACTCTGTGTCAAAAGAATTTGGTTTCATATCAAGTTATTACCTACAACCAAGGTATGTTTTCTTCAATGTTCTTTTAAACACAACAAGTTGTCACCTCTATGATTGCTTTGATTTTGGTAACTTCCTTTGTAGCCTCCTCCATCGAACTGTAGTTCTCTTTCTCATTCTGTTGTCTGACATACCACTCAATCAAGTCCCTCTGCCTCATTCCAGCCAGTCCAGTCCCTATATTAAAATTAAAAAAAAATAAATAAATAAAATTACCCACATTTTGTCATAAAAGCGAACATAAAAAAAATAATAAATAAATAAATTTTAATTATGATGACTTTCCTTTCCTTTCCTTTATCTAGTAAATCAAAATGGATGTCCTAGAGGCAATATTTCCTGAGGTAATATGAAAGGCTAGTAAAATCAAAATCTTGAACCCATTGTCAAAAGATGTCCGTAATTTTTTTCTATCCATTCTTTAGCAGATTATTGATTTACATTTTATTGTAATATTATAAATGTACTCGACAACATAAACGTTAAAAAAAAAAAAAAAAAGCACGACATTTGATTTACCTTGTTGCATGACAGCTTCTTCATGTTGTCTAAGACACATGACAAGGGCTTGGGTAACCCTCTGAAAATACTCACCGCTTATCACAAGTTTCTTTCCTTGCTGATTTGCAGTACCCCCTCCATTTTCTGCCACAATTTAGACCACCATCGGTAATGAACAAAAGGAATGAGCAATAAGAATAGCAAAACAAATATAAAACTCACCCTGGTCACCAGAAGCTGGCTCAGAGGCAGCATTATTTGGTTCATGATCACCTTGACCGGTACCATCATTTCCATCACCACCTTCACCACCATTACCATTGTCACCACTACCGTGATTTTCTTCTTGATACTCAGACAGATCAATCTCACTGGACTCTACACTGCAAGCAGAAAAAAAATTTTCAAAAAAAAAAAAAAATTCAAGCATAAGGATACAAAAGTTGAAACAGTTGGAAAGAGAAACAAAGTGATGGAGAATAAAAATATAATTCTTGCCTGATTATGGATGTTTTCAGTAATCTCACAGCCAAGCGGACATGGCGTGCTTGAACCTTAAAAAAAAAAATGATCACTGTAAGCCTCATGCAGAAAGTTGTAGAACAGTCAATTTCAGAGAATTGGCTTGCTAAATTTCTAGGCACCGTAGTTTCCAAATGACTTCTAGCAATGGCCTCTGAAAGTCTGATCAATGCCTCCAGTTGCCTAACAGTCATGCGGTAAGCAACTCTACTTCCAGGAGCTGTATCACCTCTGCGAAGAGCAACATAGGAGTCCATCAAAAGTTCTCTGGCTTCTGCGTTTAGCTGCATTGGAAATATCAAAATTAAACAAATACAATTTCCAAAGAGTGGTGGACGACAGATCATGGACGTGAAAATCTGAATAGAAGACCTTTGGTTTCAAAGTTTTTGCATATGCAATGTATCGCTTCAGTTGTGCAGTAGTGAATGCAGGAGTTAATGCCTCTTCACGTTTCTGATGTACTCTGACAATGTGGTGGGCAATGTGGTAATCGGTTTGATCATCTGGGTCATCAATCATGACATATACCAGATCAAACCTTGAAAGAATAGCGGGAGGAAGAGCAACATTGTACTGCAAAAATGCTCCAAAATGATTAGTCATGAATAAAAGGCTACAATTCTAGTAGGTTCACAACACCACTTAATACTCAGCAGCAATATCTAGTGTTTGAAAGAAGTAGGAAAAAAACTTTTCTCAACAGAAAGAAAAAGAAAAAAAAAAAAGGGAAAATTCCAGAAAGTTCTCAGAACAGGTGCAAGGTTCCAGTATGAATTGCTTCGATTTACCTTAAGGGGTTTAGTTTTATCATAGCGGCCCCCTGTGGGGTTGGCCGCAGCAAGAATTGATGTTCGAGCATTCAGTGTTGCTTGTATTCCTGCCTTTGTAATGCTTATAGTTTGTTGTTCCATGGCTTCGTGAATGGCAACCTTCAAGTCAATTCGTGAATCAGAATCAGATCTCCAGAGTTCCCTCTACATATAACCTGTCGATCACAGGGTTTAGACAAGATTATAGTAGGATACCTGATCTCTAACGTCCATCTTGTCAAATTCATCAATGCAACAAATGCCGTTGTCAGCTAGCATCAGCGCACCAGCCTGAAATAAGATAAAATTTGTTGTTGGAGAAAAAATAAGAATACAGGGACAGTATTCAAAGGGGAAGAAACCTTGGTTCACTCGTCTTTGCTCTTTCTGTTTCATCAATGTTCTGTTTCTAACGTTTATCCTAAAAGTGAATTTATTTGTAAAATACTTGAGAATCAAAAGAGCACATCATTAACTATTATTTTAGTTTTGTTTAACTTTTATTTATCTTTTTGAGCTTTTTGTCTGCTTGGAAAACAGGTAATGATCTCTGGAATTGGAAAGGGAGGCTGCCAAAAGCAAAGATGAGGTAGAAGCAAATTGTGGTCTATTTGATGTGTGTAAATGTGCTTACTCTATGATGCAGGCATTTGCATATAGAATCCTTTAGAATTGAAGTTTGAGAACAAAAAAAGGCGTCCCAAATAGTTTCCAAATTAGATTTACTGATACATGTCGCAAGAATCCCAACAAAAAAATATATTAAACACGGCTTTTTTTAAGTTCGAGCTACATATAGGATTCATCCATTGTAAATTTACCATGAGAAATACTTTCATTTTCTTCCTGGTGCTATAAATACCTCTCCTTTTCGAGGTTAGAAGACAACAACCTATAGGATATCCCATCTCCAGAACAAAGTGTGTGTGTGTGTGTGTGTGTAAAGTAGTTTCATTATGTATAGACTAACTCAGACCAACTCAACGAGCATAATGCTCTTATTGTGCAAATGGATACTTCATTAGAATATAATAGCATCAAGCATCTTGAAAGCAACTTTTAGTGTATAATGGGAGTGCAGAATTTATACTAGGAGGGCTCAAAGAATGATAAAGCAAGTGGCCTGAAATCTTTGGCATAAGAGCTTACTTTCCAATTACGGTTCATTGAGAGATGTTTGCTACGATTATAACGCCAAAAAACACAAGTTTGCCAACGAATTCCAGTACTCCATAATTTATAACCTGTCTGTGCAGGTAATATTTAGGTTCCTCATGGGTTTCTGATATATTGACTGAAAATGCTTTGTTTTGGTGGCGATATCAAGCACAACAGAGTACAGGTGAAAAATCCAGAGGCATGAAACCCCCCCTCCAAACAGGCCCAAGATACTTGGTAATCATGCATAAAGACGGGAAAATTTACATCTAGATTCTGGATTATCAGATGGAGCAAATAATAAGATTAGTGATACTTGAGAAATTTCCAACTTAGGTTCTGTATCATTATATTGGAGGAGCGACAACATCGCATAATAAAAATCAAACATTTCAATATGGTACCTCTATACAGAATTCTCCAGTTTCTGGTTCTTTGGCCACAGTTGCAGTTAATCCAGCAGCTGACGAAGATTTTCCAGATGTGTAAACGGACCGTGGAACTATACCAGAAGTATACCTGAAATAAAAGGCCATTATTATAAGTGACACAATCTGAATATGCATATTAACTATAAATGAGATGATGAGAAGCAGAAAAATTGGCTTTACTTTAGAAACTGAGACTTTGCACAACTAGGATCTCCAACTACACAAACGTTGATATCACCTCTCAAGTTGATGCCTTCATGGGTGAATTTGTGGACACCACCCATAAGCATAAGCAGGATGGCTCGCTTTATATCTTGGTGACCAAAGACAGTCGGGGCAACACTATCAACCAGCTTATTGAAGAAATCAGGGGTATTCCTCATTCTTTGAACTTCATCCAGCTCTTCTGCCTGCCAATGAAATAATACAAGTCAACCATGAAATTAAGTCGAATTGGAAATATAAAAGAAAAAAAAATGAGAGAAAACATATTCTATGAACACATCACACTAATAAATTTATACACGATCAGACAGATAGCAATGTGCGTGGGAAAGCTAATAATAAACCGTGATTCAGAACCTTCTTCATTTCAGTAACAAACAGGCTACGGTTTGAGATTAAAGAAAAATTAAGGAAACTGGGAAGAAATAAGTTTTCAAAACAGCATTAAGATTTATACCAGTAACAAAAGTTCTGTTGAGAGCTGACAACTCCTACAAGGTGCTAACTATGGCAAGAATGCAGCAGTTTTTGTCTTTGTTTTTTGTTTTTTGTTTTTTGTTTTTTTTTTGTTTTTGATAAATTCAATCCGTCAATGGGTACAACAAGTTACAAAGGATACATGTGAACAAAAAAGAAATCCAACGTTTAGAATATATATTTTACCATTACAAAATCTTGTTAAGTTAATCTACAAGTATATAGTAAAATGCAAAACTGGTCCATACATAGTGCAACAAGTATCTGAGGGTGCACCATGTAAAAGATCTAGTTTTTTTTTTTAATTTTAAAAAAAAAAAAAAAAAAAACCCCAAGAGCAAGAGAGCCACAATATTTTAAAAGAGAATTCTGATAGCAGTGCTCTAGTTCCTTGGCTAGAAGGCTTGGTCAAGTTTGGCTGTTAAAGCCAAATTGATGAGCAAAAGAATGAGATGAAACAATTATAGACGGGATGAGGAACTAAAGATAAACGAAGTATGGATAGTGGATTATGAACTAACAGCGAATTGCTGGTTCTCATCTTCATCTGCGTCTTTCTTTCTATTCCTGATGTCACTGTCCCTCCTACCCTCACAAATCTGCACGAAAAGCAAACATGAGAAAGAGATAATGGACATTCACCATATAATAGCTTTAAGGTAGTTCAAATGTTAGAAAAAATGGGAATTAATGACCAACCTGAACTGAATTGGCAATGAATGCAAGACGATAAGAGAGGTCTCTTACACCTAACGCTCGAAGGCCCCTCACACCATCTTGTCCGGCCATCGAATTCTTTTGTTGAGAACCTTCACGACGGCATTCCGCTCTCTCTCCAGGAGAGGCCAATGCCATTATATCGGGTATCACAACCACTGTGCCCGTGAATATGACCCTGTAAGGAGCATATTATTAAACCAACAGATAAACACTCTGGATTAGCTAATACTCAAAACTGAACAAGATCGTTTAAGAATGTTGATTGACTTGTATCTTACGTGTCTCCTGCCCTGGCCTTTTCTACAATCTCGTGGCGGAGAATGACATTCAAGGATCTGGGAAGGGAACCTGCAGGTATCTCGTTGGAAGTCTCCTGCATGCGTACCCTCTGCCAGTCGGCAAATTTGCTCTCTTGCCGAAGTAACGCCCACTTTGCTCTATTGGCACAGGTTGCATTCACACATATGGTTGGCTGTTAACGCAGGAGCACATTTAATTAAGCAAAAGTATGTAAATTAGAATCAAACCACAAAGTTTAAATTATATCAGCATAGTAATACTATGTCGAAGATAAATACCTGCGTGTACTTAAACTGCTGCTCGACGTTCTTTATCACTCCTCCGCAGTCCAAGCACTTGAAAGTCCCCTGAAGAAGCTCTGGGCGAACCTCACTTGTGCGAGTGACCACTCCACTCACGGAGACAAGTTTACCAATTTCAGCAGTTGTTAGTTCCCTCAGCCTGTAATTGAACTCTTAGTCTTAGTCAGTCTGATTTGATGGAGAATCAGAACCAAAATGAGCATCAAAATTAAGGTAATTCGACTGAAATGAGTATCAAAATTTAAGTATTTAATAAATTTTTTCTAATAATAATTAGGTAGGTAAAAATCAGTTTCAAGAATGTTGGGTGGTTAGAATTGTAGAGAAACAAAAGAGGGAACAGAGAAAGAAGAGAGGACCTTTTGCAGACGGGGAGGTTGAAGAAGGCGAGGTTGATGTCCTTGTTAGGGTTGTCGTCGGAGATGAAAGTGGGCTTCTGATCCATGACGAACCTCTTGCAGGCGTTCTTGAGGTAAGGCTCGAAGCGCAAGAACTCGTCGGAGATGGCCTTCTGGAGAATGTTGCTGTGCGACATCACGTGGGAGAAGTCCACGAACATCGTATTCGACTCGATCTGTCTCATTGCTTCGATCTCTGCGTCGTAGAACAACTCCCCAGAAACCCTGAATCTGCCCATTGAAATCCTCAATTTTTAAGATCATCACACAAACAAAAAAAAAAAAAAAACTAACTAAATAAACAAAACGAAATCGAAATCGAAATCGAAATCGAAATCGAAGAAAGGGAAAGGTAGAAAAACCTCTTGAGGAAGTCAAGGAAAGTGTACTCGACTCGCACGGCTTTCTCGTCCACAACGTATCCCCCGCTGCCGAACGCCTCCATTGTTGTACAGCTTCTTCTTCGGCTTCGTCTTCTTCGATGGGGTTGTGGTTTTTTGATTTAGGGTTTGTTTGGTGGGAAGTTGAATCTGCGGAGAAATTTCAAGAGCGAGAGCGAGCTTGGGATTTTTGTTGCACTTGGGGGGGAGGGGGGCCAGTTGGCACTCTCTCTCTCTCTGTTTTTTTTGGTTGGCGGGAAACTAAAGAGCTTTCCCGCCAAATCCACGTCGTCTTCAGAGCTCCCGCCCCTACCTAGATCCATCCATACGGGCCTTCTCATTTGACACATTTTGGACTTGGGCTTTTGCTCTATAGAAGCACCGTTTTTTTTTACTTTTTTTTTTCTTTCTTTTTTTTTTTGCTGGGAGAAGTACAATTGTGTTTGTCCGCCTTCTCTAGGTTTTTTTTTTTTCCCTTCAAATAAATGCCTCAAACTGAACGCATCTCTGAAATATTATTAAATGATTCAGTTTTTTATCCTCATACAATGTTAACTAAAAAGTGATTTCAAGATAAAAATTCACCGGAGAAAAATTCCAAACACGTGAATTAGAGGCGCTCTATTCCAATAATTTCCTCCTCCTCCTATGTTTACCGAAACAGAAATTGGCACTAAAATTGCATGCTTGCCCACCTAAAAGGACATTATTATCTTAATTACAGTTGTTTCAGCTTTCTTTCATACCAACGATTATTTTTTTATTTTTTATTTTTGTTGGATACCTCCAATTAGTTAAGTCAAAGGTCAACCTAATAATTTGGTTGAAATTATTAGTAAAAAAAAAAAAAAGTTATCTAACATACTGAATATTGTTGGAATTAACAGGGCCACCGGAGAGTAAGTATCTACTATAATATTTTTCATTTTCAATATACAATAATCAGTCGCCTCCAACATTTTTTAATACAAAATATTTAGTCATCTCTAGCTTTAGTCAATAGAGAATACTCTAGTAGAAGATAATCTACCTGATTATTCTTTATTTCCAACACAAAATGTTAATTGTCTCTGACTCCGACTCGAACAATATTCTAGTATCATATTTTTAAAAAATTTGAGAAGGGAAAATAGAATAAAGAGTATTTCAAATTCGCATTTAAAATATGATTTAAGTTTAAAAAAAAAGGTAGGAAAATAAAAGTAAAAGAAAAGAAGGAAAAAATGTGAAAGTGAATATTAAAAAAAGGAAAAAGAAAGAAGAAGAAAGGGAAAAAAAAAAGAAAAAGAAAAAGGGATACATTAAATAAGATATTTAGGAATATAATTTTAGGAATAAACGTGAGAACAAAAAAGTTAGAAAATAGAAAGGGAATGTTCTACACATTTTGTTTTTGAATTTTGAGATTTTTTTTAAGGAAAATTTCATTAAACTCACTAAGAAGATATAAAAATACTAAACATAAGAAATCATGTATTAGATGAGACAAAACCCTTCAACAAGAATGGATTCACTAGTAAAATCTAATGATGCTTAAAGGAAAAGATGCATGGTTGAAGCCCGATAATGAGAATACACCTCGACACATTAAAATCGAACACATGTAAGGCTCTTTTTGATAAAACCCTGACAATCAATGAATTTCCCGATCATTTGAGGACCAAGACTCAGTAGCACTAGGGTCACTACTAACTCCATATAGAAATAATTCTAGCGGGACTAAAATATTTTCAAGACTCAGATCTGACGGATAAACAACTAATTTGAAAGTTGAAGAAACCATCTCCATTATTATAAACAACAAAATGAAAAAAAAAAAAAAAAAAACACCCAAAGAAAAGATGACGAAAATATTATTATTATTAGACACAAACTTACACACCAAAAAACAAAAAAAAATCATTCACACAGAAAAAGTCCTTGCTGAAAAACAAATCACATCATCGGGAGAAACTGGTTTGCCGAAATCGAGTTGCTGCAGGACCTCCTCGGTGTGTGACGACCACGTACCACCACCAATTATCTCATTCCTGCCTTACTCCTTCCTACAATGCCCATCCTCTTGCCACGAGCTCGCCTTTACCAAGACCCTCACCGTATGATTCTCACCTTCATCTCTAGGGTCGGGAAACCAAAGACAGACCAAAGACCACTACCAGAATCCGGCCCCAAAAGAGAAAAACGATTGAGAAACCCTAACCCTCACAAGTTAGAGAGAGAGAAAGAGAAATGGAAAGTGAGAATTTTGAGATGTTTTAAATATGAAAGAAAGGCCAAATAAAAAACACAAGGGAATGTTCTCAAAATGTAGGAAATGTTATTGAATACAATGACAAAGCCATGAAGTTTTATTAACGGGGCTAATAAGTACATAGGTAAATTTTGAGAAATATGAATTAGACTTTTCTTTTTTTGGGATGCAATTTTTTATGTACATTCTAATATATAGACATAAATAAATAAGAGGGAAACAAAGGCTTAGGCTTAGGGTGGCTTAGTGTAAGCTAATTAATACAATAATGTAATTATTTATTTATATATTAGAAGTATATTAGATTTGGTCAGTTTCATAATATATTTTTAAATTAACATCCAATATCCAATCCAATCCAATCCGATTTGATGGCCAAAAATACTATCCAAAAATCCAATCGAATACTAATTGAATATTCAAAATTCTTTGAATAAATTGGATTATTCGGTTGGATGAATTGAATGAATAGATTTTTTTTCCACCCCAATACAAATAGCTGCTCTTTTAAATTTGTTAGGACTTCATCTCTCTTACATTCTTTTCCATCAAATTTAGCTTTCCCTCCTTATCACATGATGGTTTTAGGAGAAACTAAACACAAAAAACCAATTACGCAATAAGACAATGTATCCTCTGATAAAACTTGGAGTTAATGAACTAGTTGACAATAAAAAAAATAAAAATAATGATAGTGTCATCATGTCTAGGGGTGGTAATTCGTGTCACGTGTCGGGTTCGTGTCGTGTTAGAGCCGTGTTGATTTTTTCTTCCCCGACCCGAACACGACCCGCGACACGAACACGAAACGAAACCGTGACACGAACACGACACGAACCCGTCACGGGTTGACACGACACGAACCGAAATTGACCCGCGACACGAAATTGACCCGCAACATGGAATTGACCCGAAATTGATCCGAAATTGACACGAAATTTGACCCGAAATTGGCACGCGACCCGAACTTGACCCGAAATTGACCCGTAACACGAAATTGACACGGAATTCACCCGAAATTGACACAAAATTTGACCCGAAATTGACACGAAATTGACACGCGACCCGAACTTGACCCGAACTTGACCCGAAATTGACACGAAAAAGTGACACGAAATTGACACGAAAAAAACGGGTCCGACACGAACACGACCCGTTTTTTTTTTTTCGTGTCAATTTTTCCCAACCCGAACACGACCCGCCCCCTATTTTTCCCAACCCGAACCTGCGAAATTCGTGTCGTTTTCGAGTCGTGTCGTCGTGTCGCGACCCGTATTGCCACCCCTAATCATGCCCTTACGGCAGGTGCTAGTGGATTAGAGACGAACAGCACAAAAGCGATATAAGCATGTACACGTATATGTGTGTACGTATTATATGGATATATGAATGATTGAACTTTTATTTCCTCATGTTCAACTAAAACGGACAAAAAATGGGGCCTTATGTCAGGCCTTTTTCTTTCTCAATTACTTTCCTTCTCACCATCACTTTAAGTAAACAAACCTCTTCCCAAAACAAATCCTTCTTATAATTTTCTTTCCTCCATGGTTTTTTTAATTTTAATTTTAATTTTTTTTATTTCTCTTTATTTCTTTCTGATAATTTCTTTCCCACTGATTTTCACCTCTACATGACACAACTAGAATTTATAAGAAGATACAGAACTAAGGCCCTTTTTTTCGGTACTTCCGATCAGATCAGATAGAGAGGACTACTAATCAAAGCCAGGCATCTTCTTTATTAAAAGAGACCCATTTCACATAATTCCCGTAGCGCACATAAGTACCACTAGCCAATTGACAAGAAAAAAGCCAATATCAATATGTAAATATATATATATATATATATAGGTATAATAGTAATGCTCTCCAATGTCCACCCAAATTCGATCCCAATGAAATTTCTGTAAGATCCTTGCTCCAACTTTGATTATAGATGTATTGGGTTAGTAATATTCTAAATAGGATATAGATTGACGGCTGTAAGAGGCTGGATTAGAGGGTCATCTCTTCCTTATTATTTTCAAAAAGGTGGATCTCACTTGTAAAACTGAAAATAAAACGATGAAAGGGCCATCACATAGCCTTTTTTATTTAAAAAAAAAAAAAAAAGCTCCCTGGCTAAGGCTAGCAACAGGCACACACACACACAAACAAACACACAAGAAACGCATGCTTCATAGGAGAGACACGGGGCAAAGACCCACATCAACAGAAACGGAAAAGGCAAACACTTGGCATGTAGTGTTGTTGAATGTAACCCCATTATTTCACATATATCCTGGCCATAAATGCAAAACAAGTGTATTTGGTTGTGGACTGTGCAGGATAGGAGTGGCATTAGTGAGCAGTCAAAGTAGCCGTTTCAAATTCCAATCTCCTCTACTTTTCGCAAAATTTGCAAAATCCGAACCCCTCCAAAAAAAAAATTACCAATTTCCCAAATTTGCAAAATAGTAAAAAATTTGCAAAATCTCAACTCTCCCCCACCAATCCCATTTGTCCACTCTCTCAAACGCTTTTTTTTTTCACCCCCCCTCAAAAAGCGTCATTACTTTTGTCTATAACCCCTTCCCTTCCCTTCCCTTCCCTTCTTTTCATTCAATGGCCTGGCATATTAGCTACTTCATTTTCCTTTTTTTTTTTTTTTTAAATTATAATAATAAGGGAAGAAATCCACAAAGTTCTCTGAATGTGGTTTGCCGTCCATTCATCAGATCTTCACTGCCAAATCAAAAAAAGGCAATCTCGATTCCTCGGTGCGTAAAGCTTACACTTCTTTTTTTTCTTTTTTTTTTTGGTTCCTTCTTTTATTTGGGGGTATAAATTGAGGAGGATAAATAAGGGCAGTATTCAGAAATCACAATCATAGGATTTGAATCGTCCTCTCTCTCGCTCTCTAGTCTCAACACTTGCATACCCCACATTGACATCTCTCTACCCTTGCCTGCATCTTATCACATCCGTCCGTCATTTGAGTCAGAGAGAGAGAGAGAGAGAGAGAGAGAGAAAAAGTGATCATAGAGAATCAATCTTCTTATTATTTTCAAAATCCCCCTCCTTTTTTCTTTTTTTCTTTTTCGTTGTTGTGGTTTTTTTTTTTGCCTTTTCTTTTTCCCATTTTTATAAGTCTTAACCAAAACATTTTGCAATGGAACCCACATCCTCAATTAATTCCCCAGGAAACGACCAGCCTCACCTCTCAATCCCCATCAAAATCGACCAAAATACTCTCCATCCTCAAGAAAACCACTCATCATCATCTTCTTCATCTCAAGAAACACCACCAATTTCTTCACTTGTGATCTCCAACAAGCACAACAACGCCCACTATTTCCCTCTCTTGTTGATCAACTTCCTCTTCCTCTTTGTGGGTTCCGTCTCTTCAAGCTTGCTCTCCAAGTACTATTTCAACCACAAGGGCTCTAGCATATGGGTCTCCACTTGGGTCCAATCCGCCGGTTTCCCTCTCCTTTTCCCTCCCATTTTCCTCCCCTTTTACCTCTTCAAAACCACCCAAAGAAAGCCCTTCTCTCACTTCACCCGGAGAATCTTCACTCTCTCCATCGTCATAGGCCTCCTCTTAGGCCTAAACAACCTCCTCTTCTCTTTGGGAAACTCGTATCTGCCGGTCTCAACCTCGTCCCTTCTCTTGTCCTCCCAATTAGCCTTCACCTTAATCCTCTCCGTCATCATAGTGAAACAGAAGATCACCTTCTCAAACCTCAACTGCGTTGTTCTCCTAGTCACAAGCTCATTCCTCTTGGCCTTGGGCTCAAACCATGACAAGCCAGAGGACTTGACAAAAACCAACTACTTCCTAGGATTTGTGTCCACAGTAGGAGCAGGTCTTCTGTTCGCTCTCTATCTACCCGTCATGGAGAAGATATACCGCGAGGTGTACTGCTACGCAATGGTGGTGGAAATGCAGGTGGTGATGGAGGTGGCCGCCACGGCCCTCGCCACCATAGGGATGGCGGTGGAAGGCGGGTTTTCGGACATGAGGAAGGAGAGCCTCAAGGCTTTCGATAAGGGGCCGGCGGGGTATTGGATATCGGTGTTTTCAAACGTGGTGACGTGGCAGCTGTGCTTCGTCGGGACGGCCGGGATGGTGTTCATGACGACGTCGTTGACCGGGGGGATTTGCATGACGGCGCTGATGGCGGTGAACGTGTTGGGAGGGGTGGTGGTGTATGGGGATAAGTTTGGAGGGGTCAAGGCTGTCTCCACTGTTCTCACTTTGTGGGGATTCTCCTCCTACGTCTATGGCATGTACATCAAGACCAGCACAGATCATCAGGAGACAGATCATCACACCATCAACAACAATCACCACAGTTCCCATGATCCTCACCATGGTCATCATGATCACAACAATGTTGCCCAAGGCATGGAAATGGTTCCTATATATGGTAATGCATAGTACTCGTGTTTGATGTAATTACATTACATAACAGAATAATTATATTAATGTATCTTTATATAGCTAGCGTTTAATTATTATTAATGTAACGTCATGGTTTTTAAAAATCGATCGAACGCATCACATAAAATCATGTGACAATATATACTAATGTTTATGTATTTTCTTTAGTGATTCTTAATTATGGTTTTTTGGTAATGAGTAATGCTTTGGAGTGATAATTAGATGAGGTATATAGTTTTCTTGTGCGCTAGATTATTATTATGATAATATTAATTATAATGATAATTAATGATCAGATGGTGCTACTTTTGTTTTGTTTAGAAATTTGGATGAGGTTGATTTTTTTTTTGTTTTTTTCTTCCTTTTATTGATGGGAATATTGGAAATTTGGACTCTGAAATCATTGTTGTGCTTAACAAATAAGACCATTTGGCTGTCGTTATCGTTTTGTCTCATCGAGTATAATCACTAAATGAACGTGGTTGATTATTATCCATTTGGTGGTCATTTTTGTGTGTGTGTATATATATCAAAGTTGATTGCCTTTTGCGTCTGTTTGGATACTTAATAAAGTGTCATCTGCTTTAATTGCTAAAACAATAATCAAGAGAGAGGGAGAGAGAGAGAGAGAGATGGTTAAATTGAATTGGCAAAATCTTTATCTATTGATTATTATTAAATAAAAATATGATAGATAGAAAAGCCGAGGAAGACAAGGCGACAATGGTATCCAGCTTCTTATAGATATTTATGATACCAAAGTTGATTAAGAATGAAAAATAATTAAGAAGTCAATTTATTTTTTATAACTAGACAAAAAAATAATTGGCTTAGTTTCCTTTTTTTTTTCCTTTATTAGGTTAAAAGAGATTATCATATTACAAAAAAGCTTTGTTATCATCAATTGATCACTAATAAACTTCTTGTCCAGGCACTGTACTTCTTTTAATTTGGTTTGCATTTCCCACTATTTCATTAGACATGACTTTTGATATCTTTTATCTTAATCAAACTTTAATAGCTAGGGTGGTTGTTTTACGTCAATTCCCTTATCTTTAAACATTTTTTTTTCTTGGTATGTGAGAAAAAATTTGTCCTAGATATTTATTTTAATACAATTTAATTATAAAATAAATAATTATGTGTTGAATGTACTAGTGAACTAGTGAACCATACAAGTCATAGCAAGTAAGTTATAATATTATATCATTTTCTTCATAATAGAAATTAGAAAGTACGGTCAGTCATCAATATCTCTATATATATACGCATCCTAAAAGGCTTGTTAAATTGACAAATATAATAATACTTTCTTAAATAGAAAATATGACACAGTCAACAACACACCAATATTACGCAATAATTTCTCTATAGATATATCAATCGTTATAAGTAGCCACAAATAAGTAGCCACAAAAATAGGGTGGAGAGCTATGGATATATATAGAGTTAAAATCTGGCGGTTTATGCAATAATTAGTTTTTTTGTTTTTTATTTTTTACCCAAGCATAAAATCCACTAGTTATATTGCAAAAAAAGCAAAAAAAATAAATAAAAAATAAAAAATCCGCTAGTAATTATCGTTTGGATTTAGCATGTAATTAGGAAGATCTAGTAAAATTCCCCTAATAACACGTGAACTGTTAGGAGAGGTAGTAAATATTTTTATAATCAAAGACTTACACGCATAGTAACTCCATTTCCAATCTTCATCTTGGTATTTTTTTCATCTTTGAGGGAAAAAAAACCAAAACAAAATTAGAATAGGAAAATTCAAACTTTATATCTTATGGTGATGTTATATCTGCAATAATTATTTTTCATTTTTTTTTCATCGAAACTTTAATGAAGGGAAGGGAAGGGAGTCATGAAAGCTCAATATATATATATATATATATATATATATAAAATATAAATTCGTTATTGTGTTCTCACTCTTTCTATTAGGGAGCGAAGATAGGACCGTCCTAAAGATTATTCCTTACTTTTCGATTATGATTTTAATGAACAAATAGTGATATTAGCTCTGATAGCTTTTGACGTTCGTATTAGACAAAACGTATGTTATGCTTGCTCTTGAAATTTCATATTTTATATTTATCTATTTCTTAAGAAGCAGGCTTTATTGATTTAATTGGCTGCGCAAAAGAGATTGCTTGTTGGTCGAGACTGTTTTGGGCTCTATGGGACTTCCACTAATTTGCTTAAAAAAAGACAAATTTTATAACCAGTGCTTTTAGTCGTGATCCTTCCATTCATATTTGCGCATGTGAGTGCAAATTAGATATGGATGGATATTTCATTAAAATTAGGGTAAATTTCACTTTTAGCACCTGTGGGGAAAAGATTATTAAAATCAGCATCACTTTTTCATCCATTCATTTCTAGCACCGACACGTCATCAAAGCCTATGATATATGGGGCCCTGCTGCACTAAATGTATGTCAAATTACTGGTTTATCCTCATCTCCCTCGCATGGCCCAAAATAATGTGCCAAACTAGCATGTACAGTATTTTAAAGAGAGAAAACGAAATATAGAGAGAGAAACAGTTGCAATCGGCCGGAACCGCTCGGAAACCGTTCGAAACCACCACGAAATGCATCTATAAACAGCTTCATGATATAGAAGGCCACCTACTTAGAATAGTTTAAAAAACCGACACCAGAGATCGAGAGAATGGTGGAAGATGAAGGGTTTAGGGGAAATCAAAGTTAACGAATCAAAGAAGTCGAAAGTTAAAAAAATGGCTTTTTCGTTTCAAAGTTTAAAAAGTTTGCGTTTAACGCTTTGTTTGCAAAGGGGAAAAATTTTTTATTATTTTGAATTTGTTTAACAGTTGGTCTTCTTACAGGATCGGTCATTATCATAATGACCGCCTGATAATTATCGTTTTGACCCCTGTAACTGTTAAATTTTAGCATATAATTTTGGTCACAACGATATTGACCAGATGGTCATTATAAAAATGATCAGTTTTTCGTCAGACATCCTTCTACAGGATCGGTCATTTTCATAATGACCCCATGGTCATTATCGTTGTGACCCCTGTAAATGATCAATACGGTGACGTATTGATCAAAGTGTTAGACCATCGGTCATAACGGTTATGACCAGACGGTCATAACCGTTATGACCTCTGTGTTAGCCCATCGGTCATAACAGTTATGACCGCCCGGTCATAACAGTTATGACCGCCCGGTCATAACAGTTATGACCTCTGTGTTAGACCAGCGGTCATAATAGTTATGACTGTCCGGTCATAACTGTTATGACCGATGGTCTAGACTATCGGTCATTTTCATAATGACTGCCCGGTCATAACTGTTATGACCTCCGTGTTATATTATCGGTCATTTTCATAATAACCTCCTGGTCATAACCGTGTTATATTATCGGTCATAACAGTTATGACCTCTGTGTTAGCCCATCGGTCATAACAGTTATGACCGTCTGGTCATAACCGTTATGACCTCTGTGTAAGACCAGCGGTCATAACAGTTATGACCGTCTGGTCATAACCGTTATGACGGTCATAACCGTTATGACCTCTGGTCATTGGTCAATACGGTGACGTATTGATCAAACCCTAACAAAATGTTTCGTGAGCTCTCCCGCCCATTTCAATCCCAACATTATATACAGTACCCTAAATTTTGAAAACTTTGTATTTCCTCTTTTCGTCGTTTTTCTCTCAGTGAAGCCTCACGATTCCTCTCTGCACCATTACCCACTGATCGAAACTCACTCTAAGTCCAACAAATCAGAACACATCTTTGTGTACTCTGTTAAAACTGACCCTGACCATCCTCGTCACAGTTATCGGCCGAATCTGCCAGATCTGCTTCTACTCCATTTGAATAGAGATCTTCACACTTCCAATCAGCCAATCTGAGGAAATGGTGCTTGTTATTTGGTTTTATTTGTTAATTTATGATTTAATGGGTGTGCGTTTTGAAATATATCGTAGAATCAAAATCTCTGTGACCAGTTTTGAGATATAATGGTGCTTGTTATTCGGTCTCCTGTAGCATATACCATCCGGACATTATCATTGTGATCAGTTTTGAGATATAAGTCAACCCGCTATAACATAATATTTGCTTCCTTTGTAACGCAAATTATTGGATAACTTGATGCTGTTTCATTTAGGAATGGATGCGGTATGTGTTTTCGTAAAGTATAATGGTTAATGGGACGGCACATTGAGATATGTTGGTGGCGAAATGAAGGGAATATTGATGCCCGAGAACTCAACATATGTTGGTCTTGTTGAGTTGGTGAGAAGTGTGATTGGAATTAGGGGCCCAACCAATAATATAGTCATGAGATACGGTGTTGAACCTGGATTGCCTCTTGTGAGGATACAGTGTGATGCTGACGTTAAATTCTACATACAACTAAAGAAGAAGGATGTTCACGTGCTTAGCAAATTTCCAGTTACAATCGATGTATTGGATGAGTCCGCGGCGGAAGCCATGGCACCAGAGGTAGGGGCAAGCAACCACATAGATATTCAACGTTATAGGGAGGGGGGACAGAGTGATGAAGCCTTGCAACATGTAAATGACAGTAATATGATCCTGGCTCCTCATCCTCCTCATATCACTTCTCCTACAGTAGGTCTGGATTTGCACACTGAATATGGAATTGAAAAGCAACATCAAATATTGAACAATGACTTAGGCACGACCCATGATGATTGTAATGCCGGGAAATTGAATGTTTCGGATGATGCTCATCGTTCAAATGAGAAGAGTATCGCATCAAGCATTGGAGGCCATTCTATTGTCAATAATATTGGATCTCAATATGACAAAGTATCAAGTAGTGACAGTGTATCCGATGGAGTCGTTGTTGCTGATTATACACCTATCACGCTGCGCATAAACTGTATTTTTGAGAACAAAAAGTTACTGCAATACCATCTTTATCACGATGCCATGAGTAAACACTACCAATTCAAGGTGAAGAGGTCGAACTCTACTCTATTACACGTTATATGTATAGATAATGAGGGATGTCCATGGCAATTGCGTGCGACTAGGATGAAGGATAGTGAACTGTTTGTTGTGAAGAGGTTCGACGACGTCCATACTTGTTCAATTGAAATCGTTCAAGGGCATCATCATCAAGCGAATAGTTGGATGATTGGGAAGTGTGTTAAGGCAAAATACTTGGATGCGACCAATACCTTATATAGACCATCTGAAATAATGCGAGACATGCAAGCCGAATTTGGAGTGTCTTTCAACTATCTTAGAGCATGGCGAGGGAAGGAAGCTGCACTGACAAGCTTGAGGGGCGATGATGCTGAGTCATACAAAGGTAATTTCCCTTATCTGATTATATGTTCGTGACTGGCCTTATAATTATTATACTTATGACATGGTATTGATAATTTAATAATTACAGTTCTGCCAGCGTGGGCTGAAATGGTTAAGCGGAAAAATCCTGGATCCGACATTCATATTGAGACGGACTCAGCAAATTGTTTCAAATACTTGTACATGTGCTTAGCTGCTTCGAAGCATGGTTGGCCTTATTGTCGTCCAGTAATTGTAGTTGATGGATCAGCACTAAAGGCCAGGTTTGGAGGAATGTTGCTTGCAGCCTGCGGACACGACGCAAATGGCTCCATATTTTCCCTTGCATTTGGTATCGTTCCGTCGGAGAGCAATGAATCATGGAAATGGTTTTTCGAGAAACTAAGGGATTCAATCGGCACGCGAGAGTCTCTTGCTATTGTGGCCGATAGGCATAAGGGTATCGAATATGCAGCCAACCTTGTGTATCCAGATGTTGCATTCGGGATATGCGTCCAATACTTGGCTGCAAACTTGAAGACTAGGTACAAAGATTTCAAAGGCCCTTTGAAGACCTATTTTGACGGTGACTCAAGATCGTATCTTTTAAGTGAGTACCATCGTCATATGGAATCCATCCGTGGTCGTAACCCCGACATGCATCGTTACCTTCTTCAGGCCGATCCTACAAAGTGGTCGCGAGCATACTTCAACGGTCGGAGGTATGCAATCATGACAACCAACATTGCAGAGTCATTAAACAATGTGGATCAGAAAGCCAGGTTAATGCCAGTTAGATTCTTGGTGGAATGGCTTAGGGGACTACTACAAAGATGGTTTGACGAGAGACGTGAGGAGGCCATTAAAACAACATCTAAACTGGCCCCAAAGGCAGATAAATTGATTCGCACAAACTTCTCTTCAGGCCTAACAGTAACGGTTTGTGATGATGACCCCATTGTTAAATTTTATTTTGGCTTCGCCTTAATGCGATCGCTTAAACTAATGTCTTAAAATTCCCTTTGTTACAGCCTCGGCCAGCTGATCAGTTTGAGTACGCCGTCACCAATAATGCTGGCCAAATATGGATTGTCGATATGAGCGAAAGGACATGTACTTGCAGACGATTTCAGGTCGATCTAATTCCTTGCCCTCATGCAATGGTCGTATGTAACCACCGTCGAATTGATCCTTATAATTATTGCTCGAATTACTACACGACCGACTATCTGTATGCTTGCTATGCACACGTAGTCTGTAACGCCCCGACTTCCCACGCCGGGTCGTCACCTTACTTACATACTGAACTTAAACTTGCGGAAAATTTAGGAGAAAATATTTGTTTTTTAAAACTTTATTTTAAAACTTTCAACTTGAACTTCATCCTCAAACTCATACTTACTGATAGGTACTTACTCGAGTACCGAACTTTTAAACCCTCCTGGAAGGCCATCGAAATCAAATTGTAGACCAAACCCGACGTAATGCGGATTGGTACCACAAGAGGCAACTTGCTTGCCATACATACATAAACTTTGTCATTCATACTTAAAACATCATGAAAATATGAAAACCCTTTTTCATTACAACATATTTTATAGAGTATACTTTTTTTCAAAATCCGTGGCAGGTCCATCGGACATTTCACAGTCCGCAGCACCAGTCTTCCACAGTATTGCATCAGAGATTGCTGGCAGGTTGCTTACCTACAGCATAGACGTAAGACGTGAGCTTTCGCTCAGCAAGTACAACTGTTACATCCGCGACGCAAAACACATATCATTGTGCATGAACCAATTATGACCTCTTATGAATCAAATATGGATTCATAACTTATCTTAGTTCTATTCCTTTACTTATCATGTGTGCTCGTACCGTGGTACGTAGCCAAGGAATGGTTGAAGGCGGCAGTCCGTTTTAACTCAAACCATGAAACACAAAGTTTAACATGGAGTAGTTTAGGTAGCCATCCAATCCAACTCAAACCATGAACCATACCATTTAAACCCGCCTTTGTGGCAAGTCGGTACGACACAGCATCTTATTTGTCTTGTTATTACCATGTGATTCAATATTAGTGAACATGCTTCATGATGTTACACTATTAAAACATATAACATAACATACTTCCTCATAACACAGCATACCACATTATACCTTAGCATACCATAACGTACCACATCATACCTTAGCATATATAACACATTAAGCGGGTAGCACAACAAAGGTCCTATGCTGTAGGCGGAGTTGTACTTACCTCTCTTGTTATGTCCTGCGCAATACTGCTCCTGTTCTGAGTACAGCTGCAGGTTCCCTCCTGCTTGTTGAAGGACATAGGTGAGGTTCTAATTAGTATTGTGGAATGTTGGTGATCTAACCAACATGCCTACATAATCCTAGTTGTATGTCCCCGATACTAGATGTCTTACTGGGTTATAAATAGTAACCCTATTATTTTAAAAACAACCCAATATGGATTAATATTTAAGAGGTTACTTTGGATACCCTCATGTGCTAAACCTTTATACATACCGTTAGGGTTAGGTTACCTTCCTAACCTTGTTACCTCAATTACCCTATATCTTAGCCCAATTTATTAATCTTGGTATCCTTTAGGGTTATCTTGACTAACCCTTAAGGTTAATTGTAGTCAAATTTTTGGTCAACCAAAGTCAACTTTTGGTCAACTAAGGTTAACCCTATATGGGTCAAACTTGAGCTTTAGGCTTTGGCCCAGTAACTCGGATATCACTTCCGGTTATTACCAGTAATCATCTTGCTTACCCAATTTGGTTAAAAAAAATCCATTTTCCATTTCTTTGGAAACTTGGGTAAATTAACCTCAAAAATCTTTTACTTAACTCATAAAATTCATATTTTTGAAATAGGTTTTTGTAAAATCATTTAGGGCTGGAAACTGCCTTTGGAACAGTTTCCCTAGTCAAAACAGTGGTTTTTGGGGAAAGATACAATTTTTCCAAACTGTTTTTAGAAAATCCTGTGCAGGAATTTCCTGTTCCCTGCACAGTCTTTATAAAACCGTGTCAGTTTAAAGATTCATTCCGATTTTGAAAAAGTTTTCTTCATGAAAGTTGTAGCTCTCGAAAAATCCTAAAACTTTCGTGTTTTTAGAAAAATCCAGTTCTGCATGTATTCTTGTCAGTTTTAATTTGAAACTGACTGGTCGTGTAAACTAGGTCTGGGCAGACTAGTCTCGGTTTTCTATAAAAACAGAGGCCATTGGAGCCTCAATTTGGGGAACTGTATATGCTGCTCCCTAGGAAAAACCCTTCTGAACAACTTTCATGTTTTACGTTTCACTCAGTTCGGCCTCTAAAAGCCTTAAATTTCCACTTTCCCGAATCTAGCCAGTTTGGAATCCGAATTAGCAGTTTCGGTTGTTAAGTCCGGTTTACGTCCTATTTCGCGGATTCTAACTCGACCGCCCGCAGCGAGAGCCTAATATCAGTCATGTAGCACTTTCTAACGTAAAACATTCATCCATGCAAGGCAAAACCCTTGGGTGTTCTTACACCAAACTAGGTTTTGCAAAACATTTGATTTGCATCACCATTCATCAATCAAGCTTCTAATCTAGCTCAAACATAAACATGCATGACCTATAACTTTTTAGGCATATTGGGAACATATCACAAACACCTTATGTGCATGCATGCAATCTTAATAATCATGCAAGCATACTTATCAAATCATGCACCATAATCATAATTGAGACCTTAGTACCCTAATCAAGCATATAATCAAGCACAAAACTTATTGCATGGCATAAGAAAATGAGCTTATGCTCTTACATCCCAAACATGGAAATACACTTAAATTTCCCAAATTTAAGCTCAAATTAAAAAGGTTTAGGGCCAAGGGTTTACCTATAGAGCTTGGATGTTGGTTCACAAGCTTGGATTCCAACTTTTTCCTCACTCCCCCTTGGCTGCCATTGCAGCCGATTCTCCTCCCCCAAATGGGTTCCAATTTTCGGCCATTCCTCATGCAAAACAACCACATGAGTATCTAGTTTCAAGCTCAGTAGAAAAACTTAAGGGTTTTAGAGATTTACCTAGATCAATCCAAGAGGTTGGCTTGATTGGTTCCAACTTTTCTCTCCCTTTTTCCTTGGCTCCACACAACCGGCCTCCCCTCCAATTGGGGTTCCAAAAATTTTGGCCAATTAAATTGAGCCTCACACACTCACACAAGGTCTGGCCATTACCAAAAATCCAGCCAACTAATTTTTTTTTCTCTTCCTAGGGTCGGTTTTAGAGAGAAAATGGGTATGGAAGAATTTTGCCATAGTTTGGCTTGTTTTCCCAATTTTTCCCCTCAAAATCCGCCCCCCTTCACCCCTATTTATAGCTGATTTTGAACTTTCAAAATTGCTAAAAAGTCCTTGAATTTGGATTTAATTACTTTTCCAAAATTACACTTTAGTCCTTGAAGTAAAAATATTTGCACTTTGACCCCTACAAGTGTTGGTCGGCCATTGCATGCCTTGGAGCCCAAGTCTTGCTTACCTCATCATGATGACATCATCTTGATGACATCATGTGCTTACCTCATGCTTACATCATTATATTTTCCAAAAATTACATTTTGACCCCTAAGGACAAAATCTTTACAATTTCACCCCTACATGTGGCCGGCCATCCATGGTGCAAGGTGGCTAGGATTTCTTTCCACAATTTCCTTAAATCAAAATGATGTCAAAATTCCAAAATAGGGTGACATCATCATAAGGCCTTGTTTGGCTTTTTCCTTAAAATGCAGTCTATTTTCTTGCTAACATAGATATTTCCAATACTGTGTTCACTAATACATAGTATAATTTAGCACTGTTATACTTGACTGCAGTCCAAAATTTATCTGCGTAAAAATGGACTGTAAAAAATTTTCTTCTTATTTCTGAAAGTCATTAGGACTTTGATATCCAACTTAGTGTGCTTGATTTTTCTAGGGTGGTCTCTTAGCTTATTCCAACTATCTTGTCTAAAAAGACAATTTTCGCAGTATATTTCTCATACTGCTTATCTCATTACTGTATAGTCATACCTTTGACTTTTTGGTCAACTTTGACTTTCTTGGTCAAACTTTGACTAACATGGAATCATGAAATTTTATCACGCCATTTTCCTTAAAATGCCTTATACTAGGCTCAGTAATCTATCGTTGAGTCTCGTAGCTAATTAACCGAGAACTCAAACTTATACCGATATTCTATTCCAAACATGAGCTAGACTTAAGTTTTCCTCATTTAAAGGAAATCTAGAGTCATAAAAATTCGGGTTATTACGTCCTACCCTCCTTAAAAGATTTTCGTCCTCGAAAATTCGAATAATCCTGAGTGGCTTTTCTTCAAATCCACCATCAATCCATAACAAGTTACTATGGATTGAATAACTTGTTCATGTTCCCATTTTAATACCCTAATGGGATCATGTCTTTTATATAGAACCATAATCTTCTTTCTACATCATCATAATTCATTCCTCATATTCTCATGCTTTCATTTCATACCATCATACTTTCCTTTCATATTGCATCACAAGAACTATTTACATGAAAAACTGAGCAAGTATATCATATAACTTGCCATGTTTGAAAAGCATATATATAACTTTTCCATTCTTTTTAAAAAAAACATATCATATCACATAGCTTTTTCATATTTGAAATGCATTTTGTGTTTTATTATCTTGTCTTAACATGTGGGCCCATAGTGTACGTACCAAATGAGCGCAGTCTCCAGACAAAGCTAGGGTTTGCAAGGCCCTAACAGTTCTGGGAATCATAAACTTGACCCTCACGCATCAACGAGGGTTAATAATCATAACTGAAACATGTAGCCTCCACGATCACGGGAGGTTGGTACGACACCTTACTGTTACTTGTCTTTTTATGTATCTTAATATGTTCTTACATTTAAGATACTTTTTGAAATTTTTTCCAATTCAATCATGAAAATCAATAATAAATAGTATTATTGAAAACATATTACTGTTCAAGTGATGCAATGAAAGGTATCCTTGTATCAACTAGCTACTTGTTAGCTAGTAGAAACATTCTTCTTGCCTTTAGCATTTCTTTTAAAGCTCAAAGGCATAATCATAGTTCTAAGGGATATCTAAAACTCCCAATCATCATCTCATAATTTCCATTACTTAAATAGTTGTCTACAGTCGACCTTAATCATCCATTATATGTCGACTTCAGGGTTGGTGCCATCGACCTTAACCTCGTTAACTTCATATCATCAAATCTCATAATCATCATCCTTATCATAAAAAATCATAGCCTAATAAATTGTTGTTGGTAGCATATTGCTTATTTGCTACCCCCAAACTAAAGCATCCACAAAATTTTCCCTATGTCCAATATTTCTCTTATGGAGCAAAAGTTTCACAATCAGGAAACTTAACTTCCATAATCTCAATCCAATTCCTTAAATGGAAAGATCACTATACCCAAAATGAGGCGATAGGCTATCTAATCTTAAAGCCTACTCATTTCTTATTGCTATTCTAACGATCATCATATCGTAAGCTTAGTTTATCCATCACGCTTCCACTGTGCGACTCTGATTTACTGGCAATAAAAGCCCATAAACTCGTTCGGATAAGCATGTCAGGCTGCAACATAGCTGACGTATCGTCTCATGTACATATCCTAGTACATCTTGATATCGCGGTAATACATGGGCGATCCTTGCTGTCGTCAAGAAATCCATTTAGGAATCTCCTCTCAAGGTCTTCTTGGCCAAGGCTCCTTGCACGAGCTTCCTTGACTAGACGTCGGCTCGACTGGCAAGCATATCCTGAAGATACGTCCCTGCATGACATAATCTGAGGAGGGTCTCCATATCGTGCATCCACTCCTTGAGTCTTATTGAAGATGCGAAGCTTCTCCTCCATTCCTCGGAATGTCTACGGAGCCTCGTGGTCCTCTTTAATCCGACCCAAATTTAACCATAGGTACATGTCATTATAATAATCTTATAAAACAAAGTAAGAAAACAAACTTACAAAACTGTGGCGCTGGCAGCAGAACTGTGAAATTGGATGGCAGGAACTCTGCTCTGATACCAAACTGTAACGCCCCGACTTCCCACGCCGGGTCGTCACCTTACTTACATACTGAACTTAAACTTGCGGAAAATTTGGGAGAAATTTTTTTTTTTTTTAAACTTTATTTTAAAACTTTCAACTTGAACTTCATCCTCAAACTCATACTTACTGATAGGTACTTACTCGAGTACCGAACTTTTAAACCCTCCTGGAAGGCCATCGAAATCAAATTGTAGACCAAACCCGACGTAATGCGGATTGGTACCACAAGAGGCAACTTGCTTGCCATACATAAATAAACTTTGTCATTCATACTTAAAACATCATGAAAATATGAAAACCCTTTTTCATTACAACATATTTTATAGAGTATACTTTTTTTCAAAATCCGTGGCAGTGTCCATCCCACATTTCACAGTCCGCAGCACCAGCCTTCCACAGTATTGCATCAGAGATTGCTGGCAGGTTGCTTACCTACAGCATAGACGTAAGACGTGAGCTTTCGCTCAGCAAGTACAACTGTTACATCCGCGATGCAAAACACATATCATTATGCATGAACCAATTATGACCTCTTATGAATCAAATATGGATTCATAACTTAGCTTAGTTCTATTCCTTTACTTATCATGTGTGCTCGTACCGTGGTACGTAGCCAATGAATGGTTGAAGGCGGCAGTCCATTTTAACTCAAACCATGAAATACAAAGTTTAACATGGAGTAGTTTAGGTAGCCATCCAATCCAACTCAAAACATGAACCATACCATTTAAACCCGCCTTTGTGGCAAGTCGGTACGACACAGCATCTTATTTGTCTTGTTATTACCATGTGATTTAATATTAGTGAACATGCTTCATGATGTTACACTATTAAAACATATAACATAACATACTTCCTCATAACATAGCATACCACATCATACCTTAGCATACCATAACGTACCTGAGCAAACTGTAACGCCCCGACTTCCCACGCCGGGTCGTCACCTTACTTACATACTGAACTTAAACTTGCGGAAAATTTGGGAGAAATTTTTTTTTTTTTTTTAACTTTATTTTAAAACTTTCAACTTGAACTTCATCCTCAAACTCATACTTACTGATAGGTACTTACTCGAGTACCGAACTTTTAAACCCTCCTGGAAGGCCATCGAAATCAAATTGTAGACCAAACCCGACGTAATGCGGATTGGTACCACAAGAGGCAACTTGCTTGCCATACATACATAAACTTTGTCATTCATACTTAAAACATCATGAAAATATGAAAACCCTTTTTCATTACAACATATTTTATAGAGTATACTTTTTTTCAAAATCCGTGGCAGTGTCCATCCCACATTTCACAGTCCGCAGTACCAGCCTTCCACAGTATTGCATCAGAGATTGCTGGCAGGTTGCTTACCTACAGCATAGACGTAAGACGTTAGCTTTCGCTCAGCAAGTACAACTGTTACATCCGCGACGCAAAACACATATCATTATGCATGAACCAATTATGACCTCTTATGAATCAAATATGGATTCATAACTTAGCTTAGTTCTATTCCTTTACTTATCATGTGTGCTCGTACCGTGGTACGTAGCCAAGGAATGGTTGAAGGCGGCAGTCCGTTTTAACTCAAACCATGAAACACAAAGTTTAACATGGAGTAGTTTAGGTAGCCATCCAATCCAACTCAAACCATGAACCATACCATTTAAACCCGCCTTTGTGGCAAGTCGGTACGACACAGCATCTTATTTGTCTTGTTATTACCATGTGATTCAATATTAGTGAACATGCTTCATGATGTTACACTATTAAAACATATAACATAACATACTTCCTCATAACATAGCATACCACATCATACCTTAGCATACCATAACGTACCACATCATACCTTAGCATATATAACACATTAAGCGGGTAGCACAACAAAGGTCCTATGCTGTAGGCGGAGTTGTACTTACCTCTCTTGTTATGTCCTGCGCAATGCTCCTCCTGTTCTGAGTACAGCAGCAGGTTCCCTCCTGCTTGTTGAAGGACATAGGTGAGGTTCTAATTAGTATTGTGGAATGTTGGTGATCTAACCAACATGCCTACATAATCCTAGTTGTATGTCCCCGATACTAGATGTCTTACTGGGTTACAAATAGTAACCCTATTATTTTAAAAATAACCCAATATGGATTAATATTTAAGAGGTTACGTTGGATACCCTCATGTGCTAAACCTTTATACATACCGTTAGGATTAGGTTACCTTCCTAACTTTGTTACCTCAATTACCCTATATCTTAGCCCAATTTATTAATCTTGGTATCCTTTAGGGTTATCTTGACTAACCCTTAAGGTTAATTGTAGTCAAATTTTTGGTCAACCAAAGTCAACTTTTGGTCAACTAAGGTTAACCCTATATGGGTCAAACTTGAGCTTTAGGCTTTGGCCCAGTAACTCGGATATCACTTCCGGTTATTACCCGTAATCATCTTGCTTACCCAATTTGGTTAAAAAAAATCCATTTTCCATTTCTTTGGAAACTTGGGTAAATTAACCTCAAAAATCTTTTACTTAACTCATAAAATTCATATTTTTGAAATAGGTTTTTGTAAAATCATTTAGGGCTGGAAACTGCCTTTGGAACAGTTTCCCTAGTCAAAACAGTGGTTTTTGGGGAAAGATACAATTTTTCCGAACTGTTTTTAGAAAATCCTGTGCAGGAATTTCCTGTTCCCTGCACAGTCTTTATAAAACCGTGTCAGTTTAAAGATCCATTCCGATTTTGAAAAAGTTGTCTTCACAAAAGTTGTAGCTCTCGAAAAATCCTAAAACTTTCGTGTTTTTAGAAAAATCCAGTTCTGCATGTATTCTTGTCAGTTTTAATTTGAAACTGACTGGTCGTGTAAACTAGGTCTGGGCAGACTAGTCTCGGTTTTCTGTAAAAACAGAGGCCATTGGAGCCTCAATTTGGGGAACTGTCCACGTTGCTCACTAGGAAAAACCCTTCTGAACAACTTTCATGTTTTACGTTTCACACAGTTCGGCCTCTAAAAGCCTTAAATTTCCACTTTCCCGAATCTAGCCAGTTTGGAATCCGAATTGACAGTTTCGGTTGTTAAGTCCGGTTTACGTCCTATTTCGCAGATTCTAACTCGACCGCCCGTAGCGGGAGCCTAATATCAGTCATGCAGCACTTTCTAACGTAAAACATTCATCCATGAAAGGCAAAACCCTTGGGTGTTCTTGCACCAAACTAGGTTTTGCAAAACATTTGATTTGCATCACCATTCATCAATCAAGCTTCTAATCTAGCTCAAACATAAACATGCATGACCTATAACTTTTTAGGCATATTGGGAACATATCACAAACACCTTATGTGCATGCATGCAATCTTAATAATCATGCAAGCATACTTATCAAATCATGCACCATAATCATAATTGAGACCTTAGTACCCTAATCAAGCACATAATCAAGCACAAAACTTATTGCATGGCATAAGAAAATGAGCTTATGCTCTTACATCCCAAACATGGAAATACACTTAAATTTCCCAAATTTAAGCTCAAATTAAAAAGGTTTAGGGCCAAGGGCCTATAGAGCTTGGATGTTGGTTCACAAGCTTGGATTTCAACTTTTTCCTCACTCCCCCTTGGCTGCCATTGCAGCCGATTCTCCACCCCCAAATGGGTTCCAATTTTCGGCCATTCCTCATGAAAAACAACCACATGAGTATCTAGTTTCAAGCTCAGTAGAAAAACTTAAGGGTTTTAGAGATTTACCTAGATCAATCCAAGAGGTTGGCTTGATTGGTTCCAACTTTTCTCTCCCTTTTTCCTTGGCTCCACACAACCGGCCTCCCCTCCAATTGGGGTTCCAAAAATTTTGGCCAATTAAATTGAGCCTCACACACTCACACAAGGTCTGGCCATTACCAAAAATCCAGCCAACTAATTTTTTTTTCTCTTCCTAGGGTCGGTTTTAGAGAGAAAATGGGTATGGAAGAATTTTGCCATAGCTTGGCTTGTTTTCCCAATTTTTCCCCTCAAAATCCGCCCCCCTTCACCCCCATCTATAGCTGATTTTGAACTTTCAAAATTGCTAAAAAGTCCTTGAATTTGGATTTAATTACTTTTCCAAAATTACACTTTAGTCCTTGAAGTAAAAATATTTGTACTTTGACCCCTACAAGTGTTGGCCGGCCATTGCATGCCTTGGAGCCCAAGTCTTGCTTACCTCATCATGATGACATCATGTGCTTACCTCATGCTTACATCATTATATTTTCCAAAAATTACATTTTGGCCCCTAAGGACAAAATCTTTGCAATTTCACCCCTACATGTGGCCGGCCATCCATGGTGCAAGGTGGCTAGGATTTCTTTCCACAATTTCCTTAAATCAAAATGATGTCATAATTCCAAAATCGGGTGACATCATCATAAGGCCTTGTTTGGCTTTTTCCGTAAAATGCAGTCTATTTTCTTGCTAACACAGATATTTCCAATACTGTGTTCACTACATAGTATAATTCAGTACTGTTATACTTGACTGCAGTCCAAAATTTATCTGCGTAAAAATGGACTGTAAAAAATTTTCTTCTTATTTTTGAAAGTCATTAGGACTTTGATATCCAACTTAGTGTGCTTGATTTTTCTAGGGTGGTCTCTTAGCTTATTCCAACTATCTTGTCCAAAAAGACAATTTTCGCAGTATATTTCTCATACTGCTTATCCCATTACTGTATAGTCATACCTTTGACTTTTTGGTCAACTTTGACTTTCTTGGTCAAACTTTGACTAACATGGAATCATGAAATTTTATCACGCCATTTTCCTTAAAATGCCTTAGACTAGGCTCAGTAATCTATCGTTGAGTCTCGTAGCTAATTAACCGAGAACTCAAACTTATACCGATATTCTATTCCAAACATGAGCTAGACTTAAGTTTTCCTCATTTAAAGGAAATCTAGAGTCATAAAAATTCGGGTTATTATATAGTCCACCCTATTGGCAGCGCCAAGGGTTGGGACGTATCTGAAGAAGTAAGATTGCAAATTGTTGATCCTCCCACTACAAAGCGTGGGCCCGGAAGGCCACGGGTTCGTAGGATTTCATTCCAAGGTGAAGAACATGAGCCTAATCGGTGTGGCAGATGTAATGGTTACGGACACAACCATCAAACATGTACCAACTCAGTACCCTTACGAAAATGTCCAACCACAAGGCCAGATACAGAGTTCATAACACCAAGTTCATAAATGTTATGAATGTGTAGGGTCATTTTACTTTACTTTTTTTCATTGTTGTATAACAATTTAGTACAATTTCTCACACTTCACATTAAACATGACCAAGTTTTTTTTTTATAAGTACACAGTGTATTTTATAGTACAATAGATTGTGTTTAACGCTTCGTTTGCAAAGGGAAAAAAATTTCATTATTTTGAAACGGTCATAACAGTTGGTCTGCTTACAGGATTGATCATTATCATAATGACCGCCTGGTAATTATCGTTTTGACCCCTGTAACTGTTAAATTTTACCATACAATTTTGGTCACAACGATATTGACCAGGTGGTCATTATAAAAATGACCAGTTTTTCGTCGGACATCCTTCTACAGGATCGGTTATTTTCATAATGACCCCATAGTCATTATCGTTGTGACCTCTGGAAATGGTCAATACGGTGACGTAATGGTCAAAGTTTTAGACTATTGGTCATAACGGTTATGACCAGACGGTCATAACCGTTATGACCTCTGTGTTAGCCCAGCGGTCATAACAGTTATGACCGTCTGGTCATAACCGTTATGACCGCTGCGTTATACTATCGATCATAACAGTTATGACCGGGCAGTCATAACCGTTATGACCTCTGTGTTAGCCCAGCGGTCATAACAGTTATGACCGTCTGGTCATGACCGTTATGACCGCTGCGTGATATTATAGGTCATAACAGTTATGACCGGACAGTCATAACCGTTCTGACCTCTGTGTTAGCCAAGCGGTCATAACAGTTATGACCGTCTGGTCATAACCGTTATGACCGCTGTGTTACACTATCGGTCATAACTGTTATGACCGTCCGATCATAACTGTTATGACCTCTGTGTTAATAGTAAAAAAAAGAGAACTTTTTATTGCTATCAGCTAATATTTCACGTCTTATCAGGTCCCAAAATTATTCCATTCATAATTCCTTTTCCTTTTATTCTCATCTGGTCATTACAATTATGACCTCGACCAATTCAATTAATGTGTAATGTTGTAATGTTCACAAACTTCACATTTTCAATGTTTCACAAGATTAAGGAAAATTTTGGGTATACTAATCTATGCCACTTTTTCATGGCTCGTCATAAGATGTAGTCCGAACGAATCAGTTAACACTTCTATGACAATTTACAGTAACGGTCATCACAGTGTTCATAGTAACGGTCATCACAGTTATGACCGCACGGTCATAACTGTTATGACAGTGTACTCCTTTGTAAAAAAAGATGGTGATCTATACTTGCTATTCACAAATATGGTTTTTTAGTTGGATTTGATGTAGAAACTACATAGTACAGATAATGACATATAGTGACAAATATTTTCATAACAATTATTACCTCTGTCCAAAAATTTCTATATTTACAGTTTATAACAATACACCACCTGGTCAGAAAACATAGTGGTATATTATGAATTAAAAAATGTCCATGTATACAGTATGGTAAAGAATGAATGAAGAATAAAAAATTTGTAAAACAAAATCCATATATACAGGATGGTAAAGTTTGAATGAAGAAGAAAAATTTGGTTAGGCAACGTCCATGTCGACATCATCATCACTTTTGTAAGTTTTTTCAATTTTTCGTTTAGCATGGATCTAGAAGTAACATACTAGCCATTCCTGAAATAGTTGCATGCGTTCAGCAATTACCCAATATCGGACATCCCTCCCTTCTAGCAAGCATTCAGCGTATTTAATGGTAAACACGCCACAGTCACCCCTGTTGCAGGAACAGCAAGGATGAATTAAAATCACTTGATCGTAACAGTCACTATTATCGTATGGAAACATAAATTGGAATGTACTAACCCATTGGATTGTTGAGGGATGTCTATCATTATGGTGACCGGTATTGGGTAAATTCCAGAAGGGTCCCTTTGTTTGACGGAGAACAAGGATATTCTATCGGCCAGCATTGGAATGAACACTGATAAACATTCCACTCCTTCTCTGACTTTTGCATTGTGAGGGCCTTCATGCTGCAGAGAGTCATAGACCTCTATGGTCCAGCTGGTCAGATCAAGCTTCACTAATACCCAATGTTTAAGCTCAGTCAAGTGTACAGGGATTAGCAAAATGTTGACATCAAACCAGGACGACCCACTCTGTATTGTCATACCAAGCATGATCTTGAGTACAGATTCGCAGGAGGCCCAATCAAACTTGTCTGGTGCACCCTGGCGGACACGCCATAATGAACGAATCTTTGAACAAAACCATGTGTTAACCGTTGTCACCTTCCTTTGTTCGATATCGGGGAACTGCCTGATCTTCTTCCTCGAGTAGTAGAATGCAACGTCAATGTGCTACAAGAGGAAAACATTAACAAAAGTAATGTAAAATTCGCCAGGACATCAAACAATGTACCCTTTTTGATGTTATAATTTCCACACAATACATGATGAAAGGCACAAAATATAAAAGGCACAAAATTAAAGTTAGGTACTTACTTCGTCCCATAAACAAACAGGGGAGGTTGCTAATTCATAATACCAGCTTTTTTTGTCTACATCCAAGCATCCGAAGTCATGGCGTTCGCCCAATGTATCATGCTTGGCAGCGTATCGGGGAGGCCGTTTGCTAAACATAAAAAGGCCTTTAGGTACCTACACAAAGTTGTAATGTTGACATTGAAGGGACAAGTACTCGTTATAAGTTTAATTACCCTGGAGGAGTCCTCTTCAATACTCCTATCTTGATCCACTCCCTGAACTCCTCTAGTGTTTGTTCAGGAGGCTCATCAGCGAGACCCGGTGGGAGGGCACAAATAAGGTTAGTCGGAGCCTTCGACGGAGAACCAAACTCAGTCATACGACCGGACGGCCGTTGGCCAAGCCTTGATAGTCTGGCCCTCTTCTTCTTGGGGATCTACAAATGACATATGTGAAACATTTAATATTAACGACGAAACTTATGAAGAGTAAATTATCAATTTCAGATATGCGTAACAACCACGGCACTGATGCTATCCTCGTCATGAATTGTAGGATCCTGTTCCGGGATGATTTCTTTACCATCATCCCCATATTTGACGTCCTTCTCCAGATCAACCATGGCCTCCTCGGCCACAATGGCAACCTCTGGCACATTTTTTCCTTTCGCATCTCCCTCAACATGCTCATCATTGCCAATATTTACCTGTGTGGTTTCCGAACATGAATTGCATATATGGAAGATAAAAATTATCATCTAATTGAATGTATAAAACTGGTATTTAAATTATAGGATTACCTTATTCTTCTCATTCTCGGCAGCTTCATGAGAAACAAGTTCCTTATCGGCAACAAGGAACTCCATTGCTGCCTTCACACCTAAATCCGCAATGGCACTGATGTCAGGGGAGTTAGTCTTCAAGACTTCTGACTCAGCCCTGTGAGAATTAATCTCCTGGCTGCTGCTGACATGCGGAGCCGTCTGTGGCTAACCCCGTCCCTTCTCGTTCATGTTAGCGGCCAATATTTTTAGAACCCGCCTCAATAGTTTGTTGGAGTGCTTCTGTTCCTTTTTCAGATCCTCTAACTTATTATTCAGTGAGGCCACCTCCGCGCGGATCTCTTTTTGAAACTCCCGGAACTCGGAGTTTGTATCTGTGCTCGGTCGGGGGACAGAAGACTTGAGAGGTAGTAATTGAGGCAGGGCCTTTGGAAGATTCAAAAATAGGCGCGCAACACATGGGTTCTTTAGCTCCTCTTCGGTTGGCATCAAGATCGTACACTTATGCTGCACACAAATAAGGATAATATGTTTATGACTGACACAACGGATCATTAATGACTGAAGATTAATTGTCATCTCTCGTATAAATCACCAACCAAGCGGTCATAAAAGTTATGACCATGTGATCATAACTTTTATGACCGTGTGGTAACTGTTATGAGTCTACGGTCATAACTGTTATCACCGTGGGGTCATAACTGTTATGACCCCCATGGTCACAATAGTTATGACCAGACAGTAATAACTGTTATGACCAATTGGTCATAACAGTTATGACTGTTATGAGTCCATACTATTATGAGTCCAACGACATAACTGTTATGACCACACGGTAATAACAGTTATGTCGTCTAGTAATTATGGTGATGACCACATATTGTAATTGACACTGCATTCAAAACTGAAAAGAAAATTTATTTCAAATACCTGGGATTCGCCAACAGTCGTAAAAGCAGCCAATATATCATCAAACTGCACAGTGTCCGCGGTGGTCCACGACATCATACGCGGAATGGCCTGCTCGTATTTGGTGGTGAACTTTGAAGCTATGGCTGGGCTGGTCTCATATGCCCATACGAGTAAGGCATGGGGGAACCCCGCAACGCTGTAATGAACCTTGTCAAGATTTTTTTTTGTCGTCTTTTCGACGACATCCTGTTTTCGACGGTACTGCATATTGCAGCCCGCGTTGCCTCCCATGAGAGCACACCCCAAGGAAAATCATTGAAAGCATCCAAGTTATCCGCCAGGGCAAAAAACTTGGAGTCTATCTTAACAGAGCTTGCATTTGATAAGGGGATGCAAAATACAATGTACAGAAGGCTAAGCTTGACCGCATCGTCGTCGTTGTCATACTTAGAATTCGACATCTGCAGCTCCAAATTTTCTCTCGAAACACCCCTAACGGTCGAAAAATATCTTGACATTAATCGGCTTTCCACAACGGGGAGATGTGTAGACCCTACACAGTTCAGGCCGGTTATTAGGCAGAAATCGTTGATGGAAAATCTGCCCAATTCTTCACCAAGCTCAAACCATAGAGCGTCACCCATGGGCGAATGAGTCGTCAGGCGCATCACGATGTTGTGAAATACTTGCCCAGCCCAACCTAGAGTATCTAAATGCAGGAACTGTTGAATACATGGCTGAGTCTGCAAGGCCTCGTACTGTCGCGGAGACAACCACCCACGCAGTTTTTTCAATGTCTCCGTTATGTTTACGAAAGTATTTATTTTCGCCCTGGTAATTTGACTGTCCGGTACGAGTCGGACATATTGACCCTGCGTTAATGGTAACAGTAATATAGGTATTAACTGTACGAACACCAAGTAATCATATAAAACCTCCCCAAATATTACAAATTGTTTACAAAATTAGTACTAAACAGCCACCGATATCACCAGAAAAGGAATACCTTCATACCATTTCTCCCCAACTATTTATATATAAACCGTCAAACAAAATTATACAAACGGTTGGTTCATGGTAGAAAATCAGATAAAAATACGAACTTTAAAGATGTTAAGGTGAAATTTTTCAACATCTCTAAAAAACACTAAAATGGCTCAACGAGAACACATATAAAAATTAAAACTTTCCAAAAATAATCAATCAAAACTGCACGTTATTTATGAAAAATTTTAAACAGGTGGTTTATGGTACAATATGTCAAAATTTTAACTATGGAAACTGTTTTAACAATATTAAAACGGGAAACTTTTTATTATATAGTCGATAAAAACAGGCCATTCTTGATGAAAAATAGTAAAAATAAATACTTTATAAGCCAAAAAACTAAAACCAAAATCGTTACCTCTTCAGCTTTCGATATCTTAGTCTCATAGAAACTGATCAACTTTTCCGCATCACTTACAGCCATTTCCCCCTGCTTTATCTTCAAACCATCGTCGGACACCATTCTCTCCATCTCCGGTATCGGTTTTTTGGCACTTGCGTCAGACGATGACGCCGTCGATGGCTTAGACCGAACTCGGGCTAACATCCTCACGATATCAGAGTTTTTCTCAGACATTTTTGTGTGTGTCGAAATGGGTATATTTTCCTGGATTATACGACATTAACTGACGTCTAAGCAGTTTATACAAGTATTTCGTTGCGGTTTGGGACGGTTATCAAGCGGCTATGGTTCGGTGACTGCTGTTTGTAATGCTTTCTCTCTCTAGAACTGGAGTTTCTCTCTCTAAAATACTGTAGAAGCTGTTTTTTGAAAAATGTTAGGGCAATTAGAGGTAGAGTGACTTTCAGATCGAGGGGAGATGAGGGCAAATCTGGTATTTAGCAATAAAAGAAGGGTGGCACGAAAACAATGACCGCCGGCAGACCAAAAGCCACTGGTCATTTTCATAATGACCCCATGGTCAATATCGTTATGACCAAGGATAAGTACTAAAAATCATCATTTAAAATGGTCACAATAGTTATGACCAAAAGGTCATTATGAAAATGACCGATAATATAACACGGAGGTCATAACAGTTATGACCGGGCAGTCATTATGAAAATGACCGATAGTTTAGACCATCGGTCATAACAGTTATGACCGCTGGTCTAACACAGAGGTCATAACGATTATGACCGGGCGGTCATAACTGTTATTACCGATGGGCTAACACAGAGGTCATAACGGTTATGACCGTCTGGTCATAACCGTTATGACCGATGGTCTAACACTTTGATCAATACGTCACCGTATTGATCATTTACAGGGGTCACAACGATAATGACCATGGGGTCATTATGAAAATGACCGATCCTGTAGAAGGATGTCTGACGAAAAACTGGTCATTTTCATAATGACCCCATGGTCAATATCGTTATGACCAAGGATAAGTACTAAAAATCATCATTTAAAAGGGTCACAACAGTTATGACCAAAAGGTCACTATGAAAATGACCGATAATATAACACGGAGGTCATAACAGTTATTACCGAGCAGTCATTATGAAAATGACCGATAGTCTAGACCATCGGTCATAACAGTTATGATCGCTGGTCTAACACAAAGGTCATAACGATTATGACCGGGCGGTCATAACTGTTATGACCGATGGGCTAACACACGGTCATAACCGTTATGACCGCTGGGCTAACACAGAGGTCATAACGGTTATGACCGTCTGGTCATAACCGTTATGACCGATGGTCTAACACTTTGATCAATACATCACCGTATTGATCATTTACAAGGGTCACAACGATAATGACCATGGGGTCATTATGAAAATGACCGATTCGTTATAAGGATGTCTGACGAAAAACTGGTCATTTTTATAATGACCACCTGGTCAATATCGTTGTGACCAAAATTATATGCTAAAATTTAACAGTTACAGGGGTCAAAACGATAATTACCAGGCGGTCATTATGATAATGACCGATCCTGTAAGAAGACCAACTATTAAACAAATTCAAAATAATGAAATTTTTTTCCCCTTTGCAAACAAAGCGTTAAACGCAAACTTTTTAAACTTTGAAACGAAAAAGTCATTTTTTTTAACTTTCGACTTCTTTGATTCGTTAACTTCGATTTCCCCTAAACCATTCATCGGCTACCATTCTCTCGATCTCTGGTGTCGGTTTTTTAAACTATTCTAAGTAGGTAGCCTTCTATATCACGAAGCTGTTTATAGATGCCTTTCATGGTGGTTTCGAACGGTTTCCGAGCGGTTCCGGCCAATTGCAACTGTTTCTCTCTCTATATTTCGTTTTCTCTCTCTAAAATACTGTACATGCTAGTTTGGCACATTATTTTGGGCCATGCGAGGGAGATGATGATAAACCAGTAATTTGACATACATTTAGTGCAGCAGGGCCCCACATATCATAGGCTTTGATGACGTGTCGGTGCTAGAAATGAATGAATGAAAAAGTGATGCTGATTTTAATAATCTTTTCTCCACAGGTGCTAAAAGTGAAATTTACCCTTAAAATTATTATCATTATTTTTTTTTTATTAAAGGATGAGAAAGAGCAAACAATATATATCTAGATGATTTAAGATATTTTAATCAGGTTGGCACCGGTTAAATCACTTATTACATACTAAACTCTCAACTCAAAGTATATCAAAAATAATATTAATAAAAAGAAAAAGAAAAATCATACACAAAATAAAAACAAAATTGAAAAATAGAAAGCGCATGCAAATACGAGGTGAACAAACAATGCACCGAGACTAGAATAAAGATATAACCACGTACACTTGTGTGAAAACAAGAAGAAAAACAACACAATAAAAATCGGGAAATGATCTTAAAAGTCAGAGTCGAAGTTATGAATTTACTATCTCCACATATGTCTCATGGTAAAAACCTTCTAACAAAAACTATTAAAAGAGATTGTAATATCTCTTTTATTACCATTGGATAGTAAAAATAATAAAGTCTCATATTAGAAAAACACAAGTAAGCATAGTGGTATAAATTGAAACATGTAAAGTGTAAAGATTACTAGTGTCTAGTGGGGACTATGCTACTATTGTGCACCACCACATGCGCGAGGACGATTGGGCGTTTAAGGTGCTTTTTGGCCCTTATTAGGGCGTACTTTGTACTTCACATGTACACATCGTCGTAAGGAGTCAATGAGCACTCTCTTTTTAAATGCGGTGTTTTTTCAGACTAAATCTGGACCGTTGATCTAATCGGGCACAATCTAACGGTTAGATTTGAATGATTTCAAATTTAATTTAAACCGTTAATTGAATTATTACAATCTAACGGTCATAACTAAATTCTAATGACCAACGGGTATGTTAAAACATATACGTTTTTTGAATGAAAAACTATATTTTAATTTTAAAAGACATGTCTGCTGTATATATTGTAACTCTTCATGAACAGATATATCAAAGCCATAAAACTCCAATTTCTGATGTCAGTTTCATATATTGTTCTGGAATTTAATAAGATTGCTACTTATTAAATTCATGGATTTGTTGTATCTTGAAAGTAATTTGTCACAACACCCGATAGTAAACTATTCATAGTGGGGGCAAATAAAACCTTAAGGAAAGTAATTCCTACATCTCAAACCCTTTGATTTTCTCCATCTTTCTGTTTTGTTTTTTTACACCTAAATAGTTTTTCCACCACCTACAATTTTATCAAACAAAAACTACGTATTTACCAAAAAAAAAAAAACTCTAAATAAAAAAAATTGTACATATCTACTACTAGAGTTGACTATAAATAATGAAATGATAGCTATCCGGAAGTTATGACGGATTATAATATATGGTTGACTTGAGGAACTTAGACGCTATTAGATATTGAAACCCACTAAGCGGCGGCAACAAGATGAACATCATAAAGAGCCAAACAGGCCATAACATTATTGCTTTCACGAAAATGTAAGAGACTATACATATATAAGTCTATATACATATAATTAATAAACGTCAAGTAATTTTATATTATTCCATCTTTTTCCATCTAGCTTTCACATATCTATAGTTGACTTATAAGTATATGTACATATTTATTTCTTTTGTTATTTATTATTTTAGGGCCTGTTTGGGTAACATCTAAATATGGTGTTTTGGAAGTTGAGTTGGAAATGTATGTTTAGGAGAAAAACTTTTGAAAAAGTTCTGTGACATAAAAAATAGTGTAAAAATTTTAAATGTATTCGGAAAAAAAAAAAGTGAAATGGATATTGTCTTATTCGTCTCGACGTTACGAACATTTTACATAAATGTAATCTCATTTTGATTTAAAATGAGAAAGTTATAGACTTTTAAAATTTGAGTTTTTTGAAATGAAAAAAAGAAAAAATTTGATGTAGAGTTTGAAATTTGAAATCCAAATGATAAAATGTCAACCGGAGATGTTACCCCAAACATCCCCTTAGACTTCCTTAGAATCCCATCAATTTTTGGTTTTTTTTTTTTTGGCGGACACATGAGATTTTATGAGGTGATCTTTAAGAGCGTAAAATTTCTTTATTAAACTTATGTGGAATAGATAGAGAACTAATTGCACCACTCTAATAAATTATAATAGTACAGCAGTAGTTCAAAAAAAAAAAAAAAAAAAACTTGTACATATATGTAGATCAAAGAGAACAAATTGCACTCCAATCAATTACACTGTAATCTTGGTCCCAAGCTGATCCAAATTAGCCATCATAATCACATTTGTCATATCTATAAATCATAAGAAGGGGGGGGGGGGGGGGGGGGGGGGGGGCGTGGTGATAAAGATAAGAAACTAGGTGTCAGATTGATATACCTCCCATTGGAATCAAAAAGCACTGTACGTGTGAGAATGTAGAGAATTTTCTGATATGAGTCATGACAAAGCATTAGACTTTTTTTTGGGGCGCGAGGGTTTTTTTTTTAATAATCAATTTGTTAAATAAAAATTTAATTATGAGGTATTATTGAAAAATATTGGAAAGAAAATAATTAAGTAGTAATAAAATTAGAGATGAGTTAACAAATCATGTAAAAAGTTAATTGGGTGGCTTTATAAGAAAATAATAATTGAGATGATAAAAAAAATGTTGAAGTAAGGTTACATTTACAAAAAAATTTATTTTAGTATGAGCAAAAAAGAATGAAAAATTAATAATTAAAAATGATGAAAGAAAGAAAACATAGAATAGATCGGCACATGGATAAAAGTGAACAGTAATTGTCAAGAGTAAAAAGAAAAATGTATATATTTATCAAAATTTTAATAGGATTTGAGTCAGTATTCAACTAAGGCCAAATATTACGAAAAATAGTAATTAAGAATATGAGATATTCATGAAAAAAATAATAATAGTAAGCATTTATGTGTGAGAATTTTTTAAATAAAGTAAAGGAGAAAAATAAAAATTAGCAATAAAAAAAAAAGAAAGAGAGAAAAAGAAAAGGGAAATAAGGAAAGCGAATACAAAAAAAAAAAAAAAAGGATTGCCTTATTGGTTTCTAAACTTTTAACTTTATGTAACTTTGGTTTATTAACTTTTTTCGTGGCTGAAATGCTCCTAAACTATATAAATATTGCTACAATAGTCATTTACGTTAATTTTTGGACCAAATCCATTAGTTAGCATCACTCTTTTGTCAAATTAATAATGGTTTCTCTTTAAAAATTTACAGAAATGACTATCGTAGTAATATTTTAATAGTTTAGAGGTATTTTCTATTCTTTTTTTGTAGGTAGAATGATTAAAAACTAGTAAAAATATTGCTATAATAGTTTTTTCTTTTAATTTTTGTATGGAATCCGTAATTAGCATAAATTTTTGATCAAAAGACTAACAGATTCCGTCCAAAATTAATGGAAGAGACTACTGTAGTAACATTTTAAAAGTTTAGGGGGATTCCAGCTATAAAAAAAGTTCAGGGACTAAAATTGCATAAACTTGAAAGTTTAAGGACTAAATGAGTAATTTACCAAAAAAAAAAAAAACAAAAACAAAAGAAAGAAAAGGAAGGAATGACATGTGTCAAAAAGAATGAGGAGTTTTCGGCTCTTTTACATGTTATTATTACTAGTTTAATACGCGCTCCACGCGTGTAAAATAATATATTGCTTAAATTATATACAAATTTAAAAAGAAAATACAAAAAAAGAAAAGAAAAGAAAAGAAAAATACAGAATGACAAAATAAGAAAAAGAAAGAAAAAACCGAAACTCTATATGAAACTTAAAAATAAAAAACTGAAACTTCTTAACGAAATTTCAAAAAATTTTAGACAAATCTTTTTTAACTAGATTAATAAAAATTATAAGAATTTAATGAAAAAATTAAAAAAGAAAAGAAAAGAAAATGTACAAAATGACAAAAGAATAAAAATAAAAAATAAAAAAAATCGAAACTTCATATGAAACATAAAAAAAAAAATCCGTAACTCCAAAAAAATTTAGTTGAAACATTTTTTTAATCAAATTAAAAAATCATTAAGAAACTAAAATAAAAAAAACTCCATAAATTAGGAAGGAAATAAAAATAATATTAAAAAAGCACAGAACGACATGAGAAGAAAAAGAAGGATGAAAGTATTTTTAACCAGATTAAAAAAGGGTTAATTTTAAAACTTGCACCTGTACACTTTTTATTACTAAAAATAGCACTGATTGTTTTCCCTTCATAAATAGCACTGTCACGTCATCAATCCCTTTTTTGGTGGATGTATAAAGATATATATGCCTTCAGCCAACCCTAAACTGATATTTTTCCCATTCCTCCGCCCTTCTCCCTACCCACAATATATAAGTCATAATAGTTATAAATTTTAATTTTTTCTTTCCTCGTTTTTCTCTCACTGAAGCCTCACGAACTGTCTCTGCACCATTACCTACAGATCTAAGCTCACTCTAAGTCCAACAAATCTCTCCCCATCTTTGTTCATTATATTAAACTCACCCTCTCTATCCTCGTCACAATTAAGCCAAAGCTGTCAGATCTGTTGGAAAAATCGGATCCGATATCAGAGTTACGGCACAGCGGAAGTTTTAAAATTTTTATGCCGATTCGGAAAAGAAGCTCATGATGTATATAACAATAAATTAAATTCATGATCAAGCGTACCTTATTTCTTGGATTCCGGAATTACTAGAGCGATTGACCAACGTGTCTTCTCTATTATTCTCGAGTTCCACGTCTCAGAGTGTGTGTGGGCACACGTTCTATGAATCCAAGTGACTGGTAATGCTTTCCGAAGTCTAGATCCTTCCTTCTCAATTCCGATGTTCCTCGTTGAGAATATTATCCAACTTCTTTCTTCAAAACTGCAAAACAGGAACCGGTTAACCTCCTATGAAAATTATCACTCGGTTTAACCTTCCTCACAATTTTGATTCAATGGAATTTTCTCTCTTTTTCTCACTCAAGAGTATGACCGAATTTTATGATGTGCAAGAAACCCAAATTATTTATCTTCTCACTCCAAAAACGTTTTTCTCCTTAGTGAATGACCAAAAATTAGTTTTTCAAGAATTTCTAGCCTTTATATAGAAGTCCAATCCTTTTCAAAATTTATTTCCTTTAAAAAATAATTAATAATTATTTTTCTGGATAAATTTTGAATCAAAAGATCATACAACTTTAGGGCTAGATTCATTGAACCTAAAAACGTTTTTCCAAGAGGAAATCTTTTCTCAGAAAATTCGGCCACCTTTGCAATTCAAAGGTTGATTGGTGGTTCAAAAGTTAAATCAAGAATCTAGACTAGTCAAAATATCCTAGTCCTATCTAGATTCAAATTCATTTTAAACCTTTTTGAATTTAAATATGATTCACTTATTTGAATTAAATATTTTCCACACAACATCAACCATATTAATTAATTTAAATCAATGGAATATTTCAAATTTTCTTTCCTCACAAAAAACCGTGCACATCTTTTAAGGAAAGAAATATCCATCAAATAATCTCCATTATTTAAATCAATTAATAATTTAATGTTAGGAATATATTTGAATAATTTTGAAACAAAATTTTCTTCCCTCCACCTATCTAAAAACCGTGCACCACATGTAGATTAAAAGAGAAAATTTGTTTTCCAAAATTAAATAATTCAAACACAATCTTATTTCAAAATTCAATTAACCAATCTCATGATGATAAATCATATTATTTGTCTACACAAATCTCACATGTCCAATCCTTTCTGGATTGCATGTTAGAGAGTACCATGTCTTAATAGACATTACTAAATTCCATTTAAATTTACCGATCTCATTAGGAACAAATCCCGAGACGCTATAAGGAACTATATGAGCTAATAGAGGGACCCGATGGAAATATGTAAAGAGACTCCTATAATTGTGAAAAATTAATCCCAGATTAATTATTCATCAATTATCAACTTCAATACTATTCCACTAAAAGTTTGAAGCTGAACTCCTGTTTACATACCGTATTACGAAAGCTCTCTTATGCAGCGCTTCTTCCATGATTTATTCATCGCTTGCTTAATCCCCATATGTTATCCATGATTGAATTAAGGACTTTTTCCGTTTTACCTTTTCAATCATTTTAACTTAAAGTTCTATTATTCTCTATTGAAAGAATCACCAATTGTAAAACCATACAATTGGTAAACCACCAGAGAACACAAAGTAAACCGATGGCCAAGATCTTGTTATACTATCTTTCAATCCCCAAATAATGCCTTTAAGTAGATAACATTTACTATCGTTAAGATAGTTATGGATTCCGTATCTATGAATCTTGATTTCTCCATCCATAAGTCATGTACCCAAAACACAAGTATATTGACCATGAATTAACAGTGTCTCACCAATAGTGCATTAAAGTACATAAGTCATGGATACGAACTCAAGTAATCATTTCAGGATTAAGATTAATGCAGGATGATAATCAAAGTGTTATTCATTCTTATAAACGGAATTATTAAACCGAATCAATTAACACTTTAGGTCCAGTCCAATGTCATACCTCAATACTGGTATACATTAAAGTTTCTACTCGGAACCTATCCGATGGTTAAGATAAGCCATCCATCCAAGGAAGTAGATAACCTTTACAATCTTATCATAAATAAGATCCCCAAATCTTATTCCATCGATTGCGGACTATTTATTTAGACTGTTATCAAATTACCACGTCTTCTATGTATACCCCGTATACATATGGTAATCCGATTTATTACCAACAGCCAAGGAGTATTTTATGTTTGCTCAAAATAACCATACAATCAACAAATGAAAGTAAATAGGGCATAACTTATTAAACATGAATAACCTCCTCTTATTAATATCAAAATGTCATATTTACAGAAAATCCCTAATATTGATTTTCTATCCTTAGGGCACATTTAGATCCCAACAATCTCCCACTTACCCTAAGCGAGTAAATGTGACATATTACGCATCCCCATGCCTTCAACGTGTTCTTCGAATCTTCTGGCCACCAAAGTCTTCGTGAACGGGTCAGCAAGATTGTCCTCTGATGCGATTTTTCAAACCGTCACATTTCCACTCTCAACAAAGCCTCTGATGATGTGATTTTTTCTGTAAATGTGCTTACTCCTCTTATGATGCCTAGGATCCTTGGTATTAGCTACTGCTGCACTGTTGTCACAGTAGAGCACCATAGCTTTATCCATACCAGGAACGACCTCAAGGTCACCAAGGAACCTGCGGAGCCATACCGCTTCCTTTGATGCCTCACTGGCTGCCACATACTCGGCTTCCATGGTTGAGTCAGCAATGCAAGATTGCTTAATACTCCTCCACACAACGGCACCACCACCAAGGGTAAAAACAGATCCTGAAGTCGATTTCTCTGAATCCTGATCTAATTGAAAATCAGAATCTGTGTATCCTCTAGGAACAAGATCCTGACCGGAATACACTAGCATATAGTCCCTCGTTCTCCGTAGATACTTGAGTATATGCTTGACCGCAGCCCAATGGTTCGGTCCCGGATTCGACTGATATCGACTTACCATACAAACCACAAAACAAATGTCACGCCTAGTGCATAACATAGCGTACATAAGACTACCTACCGCTGATGCATAAGGTACATTTTTCATACGCTCACTTTCTTCCAATGTCTTGGGACAGTCATCTCTAGAAAGCTTGATGCCAATTCTGAAAGGTTGGGCACCTTTCTTGGAATCTTTCATAGAAAACTTCTCAAGTACTTTATCAATGTATGAAGCTTGAGAGAGTGCTATCGTTTTGTTCTTTCTATCTCTAAAGAGTTGAATACCAAGAACATAACTAGCTTCTCCTAAGTCCTTCATTTCAAACTGTTTGGCTAACCAAACTTTGACAGATGATAATGTTGCCACATCGTTTCCAATAAGCAATATATCATCCACATAAAGTACAAGGAAAACCACTTTCTCGTTCTTGATACATTTATAAACACATGGTTCATCAATGTTTTGTTCGAATCCATAGGTTTTGATCGCTTGATCAAACCTAATATTCCAAGAACGAGATGGTTGCTTTAATCCATAAATGGATTTAAGCAACTTGCATATCTTGTTTTCTTGACCTTTTGCCTTGAACCCGTCTGGCTGTATCATATAGATATCTTCTTCAAGAGAGCCATTCAAGAAAGTTGTCTTGACATCCATTTGCCAGATCTCATAATCGAGAGCAGCCGCAATAGATAAAAGAATGCGGATTGACTTGAGCATTGCTACAGGCGAGAAGGTTTCATCATAGTCGATTCCTTCTTTCTGCGTATAGCCCTTCGCTACAAGTCTTGCCTTGAAAGTTTCCACTTTCCCATCCACACCTCTCTTCCTCTTGTATACCCACTTACACCCAATCGGTTTTATGCCTTGGGGCAAGTCTATAAGTTTCCAGAACCCTTTGGAATCCATAGATTCCATCTCGATGTTCATAGCTTTTTGCCAAAAACTAGAATCAACATCCTCCATAGCTTCCTTGTATGTAGCCGGATCATCAACATGTTCTATGGATTCTGCTTCAAAAACTTCACCATTGAACATGTACTTTTCAGGTTCCCTGATAATCCTCCCACTACGACGGAGCTCCCGTGGTTGTTGATTCTTTAATGGTTTTTCCACAGGGTTTTCTGTGACTTTTGGAATATCCAAACCCGAAGTCATCTCCTCAAGCACTACTTTGCTACGAGGTTTAAAGTCTTCCATGTAACTTTCCTCCAAGAATGTTGCATGTGTAGAAACGAAGACTTTATTTTGCTTCGGATTATAGAACAGACCACCTTTTGTCCCTTTTGGATAGCCAACAAACAAGCACACTTCTGATCGTGACTCCAACTTCTTCGTTTCCTTATCCAGGACGTGTGCCGGACAACCCCAAATTCGAATATGATTCAAATTAGGTTTCCTACTCGTCCATAACTCATAAGGAGTTTTAAGAACCGATTTGGAGGGAACGTTATTCAGAAGATAGGATGCAGTTTGTATGGCGTGCACCCAAAATGACAATGGTAATGTGGAGTAACTCACCATAGACCGGACCATATCCAATAGGGTCCTATTCCTTCTCTCAGCTACACCATTCTGTTGAGGAGTACCAGGTGCAGTCAACTGGGATTGTATCCCATTTTCTATCAAATATCCTAAGAACTCATCCGATAGGTATTCCCCACCTCGATCCGATCGAAGTGTCTTAATGGACTTGCCTAATTGTTTCTCCGCTTCAGCCCGAAATTCTTTGAACTTGTCAAAGGCTTCGCTTTTGCGGGTCATCAAATAGACATATCCATACCTTGAGTAATCATCAATAAAAGTGATATAATACTCATACCCACCACGTGCTTCTATGTTCATGGGACCACAAACATCCGTATGCACAAGTTCTAAAAGTTCCTCGACACGACCATCCTTGGCAGCAAAATGCCGTTTAGTCATCTTGCCCTCCAAACAGGATTCACATTGTGGCCAAGGTTCAACCTCATACAAGTCAAGGCATTCCTCCTTTTCCATCCTTTGAATTCTGTTAAGGCTTATGTGACTAAGTCGTAAATGCCAAAGATATGATTTGTTAGAGTGAGAAGACTTATGTCTTTTAGAGTTCTTTTCCAATTCTGTATCAAGCAATGAGTGCATCTTAGGTTTGATAAAATAAAGATTTCCATGCAACCATCCATTACAGATAAGAGAATTGTTTTTCCTAATAACAACTTTATTATTAAAAGAAACTGAATAAGAATCTTTAATCAAACAAGCTACCGAAATTAGGTTCCTCTTGAAACTAGGAACATAAAAACAATGTCTCAAAACAATAAACCTAAATTTATCAAAATAAATATGCACTTCTCCCACTGCTTCAGCTCGCACCAATGTCCCATCACCGGTTCTTAACGTGAAGTTTTCCTCATGCAGACTTCTCGTTACCTTGAACCCATGCAAAGAAATACAAACATGGTTAGTAGCTCCAGAATCTATAACCCAATTGTCCTTAGATTCCTCCACTAAACAACCCTCAAGATACAGGATATCGAAATTACCTTTTTGCTTTTGCATATACAGGTATTCTCGGCAATCCTTCTTGAAATGTCTTTTCTTCCCACAGTGAAAGCACTTAGCCTTTTTGGGATCCACCTTTCGCTTCTTAGTCTTGGTAGACTTCTTAGAAATAGGTGCATTCGCCACAGGTTTGTTCCCCTTGTTCTTCCCCTTTTCCTTCTTCCTTTTGGGATTAGGAGCAGGCGAACTAGGTTCAGCCACATTTGCCTCAGCCTTAGATCCAGAACCCTTGAAAATGTTCTCAAAGGCTTGCAACTCTTTCATCAATTTCGTTAAAGACATCTCCTTCCTATTAAGGTTGTAGGATGCCTGAAACAAATCGAAATCCTTGGATAAGGTTTAGAAAACCATGACCAATTGAGTTGCTGCATCGATCTCAGCCCCATTTACCTGAGCTTCAGACAAATAAGCCATGACTTTCATCATGTGCTCCTTGATGGGAGTTCCAACCTTCTGCCTGCAGTTCATGAGACCTTTGATAGCATCGGTCTTAGCCTGAATAGTTTGTTCACCAAATATTTCCTCCAGGTTATCCATGATCTGCCTAGCAGTTTGATGCTCTTCATGCTGTTTCTGGAGCACGTTAGACATGCTCGCCCGAATATAGCACATAGCACTTAGGTTGGAATTGTCCCAGTGCTCAAGCGCTACAAAATCCCTATCAGGAGCATCGATCGCAGGCGTTGGCGGTCAAGGTTGGGTTAGGACAAAACTGTGTTTCTCAAAGTTTAGAACGATAAGCAAGTTCCTTTTCCAGTCATTAAAATTCTCGCCAGTTAATTTGTTTCGCGTAAGTATCACAGATAAAGGGCTCGACATTTTAATCTATAATAAGAAAACATGTAATAAGTACGAGCAAACATCCTATCAGTTCATAAAATATAGTTTTGTAATAAAACAAAAAGATCTATATGCAATCTAAATTGTTCATGTGTAAAACCCTTAAAACACATACCTTACAACGATAATTCCTAGCTTCTGCTTTCTAAGCTACCGAGGGGTAGTCATAGAATAACTAGCCAAGAACACGGATCCCTTCCGATTAATACATATTCGTCTATGAAGAAAACTCCATTAAATATATATTAACTATCGTTTATTTGACCACTACTTTATATAACAGAGCCTCGAGGGAGGGTTAATAAATAAAGTAGCATGAGTGTGTAACCATCGTTTCTAATTTTGAATCCATATTTTACATCCGCCACCGAGGGGTGATCTAAACATAAAATATGCCCAAAATTGTTATCCTTTCGGAAATCCAAATCAGTGTGCGTTCTAGGTAAGATACCTATCCGAAGGGAATTCCCGGGTCAAAACCGAGTAGTCGGTACTACAATGCTTAAGTATTGGACCAACGATGGAGGCCGTAGGTCTTAGTGTGTAAAACCTTCTCCCACTCATTCTTTTAAATTAGGGTTTTTGTTTTTCATGCATAAACAATATTTATTGAGTGGCACTCCCTAGTCTATATGACATGTTATCAATACATCACGAAATAGTATAACATATTCATCTAGCAACACATCATCTATGGTTTGCAAAATATGTAAATAGCCGTGGATCATGATTCCATCCTTGAGAAAAAGAAAAATTACAAAATTTACAAAAATTAACCGAAACATATATCGGCCTTTATTTGTAGATCCATGCCTTGCATCCTTCTTCAATGTGTCTTCCTTCTCCAATGTCACATCTTTTCAAATTTAAAATTAAATTTAAATTTCAAAAAGATTATATGTGATTTTTAATTTTAATCAAAATTACAAAATATCAAAATTTAAATAAAAAATCCGATTTATTAAATTTTAAAATTCAAAAAATTTTGAAATTTCCAAATTTCAAATTTAAATCACAAAATTTTAAAATTCATAATAATATCCATTAAATTTAAATTTAAATTTTCAATTTTGATTTCCAAATTATCAAGATCACATATCATTGGAAAATTTAATTTTCAAAAAGATTCAGTGATTTTTTTTTTAAAAATGTTTTTTTTAATTAAAAAATTCCAAAAAACAAAAAATCAAATCCTTTGAAAATTTACATACCTTCATTCATCTTCAATCTCCTCGAATCCATTGTAGCCCGAATTTTACAAAAAAAATTCCTACGCCGTTTCCGGCTTACAAAAATTCTAGGAATTAAAAGAACGACCTAGCGGTGATAATAGACCGCATCTATTACACTTGAAAACCTAGATACAAATTCTAACCTCTATGGAATCATGACCGGTAAAATTGAACAAGCATCATATATTAAAAAAATAATATAAAGCATTCATTCATCCATACATCCATTCATAATATATTTAACATACTCAAAATAAAACCTAGAGTGCCAACTCTCTAAAATATTTCATTAATGCATAGAGAGAAATTTATTCGATCAAATAATTTATGTTATATACATGATCATGAGTTGGCTTTGATACCAATTGCTTGGAAAAATCGGATCCGGTATCAGAGTTACGGCGCAGCGGAAGTTTTAAAATTTTTATGCCGATTCGGAAAAGAAGCTCATGATGCATATAACAATAAATTAAATTCATGATCAATCGTACCTTATTTCTTAGATTCCGGAATTACTAGAGCGATTGACCAACGTGTCTTCTCTATTATTCTCAAGTTCCACATCTCAGAGTGTGTGTGGGCACACGTTCTATGAATCCAAGTGACCGGTAATGCTTTTCGAAGTCTAGATCCTTACTTCTCAATTCCGATGTTCCTCGTTGAGAATATTATCCAACTTCTTTCTTCAAAACTGCAAAACAGGAACCGGTTAACCTCCTATGAAAATTATCACTCGGTTTAACCTTTCTCACAATTTTGATTCAATGGAATTTTCTCTCTTTTTCTCACTCAAGAGTATGACCGAATTTTATGATGTGGAAGAAACCCAAATTATTTTTCTTCTAACTCCAAAAACGTTTTTCTCCTTAGTGAATGACCAAAAATTAGTTTTTGAAGAATTCCTAGCCTTTATATAGAAGTTCAATCCTTTTCAAAATTTATCTCCTTTAAAAAATAATTAATAATTATTTTTCTGGATAAATTTTGAATCAAAAGATCATACAACTTTAGGGCTAGATTCATTGAACCTAAAAACGTTTTTCCAAGAGGAAATCTTTCCTCAAAAAATTCGGCCACCTTTGAAATTCAAAGGTTGACTGGTGTTTCAAAAGTTAAATCAAGAATCTAGACTAGTCAAAAGATCCTAGTCCTATCTAGATTCAAATTCCTTTTAAACCTTTTTGAATTTAAATATGATTCACTTATTTGAATTAAATATTTTCCACACAACATCAACCATATTAATTAATTTAAATCAATGGAATATTTTAAATTTTCTTTCCTCACAAAAAACCGTGCACATCTTTTAAGGAAAGAAAAATCCATCAAATAATCTTCCATTATTTAAATCAATTAATAATTTAATGTTAGGAATATATTTGAATAATTTTGAAACAAAATTTTCTTCCCTCCACCTATCTAAAAACCGTGCACCACATTTAGATTAGGAGAGAAAAATTTGTTTTCCAAAATTAAATAATTCAAACACAATCTTATTTCAAAATTCAATTAACCAATCTCATGTTGACAAATCATATTATTTGTCTACACAAATCTCACATTTCCAATCCTTTCTGGATTGCATGTTAGAGAGTATCATGTCTTAATAGACATTACTAAATTCCATTTAAATTTACCGATCTCATTAGGAACAAATCCCGAAACGCTATACGGAAATATATGAGCTAATAGAGGGACCCGATGGAAATATCTAAAGAGGCTCCTATAATTGTGAAAAATTAATCCCAGATTAATTATTCATCAATTATCAACTTTAATAATATTCCACTAAAAGTTTGAAGCTGAACTCCTGTTTACATACCGTATTACGAAAGCTCTTTTATGCAGCGCTTCTTCCATGATTTATTCATCGCTAGCTTAATCCCCATATGTTATCCATGATTGAATTAAGGACTTTTTCCGTTTTACCTTTTCAATCATTTTAACTTAAAGTTCCATTATTCTCTATTGAAAGAATCACCAATTGTAAAACCATACAATTGGTAAACCACCAGAGAACACAAAGTAAACCGATGGCCAAGATCTTGTTATGCTATCTTTCAATCCCCGAATAATGTCTTTAAGTAGATAACATTTACTATCGTTAAGATAGTTATGGATTCCATATCTATGAATCTTGATTTCTCCATCCATAAGTCATGCACCCAAAACACAAGTATATTGACCATGAATTAACAGTGTCTCACCAATAGTGCATTAAAGTACATAAGTCATGGATACGAACTCAAGTAATCATTTCATGATTAAGATTAATGCAGGATGATAATCAAAGTGTTACTGATTCTTATAAACGGAATTATTAAACCGAATCAATTAACACTTTAGGTCCAGTCCAATGTCATACCTCAATACTGGTATACATTAAAGTTTCTACTCGGAACCTATCTGATGGTTAAGACAAACCATCCCTCCAAGGAAGTAGATAACCTTTACAATCTTATCATAAATAAGATCCCAAAATCTTATTCCATCGATTGCGGACTATTTATTTAGACTGTTATCAAATTACAACGTCTTCTATGTATACCCCGTATACATATGGTAATCCAATATATTACCAACAGCCAAGGAGTATTTTATATTTGCTCAAAATAACCATACAATCAACAAATGAAAGTAAATAGGACACAACTTATTAAACATGAATAACCTCCTCTTATTAATATCAAAATGTCATATTTATAGAAAATCCCTAATATTGATTTTCTATCCTTAGGGCACATTTAGATCCCAACAAGATCTGCTCCTAGTCCATTTGAGTAGAGCTCTTCCCACTTCCAATCAACAAATCTGAGGTAATGCTACTCGTTATTTGGTTTTATTTGTTACTATATGCTTTAAATGGGTGTGCGTTTTGAATTATATTCTAAAAAATGATTCTCTGTTAAACTTTTGAGGGTAAGTTATCGGTCTCATATAGCAGCTGTGGGTAGTAAGATAGATTTCCTGTATTTTGTGGTCTTTTATTGTAATATTTCTCATTTCCAAAAAATTCATGAACTAATAATGGTAAACAATATAATGATCGTTTGGTTATCATACTGATGGCCAAGTCGGTCAATAATATTTTTACCAAATGGAAATCATGATTCTGACCATAACGAAAAAAAAAAATTGCATTTCATTTGATAGTCTAACCTAAATGGTCATTGTCATAATCACTAACATGAGTAACAACCGGAGTTCTAAACGACAAATTGAAGTTTTGATCACATTTGAGAGTTGAACGAAAATGGTCATTTCCATAATGACCAAAAGGTCAATTTTATTATGACCTATGTGCGAATGAAAAATCTATAGAAATTGATGAAACAACAGGGGTTTTAAATAGAAATTTGAATTGTCATACGTTGTGTATAATGGGGAAATTACATGGATTTACCTAACTTTTGTTTCATCTATCATTTGAGATTTGAACAAAACTGGTCATTTTCATAATGACCATCCGGTCATTCTCATTGTGACCAGTTTTGAGATATAAGTCACCTCTATATATATGCCATCATTTTCCCTTCCTTTGTAACGTAAATATAATATTGACTAACTTGTTGCAGTTTCATTCAGGAATAGATGAGGTTTGTGTTTTTGTCAAGTATAATGGTCAATGGGATGGCACATTGAGATATGTTGGTGGCGAAATGAAGGGAATATTGGTGATCGTTACCACAACATATGTTGGTCTTATTGAGTTGGTCAGAAGTGCTATTGGAATTAAGGGCCTAGACAAGTATATAGTTATGAGATACGCTGTTGAATCTGGAATGCCTCCTGTGAGGATACAGTATGATGTTGACGTTAAATTCTACATACAATTGAAGAAGAAGGATGTTCATGTGCTTAGCAAATTTCCAATTAGCATCGACGTATTGGATGAGTCTGCGGCCGAAGCGATGCCACCGGAGGTAGGGGAAAGCAACCACAGAGACGTTCAACCTTCTAGGGAGGGTAGACGGAGTGATGAAGCCATGCAACCGGTAAATGACAGTAATCTGTTCGTCCTTCCTCCTCGTCCTCCTCATATCCCTTCTCCCACATTAGGTCTGGATTTGCACACTGAAGATGAAATTGAAAAGCAACATCAATTATTGAACAATGACTTATGCATGGAACATGATGATTGTAATACTGGGGAATTGAATATTGCGGATGCTGCTCGTCATTCAAACGAGAATAGTATCGCAGCAAGTATTGGAGCCCATTCTATTGTCAATACTACTAGAACTTAATATGTTAATGTACCTAGTAGTGACAGTTTATCTGGTTTAGTAGTTGTTGCTGATTTTACACCTGTCACAATGCGCAGAAATTGTATTTTTGAGAACGAAAAGTTACTGCAATACCATCTTCATCATGATACCATGAGTAAACACTACCAATTCAAGATGAAGAGATCGAACTCTACTCTATTACACATGATATGTATAGATAATAGGGATGTCCATGGAAATTGCGTGCGACTAGGATGAGAGGTAGTGAATTGTTTGTTGTGAAGAGGTACGTCGACGTCCATACTTGTTCAATTGAAATCACTCAAGGGCATTATCGCCAAGCCAAGAGTTGGATGATTAGGGAGTGTGTTAAGACAAAATACTTGGATCCGACTAATACCTCATATAGACCTCGAGAAATAATGCCAGACATGCAGGATGAATTTAGAGTGTCTTTCAATTATCTTAGAGCATGACGAGGGAAGGAAGCTACACTAACCAACCTGAGGGGTGATGATGCAGAGTCATACAAAGGTAATTTTCCTTATCCGATTATATGTTAATGACTGGCATAATAACTTATATATTTATGACATGGTAATTATGTTTTAATAATTACAGTTCTGCCCGCCTAGGCTGAAATGGTTAAGAGAAAAAATTCTGCATCCGACATTCACATTGATACAGACTCAGAAAATTGTTTAAAATACTTCTACATATGCTTAGCTGCTTCGAAGCACGGTTGGCCTTATTGACGTCTAGTAATTATAGTTGATGGATCAGCACTAAAGGCCAGGTTTGGAGGAATGCTACTTACAGCATGCGGTCACGACGTAAATGGCTCCATATTTCCACTTGCATTTGGTATCGTTCCGTCGGAAAGCAATGAATCATGGAAATGGTTCTTCGAAAAGCTAAGGGATTCAATCAGCACGTGAGAGTCTCTTGTTATTGTGGCTGATAGGCATAAGGGTATCGAATATGCAGCCAATATTATGTATCCAGATGCTGCCTTCAGGATCTGCGTCCAACACTTGGCTGCAAACTTGAAGACTAGGTACAAAGATTTCAAAGGCCCTTTGAAGACCTATTTTGACGGTGCATCGAGGTCGTATCTTGTAAGTGAGCACCAGCGTCATATGGAATCCATCCGTATTCGTAACCCCGACATGTACCGATACCTTGTGCAGGCAGATCCTACAAAGTGGTCGCGAGCATACTTCAACGGACGGAGGTATGCAATCATGACAACTAACATTGCAGAGTCATTGAACAGTGTGGATCGGAAAGCCAGGTTAATATCAGTTGGATTCTTGGTGGAATGGTTGAGGGAACTAATACAAAGATGGTTTGTCGAGAGACGTGAAGAGGCCCTGAAAATAACATCGAAACTGGCCCCCAAGGCAGAGTAACTGATTCGCACAAACTTCTCATTGGGACTAACAGTACGGTATGTGATAACGACCACATCATGACGTACGGTATACGTAAATTTTTGTTATGATCGTTAATTTTATAACCGACATTGTCCTAATGTTGAAAATGACTTCCAATAAACTAATGTCTTAAACTTCCCTTTGTTACAGCCCTGGCCAGCTAACTAGTTTGAGTACGCTGTCACCAACAATGCTGCCCAAACCTAAATTATCGATATGAGCGAAAGGACCTATACCTGCAGATGATTTTAGGTCGATCAAATTCGTTGCCCTCATGCAATGGCCGTCTGTAACTATTGACGAATTGATCCATACAATTATTGCTCTAATTACTACATGAAAGATTATCTCTATGTATACTATGCACCTGTAGTCCATCCGATTGGTAGCACAGAGGGCTGGGATGTTACTGAAGAAGTCAGATCGCAAATTGTTAATCCTCCCAATACAAAGCATCGTCCCGGAAGGCCACGGGTTCGTAGGATTTTATCCCAAGATGAAGATGTTGGGATCTAAATGTGCCCTAAGGATAGAAAATCAATATTAGGGATTTTCTGTAAATATTACATTTTGATATTAATAAGAGGATGTTATTCATGTTTAATAAGTTGTGTCCTATTTACTTTCATTAGTTGATTGTATGGTTATTTTGAGCAAACATAAAACACTCCTTGGCTGTTGGTAATATACCGGATTACCATATGTATACGGGGTATACATAGAAGACGTGGTAATTTGATAACAGTCTAAATAAATAGTCCGCAATCGATGGAATAAGATTTGGGGATCTTATTCATGATAAGATTGTAAAGGTTGTCTACTTCCTTGGAGGGATGGTTTGTCTTGACCATCGGATAGGTTCCGAGTAGAAACTTTAATGTATACCAGTATTGAGGTATGACATTGGACTGGACCTAAAGTGTTAATTGATTCGGTTTAATAATTCCGTTTACAAGAATCAATGACACTTTGATTATCATCCTGCATTAATCTTAATCCTGAAATGATTACTTGAGTTCGTATCCATGACTTATGTACTTTAATGCACTATAGGTGAGACACTGTTAATTCATGGTCAATATACTTGTGTTTTGGGTGCATGACTTATGGATGGAGAAATCAAGATTCATAGATACGGAATCCATAACTATCTTAACGATAGTAAATGTTATCTACTTAAAGGCATTATTCGGGGATTGAAAGATAGTATAACAAGATCTTGGCCATCGGTTTACTTTGTGTTCTCTGGTGGTTTACCAATTGTATGGTTTTACAATTCGTGATTCTTTCAATTGAGAATAATGGAACTTTAAGTTAAAATGATTGAAAAGGTAAAACGGAAAAAGTCCTTAATTCAATCATGGATAACATATGGGGATTAAGCAAGCGATGAATAAATCATGGAAGAAGCGCTGCGTAAGAGAGCTTTCGTAATATGGTATGTAAACAGGAGTTCAGCTTCAAACTTTTAATGGAATAGTATTGAAGTTGATAATTGATGAATAATTAATCTGGGATTAATTTTTCACAATTATAGGAGCCTCTTTACATGTTTCCATCGGGTCCCTCTATTAGCTCATATAGTTCCGTATAGCGTCTCGGGATTTGTTCCTTATGAGATCGGTAAATTTAAATGGAATTTAGTAATGTCTATTAAGACATGATACTCTCTAACATGCAATCCAGAAAGGATTGGACATGTGAGATTTGTGTAGACAAATAATATGATTTGTCAACATGAGATTGGTTAAATGAATTTTGAAATAAGATTGTGTTTGAATTATTTAATTTTGGAAAACAAATTTTTCTCTCCTAATCTAAATATGGTGCACGGTTTTTTTTAGATAGGTGGAGAGAAGAAAAGTTTGTTTCAAAATTATTCAAATATATTCCTAACATCAAATTATTAATTGATTTAAATAATGGAAATTATTTGATGGATTTTTCTTTCCTTAAATTGATGTGCATGGTTTTAGTGAGGAAAGAAAATTTGAAATATTCCATTGATTTAAATTAATTAATATGGTTGATGTTGTGTGGAAAATATTTAATTCAAATAAGTGAATCATATTTAAATTCAAAAGGGTTTAAAAGGATTTTGAATCTAGATAGGACTAGGATCTTTTGACTAGTCTAGATTCTTGATTTAAAATTTGAACCACCAATCAAGATTTATCTCAAAGTGACCGAATTTCCTCTTGGAAAAACGTTTTTAGGTTCACGGCCGGCGCTAGGCGGGTCGTGACAAAAGATTTCCTCTTGGAAAAACGTTTTTAGGTTCAATGAATCTAGTCCTAAAGTTGTATGATCTTTTGATTCAAAATTTATCCAGAAAAATAATAATTAATTATTTTTTAAAGGAGATAAATTTTGAAAAGGATTGGACTTCTATATAAAGGCTAGGAATTGTTGAAAAACTAATTTTTGGTCATTCACAAAGAGGAAAAACGTTTTTGAGAGTGAGAAGAAAAATAATTTGGGTTTCTTCCACATCATAAAATTCGGCTATCTTGTGAGAGAGAAAAAGATAGAAAATTCCATTGAATCAAAATTGTGAGGAAGGTTAAACCGAGTGATAATTTTCATAGGAGGTTAACCGGTTCCTGTTTTGCAGTTTTGAAGAAAGAAGTTGGATAATATTCTCAACGAGGAACATCAGAATTGAGAAGGAAGGATCTAGACTTCGGAAAGCAACACCGGTCACTTGGATTCATAGAACGTGTGCCCACACACACTCTGAGACGTGGAACTCGAGAATAATAGAGAAGACACGTTGGTCAAATGCTCTAGCAATTCCGGAATCTAAGAAATAAGGTACGCTTGATCATGAATTTAATTTATTATTATATGCATCATGAGCTTCTTTTCCGAATCGGCATAAAAATTTTAAAACTTCCGCTGCGCCGTAACTCTGATATCGGATCCAATTTTTCCAACAGAAGAACATGAGACCATTCGGTGTGGTAGATATATGGTTATGGACACAACCGGCAAACATGTACTAACTCAGTACCGTTACGCAAACGTCCAACAACAAGGTCTCAGACATCATTAACAACTCCCAGTTCAGTTATGTGATGATTTTATCAGTCATTTTACTTTTATATTGTAGAACATTTTACGCACAATTGACATAAAAATTTATGTCCTTTATTCTAAGTACGTATCATGTGCGTTTATGGAATTAGGTGTCAGACGTAATGTCAATGCTCTAGAAATATGGACTTTCCTGATTTTGTGGGCATTTTAGAATAAAGGTCATTCCTGTTATGACCACCTGGTCATAACAGCTATGACCTCTGTCCGTATGGTGAAACAAAAAAAATTTAGGATTGCTTTCTGGATCAACCTGCATTTTAAAATACACACGGATGATATAACACATCATTTTTTGGAGTTTTAAAAAAATTAAGACATTGCCACACAAGATAATATTTTTGGGCATTTTGGAGTAAAGGTCATTCCTGTTATGACCACCTAGTCATAACAGTTATGATCTCTGTCCATATGGAGAAACAAAAAAATTTAGGATTGCTTTCCGGATCAACTTGCATTTTAAAATACACACGGATGATATAATACGTCATTTTTTTTGGAGTTTTAAAAAAATAAAGAAATTGACACACAAGATAATATTTTTGGGCATTTTAGAGTAAAGATCTGTAATAACTGAATTTTTTCTTTACATTACGATTTCTTATAAAGAAATTTAAGCTGTACCATGAAGGTATTCATGAGAAAGCCCGATTAGGGTTTTTGTTAATTTTGTGAGTCCTTATGATTTTATAAGACTAAAAAATGATTGCTTAGCCAAGCAAGTGACCTTTTTAAGTAAAAAGGGGTAGAAAATTTCATGATTTTATGTTGGTCAAAGTTTGACCATAAAAAAAAGTCAAAGTTGATTAAAAAAGTCAAAGGTTGACTAGAAAGGTCAAATATATAACAATACTGCGAGATGACAAGCAGTATGGGATATATACTGTAAAAACCATCTTTACGGACAAGATAGCATGAATAAGATCTAAAACCACCATAGAAAAATCAAGCACATTAATTAGGGTATCAAAGGCCAAAAGGCTTCAAGTTATAAGAAAATTTTTATACAGTCCATTTTTACACAGATGAATTTTGGACTGCAGTTCAGTGTAAAAATACTGTTATTATTAGATAGCAGTATTGAAAATATATGTGTTAGTATAAAAATGGACTGTATATTAAGGAAACAGCCCAAACAAGCCCTAATGATGATTACATCATCTAACTTTTGATTTATGACATCATTTTGGATTAAGAAAAAAAATTGAAAAAAATCTTGAATGATCTAGAACCACCTTGGCCGGCCACCTAGTGGGTTTTTTTTATGCAAAATGTTGTTTCTTCAAGGACTTTTTAGCAATTTTGAAAAGTTCCCCATCACCTATAAATAGGTGATCCATTATTCAAAAAAAAATTGAAAACTCTAGCTAAACTATGCCAAAAAATCCTTCACATTTTCACTCTCCAAAAACCGAAACCAAGAGAGAAAGCAAGAAAAAAATTAGGTAACCCAAGAGAAAAAGTTTAGTGGTGGTCGGTTTTCATTTAGAATTAAGCCAAGGTTGGAAAAAATTTGGTACCCATTTCACTTAGGGAGGCCGGTTGTGGAGGAACCAAGGGAGGGAGAGAAATTTGATCAAACCAAGTCTTGTGTTGAATCAAGGTAAATTCCCTAGCCCTAAACTTTTAAATTGAGCTTCAATTTGAAATTTAAGTGTATTCCAAGTTGAAATTTGTAAGAGCATAAGCTCAATTTAATTTTAAGCCCTAGTTTAGGAATAATTAGATTATGTGCTTGATTAGGTTAAGGGTGGTTTGGTTTATGAGTTTTGCATGAATGTACACTTATGCTTACATGATTTTATGCTTTGATTGCATGAACTTATGGTTTGCATACAAGATGTTTGATAATGTTGTATGTCCCCAAATATGTTTAGGTTTGGTGTAGAATATGCATGTTAGGTTGTTAGAAATGTTGAAATGGTTTATGCCAACCTAAAACCCATGCAAAACCTAATTGATGGTTTGCATGGGAATGTTTGATTATGTGTTTAATGAAAACCTTACGTTAGAAATGCGCTGCATGTCTGATCTTAGGCTCCCGGTACGGCCGGTTGAGGTAAGTGCGCGTATTAGGACGTAAAATGGATTTAAAACCACAAACTGCCAGTTCGGATAAAAACTGGCCAGTTTTCTGGAAAACAGATTTTGAGGTCCTTAGAGGTCGAATTTGGAAAAACTTAAGACATGAAAGTTGTAGAGAAGGGTTTTCCTAGGGGGCAGCATGGATGGTTTTCCAAAATAAGGCTCCAACAGCCTCGGTTTTAACAAAAATCCTAGCCTGACCGTGCCTAGACTTCATGCACGGCCAGGTGAGTTCAACGGGGTAAACGAAGGGGTTAGAATCCGAACTAAGTTTTGTACAAAACATGAAAGTTATAGAATTCTTCGAGATCTAAAACTTTCGTGAAGACAACTTTTTCTAATTCAGCTCAGATTTTTAAATGACAATTGGATTCTAAAAAAACTGTGCAGGAAACAGGAAATTCCTGCACAGGATTTTCTAAAACAGTGCAGGAAAAGGACATCCCTACACTTACACTGATAAATTGATAGTAAGAAACTATTCCAAAGGCAGTTTCCAGCACTTAATAATTTTACTCAAGAGTTATAATTTTTTATAAGTTGAACAAAGGATTTTTGTATAAAATGTTGAGTTTTCCAAAGAAAATAAAAAATGGGTTTTTGAAATCAAAAGTCAAAGTTATGACCCGAGTAGGGTAAGTTTTGAACCCTAGGGTTACTCGATGTAACCAAATAGGTTATCATGTGGTTTTGAAGGGGGACATATAACTAAGATTATGTATGAATATTGGTTAAATCACCAACATATTAATCCTTACCTATGTCCTTTATTATAGCAGGAGATAGCCTGCTGTTGTGCCCTGATTTGGAATAGCACAGTATTGGACATAGCAGACGAGGTAAGTACAACTCCGCCTACAACATAGGCTTTTGGTTGTGATACTTACCCAAGTATGATTAATGAATGTTATGGTACATGATGTGATGTATGATTAGAATTGTTTGACGCTAGGATAGGTTATAGGGTATGCTATGATGATGTTATGTTATGTGATATGGTTATGATATATGATATGTCAAGTTCATGATTATGATGTAAGGTATGTTATGTTAGGATACTATTATGGTGTATGTATGTGTGACATCATGAGGCATGTCCACCATTTCTAAGATAAGAACAAGATCAAGTATGAGACAATAATAAGTAAGCATGGTGGAAAGCAAGCTTGCCTGTGTTGTACCGACCCGTATTAGGTCGGGTTGGACTATGGTTTGAGTTGGAAATGGACTGGCTGCCCCAACCACTCCATAGTTGTGCGCCCGGTACGAGCACTTATGTTAAGGGGCCCATAAGAAAAGTTAAGTAAAGTAAAGTTAAGTTAAGATAAGTTATGAAAGTATGTTATGAAAGAATAAGAAAGCATAATGAAGCATAAATGGCTCATGCATGATTCTGATAGGATAAGCTATGATATGTTAAATTAAGTTATGTTTTGTATTGTTTGTGTCGCAGATGTCAATGTTGTACTTGCTGAGCGAAAGCTCACGTCTTACGTCTATACTGTAGGTAAGCAACCTACGGACACCTGTTGATACAAGATGGCGAGCGTGGCAGGGCAAGCTGTGAAATGTGGGATATATATAGCCGCTACGCATTTTGTTCTTTTATGAATTATTTTATTTGGTATTCAACCATCGTTATATTAATTATCGCACATACGCTCATACGCTTGTAAAAAAAAAAAAATTTCCGCTATTTACGTTAAGCAAATATGTACGACATGTATGTATGTATGTATGTATGGTGACGGCCTGTGCTAGGCGGGTCGTTACAGAGTTGGTATCAGAGCGGTTTCCTGCTATCCGATTTCACAGCATGCCTGCCATCGCCACCATCATTGTAAGTTGAATTTTTTTATGGGTTAATATTTATTATGCGATTATGTTATGATAGACTCGACGATATGGATCCCGCATGAGTAGACGAGGATCGAGACGCGGTGACGTCATTCTATGAGTCGCATCCATTGATATTTGATGGTACGGCACGGACGGTATTGTAGCGGCATGGCTATATGATATGGAGCTGATTTTACGTATCTGTCATATCGAGGCTCGGTTACAGGTTTCCCTAGCCAGCCGGTGTTTTGCAATAGACGCCCGACTGTGGTGGATGACGTTGGGCGAGCGAGAGATGCCAAGTCACACGTGGGCACATTTCCGTACGTTAGTGATTGCGCGATACGGACCGGTACTAGATGAGGGGGCGGGTGTACCACCTCGTGATCCCGAGATTTATCGGGATATGCATCATACCCTGTAATACCCGAAATTTTGATGACTTTAGATTTCCTTTGAAACAAGGAAAACCTAAGTCTGAATCATGATCGGAGTGGAATAACAGTATAGGTTTGAGTTCTCGATTAACTAGCTACGAGACTCAACAAAAGATTACTTAGCCAAGTAAAAGGCGTTTTAAGGAAAACATCATGACGAAATTTTATAATTTCATGTTGGTCAAAGTTTGACCAAGAAAGTCAAAGTTGACAAAAAAGTCAAAAGGTTGACTAAGAACGGTCAAATGTATGACTATATAGCAATAGGATAATCAGTACGGAAATTATACTGCGGAAACCGTCTTTACGAACGAATAAGCAAGAATAAGCTATGAGACCACCCTAGAAAAATCAAGCACAATATTTGGAGCAATATGGGCTAAATGGTTTCAAGTCCCAAGAAAAATTTATACGTAGTCCAATTTTATGCAGATGAATTTTGGACTACAATTCAGTATGATAATACTGTTTTAGGACAAAACAGTATTGATATTATCAAAGTTAGTAAGGAAATAGAATGTATAATTATATTAAGGGATTCTTGGAATCAAGAGGATAATTATGTATGAATTGGAAGTCAAGTGGCTCTACCTTAGCCGATCACCCGCAGGGAATAAATTACAAATATTTTATCTTTAGTGGCAAAAGTGTAATTTTTGGAAAAGTTAGCAATGATGATGTAAGCATGATGTCATCAAGGTGATATAAGCATGATGTCATCAAGGTGATGTAAGCATGATGTCATCAAGATGATGTCATCAAGGTGATGTAAGCATGATATCATCAAGGTGATGTAAGCATGATGTCATCATGATGAGGTAAGCAAAACTTGTGCACCAAGGAAGCAAATGGCCGGCCACCACCTAGAGGGACTAATTAGCAAATATTTTTGCTTCAAGGACCAAAATGTAATTTTAGAAAAATAATTAAATCCTAGTTCAAGGACTTTTTAGCAATTTTTAAAAGTTCAAAAAGCCTATAAATAGAGGTAGGGGGGGCGGATTTTGGACCCAAAAAATTGGGAAAAACAAGTCGAACTCTTGCCAATTTTCTTCTCACCCATTTCCCCACAAAAACCGAACCGTAGGGAGTGAAAAAAAAAAAGGTTGGCCAGATTTGGTGGTGATGGCCGAACCTTGTGTGAGGCTTAAGCTTGAGTGGCCGAAAATATTGGAACCCCAATTGGAAGGGGGTGGCCGGTTATGGTGATGAGCAAGGGGGAAAGAGTTTAAACCCAAAACCTAGCACCAATCTTGGTGTGAACTAAGGTAATCTCCCTTAGCCCTAAGCTTTTCAATTTGAGCTTAAATTTGGAAATTTAAGTGTATTTCCAAGCAATGGTTTGTAAGAGCATAAGCTCATCCTTTATTTTCATGCAATGAGCTTAGGTGCTTAGCTATGTGCTTGATTAGGGTCTCAATTTATGATTTTAGTGTATGCTTTGACAATATGCTTGCATGATATTAGAGTTTGCATGCATGCCTACTAAGTGTTTGTGATATGTCCCAAGATGTTTGAATGATGCATGGATGTATGTTTTACGTTAGAAAGCGCTGCATGACTGATATTAGGCTCCCGCTGTGGGCGGTTGAGGTAGTGTGCGCGTAATAGGACGTAAAACGAACTTAAGAACAAAACTGTCAGTTTCGGGTAAAACTGGCCAGTTTTCTGGAAAGTCGATTTTGAGGCCCTTAGAGGTCGAATTTGGAAAAAGTTAAAACTACAAAGTTGTAGAGAAGGGATTTTTCACCCAAGTTACTAGGCTTGGCCCAAAAGCCCAAGTTTGACCCATAGAATGTTGACTTTGGTTGACTAAGTTTGACCACCTTAAGGGTTACCCTATGTAACCCAATAAGTTATCATGTGTATAATTGGGGGACATATAACTAAGATTGTATATGAATGTTGGATAGGTCACCAACATTTTATAGGATCCTTATCCTATGTTCTTTTAATAGCAGGAAGTAACATGCAGTTGCGATCTGAGTTGGAACAACGAAACCCAGGGTATAACATAACAGGTAAGTACAAACCTCACCTACAGTATGGAAAATAGTACACTATTTTCCAATATATGATATGTTTTCATGTGTGTTATGTATGCCATGTTTTCAAGTATGCTATGTTTTCAAGAATGCCATGTTTTCAAGTATGCCATGTTTTCAAGAGTGCCATGTTTTCTTCAAGAATGCCATGTTTTCAAGAATGCCATGTTTTCAAGAATGCAATGTTTTCAAGTATGCCATGTTTTCAAGAATGCCACGTTTTTAAGAATGCCATGTAAATGTTAAGTTATGGTATAGTGACATCATGAGGCATGTTCCCTAATATTAAATCACATGGTAAGAAAATACAAACAAGGTGTCGTACCACCCTCCCGTGATCGAGAAGGATACATGTTCAAGACAAGTTATGATTATTAACCTCTCGTTGATGCGTGAGGGTCAAGTTTATGATTCCCAGAACTGTTAGGGCCTTGCAAACCCTAACTTTGTCTGGAGGCTGCGCGCTTTTAGTACGTATACTATGGGCCCACATGTTAAGACAAGATAATAAGTTCAAGATTAAGTCCATAATGAAGCACAAGACATTCAAACCGATCATAAATGGATCATGCATAAATTACCTGATGTTTTAAGAGGTTTTGTGAGATTATGTTTGTACTTGCTGGGCGAAAGCTAATCAGTATATTCCATACTGTAGGTAAAAGTAAGATGCCTGCAGCTTTACGTGGTAGGCCATGTGTTGGAAAAATCGGATCTGATATCAGAGTTACGGCGCAGCGGAAGTTTTAAAATTTTTATGCCGATTCGGAAAAGATGCTCATGATGCATATAACAATAAATTAAATTCATGATCAAGCGTACCTTATTTCTTAGATTCCGGAATTGCTAGAGCGATTGACCAACGTGTCTTCTCTATTATTCTCGAGTTCCACGTCTCAGAGTGTGTATGGGCACACGTTCTATGAATCCAAGTGACCGGTAATTGCTTTCCGAAGTCTAGATCCTTCCTTCTCAATTCCGATGTTCTTCGTTGAGAATATTATCCAACTTCTTTCTTCAAAACTACAAAACAGGAACCGGTTAACCTCCTATGAAAATTATCACTCGGTTTAACCTTCCTCACAATTTTGATTCAATAGAATTTTCTCTCTTTTTCTCTCTCACAAGATAGCCGAATTTTATGATGTGGAAGAAACCCAAATTATTTTTCTTCTCACTCCAAAAAATGTTTTTCTCCTTTAGTGAATTACCAAAAATTAGTTTTTCAAGAATTCCTAGCCTTTATATAGAAGTCCAATCCTTTTCAAAATTTATCTCCTTTAAAAAATAATTAATAATTATTTTTCTGGATAAATATTGAATCAAAAGATCATACAACTTTAGGGCTAGATTCATTGAACCTAAAAACGTTTTTCCAAGAGGAAATCTTTCCTCAAAAAATTCGGCTACCTTTGAAATTCAAAGGTTGATTGGTGGTTCAAAAGTTAAATCAAGAATCTAGACTAGTCAAAAGATCCTAGTCCTATCTAGATTCAAATTCCTTTTAAACCTTTTTGAATTTAAATAAGATTCACTTATTTGAATTAAATATTTTCCACACAACATCAACCATATTAATTAATTTAAATCAATGGAATATTTCAAATTTTATTTCCTCACAAAAACCGTGCACCTCTTTTAAGGAAAGAAAAATCCATCAAATAATCTCCATTATTTAAATCAATTAATAATTTAATGTTAGGAATATATTTGAATAATTTTGAAACAAAATTTTCTTCCCTCCACTTATCTAAAAACCGTGCACCACTTTTAGATTAGGAGAGAAAAATTTGTTTTCCAAAATTAAATAATTCAAACACAATCTTATTTTAAAATTCAATTAACCAATCTCATGTTGACAAATCATATTATTTGTCTACACAAATCTCACATGTCCAATCCTTTCTGGATTGCATGTTAGAGAGTACCATGTCTTAGCAGACATTACTAAATTCCATTTAAATTTACCGATCTCATTAGGAATAAATCCCGAGACGCTATACGGAACTATATGAGCTAATAGAGGGACCCGATGGAAATATGTAAAGAGGCTCCGATAATTGTGAAAATTAATCCCAGATTAATTATTCATCAATTATCTACTTCAATACTATTCCACTAAAAGTTTGAAGCTGAACTCCTGTTTACATACCGTATTACGAAAGCTCTCTTACGCAGCGCTTCTTCCATGATTTATTCATCGCTTGCTTAATCCCCATATGTTATCCATGATTGAATTAAGGACTTTTTCCGTTTTACCTTTTCAATCATTTTAACTTAAAGTTCCATTATTCTCTATTGAAAGAATCACCAATTGTAAAACCATACAATTGGTAAACCACCAGAGAACACAAAGTAAACCGATGGCCAAGATCTTGTTATACTATCTTTCAATCCCCGAATAATGCCTTTAAGTAGATAACATTTACTATCGTTAAGATAGTTATGGATTCCGTATCTATGAATCTTGATTTCTCCATCCATAAGTCATGCACCCAAAACACAAGTATATTGATCATGAATTAACAGTGTCTCACCTATAGTGTATTAAAATACGAACTCAAGTAATCATTTCAGGATTAAGATTAATGCAGGATGATAATCAAAGTGTTATTGATTCTTATAAACAGAATTATTAAACCGAATCAATTAACACTTTATGTCCAATCCAATGTCATACCTCAATACTGGTATAAATTAAAGTTTCTACTCGAAACCTATCCGATGGTTAAGACAAACCATCCCTCCAAGGAAGTAGATAACCTTTACAATCTTATCATGAATAAGATCCCCAAATCTTATTCCATCGATTGCGGACTATTTATTTAGACTGTTATCAAATTACCACGTCTTCTATGTATACCCCGTATACATATGGTAATCCGATATATTACCAACAGCCAAGGAGTATTTTATGTTTGCTCAAAATAACCATACAATCAACAAATAAAAGTAAATAGGACACAACTTATTAAACATGAATAACCTCCTCTTATTAATATCAAAATGTCATATTTACAGAAAATCCCTAATATTGATTTTCTATCCTTATGGCACATTTAGATCCCAACACCATGGAGACGATGCAGCAAGTGAAGGGCGGTATGGGATACCACTACGCAAGATATTCCGTAAATAATTTAAGTATAAAGTGGTATATGTATGATTAATAAATATGTACCATGTTATGTATGTGATGATTCCAAGGTCCGGTTTAAAAGGTTATGGTGACCTTATAATCGGCATAACAAGTATTGGGTAGGCATGGTGAAGTTTACCCATAAGTACAAGTTTATTTAAGTTATGATTTTAAAATAAAGTTTAAAGTTTAAAAACAAAAAACAAAAAAAAAAAGAAAAAAATATTTCTGAAATTTTCTGTAAGGTTAATTATTTAAGACTAAGGTTTAAGTTAAGCAAGCATGGTAACGGCCCACATTTACGTAGTCGGTCCTACGTGGATTTTGGGGCGTTACATACCTGATACCTCAGTTACGCAGCCGATTGGCATGCTTATCCGCAGGAGACGATGAGTCACTACTGTCGTCGGTTCCAGGAGGCGATGTTGCCTCATATCCCTCAGGAGTTGCATAGTCCCGAGCTGCAGGCATTGGTGATTCTTCGGAACGGATTGCCTCCGCATGCCTATGCTTGGTATGATAGTTGGGAACATGATCGATGACATTCTGGGGGCCGAGGCCGTCGTTCATACGATGCAGGCCGATGATTTGGCAGGAGGTCCTCAGGTACCAGTTGATGACGCTGGGATGGGAGAGCCAGTTTATAAGCCAGGTCCAGTTTTTCCCGAGGACCCGATTCCAGCAGTTCCAATGCAGGAGGTGCCGCCACAGGAGGCCAAGGCAGACATGGGTGCCGATAACTTTGATCCCGCTGACTTCATAGTTGCTCCGGAGGATCAACCGGAAGATCCCCCAATCATCGACATCTCAAGCGATGAGGAAGAAGAGGAAGAGCCGGAGAAATTTCGTAAAACACAAAATTTTTAGGATTTTTCGAGAGCTAGAACTTTTGTGAAGACAACTTTTTCAAAATCGGAATGGATCTTTAAACTGACACGGTTTTATAAAGACTGTGCAGGGAACAGGAAATTCCTGCACAGGGTTTTCTAAAAACAGTTCGGAAAAAAATTGTATCTTTCCCAAAACCACTGTTTTGACTAAGGAAACTGTTCCAAAGGCAGTTTCCAGCCCTAAATGATTTTTGCAAAGACCTATTTCAAGAATATGAATTTTTATGAGTTAAGTAAAAGATTTTTTTGAAGTTAATTTACCCAAGTTTCCAAAGAAATGGAAAATGGATATTTTTAAACCAAATTAGGTAAGCAAGATGATTACGGGTAATAACCGGAAGTGTTATCCGAGTTACCAGGCCAAAGCCTAAAGCTCAAGTTTGACCCGTATAGGGTTGACCTTAGTTGACCAAAAGTTGACTTTGGTTGACCAAAAGTTTGACTACAATTAACCTTAAGGGTTAGTCAAGATAACCCTAAAGGATACCAAGATTAATAAATTGGGCTAAGATATAGGGTTAATCGAAGTAATCAAATGGTTTATGAGCAAAGATAAAGCCCAAGGTTAGGAAGGTAACCTAACCCTAATGGTATATATGATAATTTAGCACATAAGGTTACTATTTGTAACCCAGTAAGATATCTAGTATTGGGGACATACAATTAGGATTATGTAGGCATATTGGTTAGATTACCAACATTCCACAATACTAATTAGACCCTCACCTATGTCCCTCAACAAGCAGGAGGAAACCTGCAGCTGTACTCAGAGAAGGGGCAGTACTACGCAGGACATAGCAAGAGAGGTAAGTACAACCACCGCCTACAGCATAGGCTTTGTTGTGGTACTTGCCCAAGTATGTTATTGTTAGATGTATGCTAGGGGTGTATGCCTTATTGTATGTTATGTTGTTGTTGTTATGTTATGTTATTGTGCTATAATGTGTTATATATGCCATGTTATGTGTTATTATATGCTAGGCTATGTAGTATGTTATGTCATGTGCTATGAAATATTATGAAATATGCTAGAATCATGTTATGAGAGGATATAGGATATGTTATGGCTATGGTATGGATAAGATAGGATCATGATTTAATTGTGTGAGACATCACGAAGCATGTTCACCAATTAATAAGAATAAGATTAAGATATGAAACGATGAAAGTTATGATGGCAAGCGAACTTACCTGTGTCGTACCGACCCGTGTGAGGTCTGGTTGAGCTATGGCAAGAGTAAGTCCATAGTTGCGCGCCGGTACGGACACTTATGTTATGGGGCCCATAAGTAAAGATAAGTTAAGAAAGAATGTTATGAAGAAATAAGAAAGCATAATGAAGCATAAATGGTTCATGCATATGCCATGATAAGTTATGACATGCTATGATAAGTTATGATATGCTATGAAATGTTATGTTACGATGTGTTATGATATGTTAGAATATGTTGTGTTTATTTATGTCGCGATATAGGAAGTTGTACTTGCTGAGCGAAAGCTCACTGTCTTACGTCTATGCTGTAGGTAAACAACCTGTCAGCAATGGTTGATGCAAGATGGAAGGGCGTGGCGGGGCAAACTGTGAAATGTGGGAAATCTAGCCGCTACGCGTTTTGTTTTCTTATGTATTTATCTTAGGTTTAAAATCCTTACTACAGACATGTTTATATGATGCACGAGTTATATGCTTTTATGTCTGTAAAAAAAAAAAAAAATTTCCGCTGTTTTTCGTAAGTATATAAGTATTTATGAGAAGTTCAGTATGTATGTATGTATGGTAACGGCCTGTGCTAGGCGGGTCGTTACACAACCTACGTAGGGCTGTTACCATACATACTTGAACTTACATATAGCTTAAACTTACTTGGAGAATTGAGAATATATTTTTTTTAAAACTTACATATATAAATTGGGTTGCTCATATGGTAAACTTATCATGCATACATACTGGGATGAAAAACATATATAATTTTTACAACTTACTTGAGTCTTTAAATCCTCAAATTTTTGTACAACGTAACTTACTTTAAAATATATATGTATATATATATAAACTTAGTAGAACTTACGGAAAAATTTACGTAGTGGTATCCCACACCGCCCTTCACCCGCCGCATCGTCCACCTGGCCCACCAATTAAGCTACAGTCCTCTTACCTACAGTATGAAATATACTGATGAGCTTTCGCCCAGCAAGTACAAACATGATCTCATAAAACGTAACAAATATCGTGCAACTTATGCATGAATCAATTATGTACAGTTATGAATCTTTTATGATCAATTATTAACTTGAACTTATTATCTTGCTTAATATATGGGCCCCTTGTGTACGTACCAAAAGCGCGCAATCCTCAGAACGTCAGGATTTGCAAGGCCCTCAACAATTCTGGAAATCATAAATATAACCCTTCACGATCTAGCGGAAGGTTGATTATCATTATACCCTCACGCATCAACAAGAGGTTGATAATCATAAACTTAAAACATATATCCTGTTGGAAAAATTGGATCCGGTATCAGAGTTACGGCACAGCGGAAGTTTTAAAATTTTTATGCCGATTCGGAAAAGAAGCTCATGATGCATATAACAATAAATTAAATTCATGATCAAGCGCACATTATTTCTTGGATTCCAGAATTGCTAGAGCGATTAACCAATGTGTCTTCTCTATTATTCTCGAGTTCCACGTCTTAGAGTGTGTGTGGGCACACGTTTTATGAATCCAAGTGACCGGTAATGCTTTCCGAAGTCTAGATCATTCCTTCTCAATTCCGATATTCTTCATTGAGAATATTATCCAACTTCTTTCTTCAAAACTGCAAAACAGGAACCGGTTAACCTCCTATGAAAATTATCACTCGGTTTAACCTTCCTCACAATTTTGATTCAATGGAATTTTCTCTCTTTTTCTCTCTCACAAGATAGCCGAATTTTATGATATGGAAGAAACCCAAATTATTTTTCTTCTCACTCCAAAAAATGTTTTTCTCCTTTAGTGAATTACCAAAAATTAATTTTTTCAAGAATTCCTAGCCTTTATATAGAAGTTCAATCCTTTTCAAAATTTATCTCCTTTAAAAAATAATTAATAATTATTTTTCTGGATAAATTTTGAATCAAAAGATCATACAACTTTAGGGCTAGATTCATTGAACCTAAAAACATTTTTCCAAGAGGAAATCTTTCCTCAAAATATTCGGCGACCTTTGAAATTCAAAGGTTGATTGGTGGTTCAAATGTTAAATCAAAAATCTAGACTATTCAAAAGATCCTAGTCCTATCTAGATTCAAATTCCTTTTAAACCTTTTTGAATTTAAATATGATTTACTTATTTGAATTAAATATTTTCCACACAACATCAACCATATTAATTAATTTAAATCAATGGAATATTTCAAATTTTCTTTCCTCACAAAAACCGTGCACCTCTTTTAAGGAAAGAAAAATCCATCAAATAATCTCCATTATTTAAATCAATTAATAATTTAATATTAGGAATATATTTGAATAATTTTGAAACAAAATTTTCTTCCCTCCACCTATCTAAAAACCGTGCACCACATTTAGATTAGGAGAGAAAAATTTGTTTTCCAAAATTAAATAATTCAAACACAATCTTATTTCAAAATTCAATTAACCAATCTCATGTTGACAAATCATATTATTTGTCTACACAAATCTCACATGTCCAATCCTTTCTGAATTACATGTTAGAGAGTACCATGTCTTAACAGACATTACTAAATACCATTTAAATTTACCGATCTCATTAGGAACAAATCCCGAGACGCTATACGGAACTATATGAGCTAATAGAGGGACCCGATGGAAATACGTAAAGAGGCTCCTATAATTGTGAAAAATTAATCCCAGATTAATTATTCATCAATTATCAACTTCAATACTATTCCACTAAAAGTTTGAAGCTGAACTCCTGTTTACATACCATATTACGAAAGCTCTCTTACGCAGCGTATCTTCCATGATTTATTCATTGCTTGCTTAATCCCCATATGATATCCATGATTGAATTAAGGACTTTTTCCGTTTTACATTTTCAATCATTTTAACTTAAAGTTCCATTATTCTCTATTGAAAGAATCACCAATTGTAAAACCATACAATTGGTAAACCACCAGAGAACACAAAGTAAACCGATGGCCAAGATCTTGTTATACTATCTTTCAATCCCCGAATAATGCCTTTAAGTAGATAACATTTACTATCGTTAAGATAGTTATGGATTCCGTATCTATGAATCTTGATTTCTCCATCCATAAGTCATGCACCCAAAACACAAGTATATTGACCATGAATTAACAGTGTCTTACCTATAGTGCATTAAAGTACATAAGTCATGGATACGAACTCAAGTAATTATTTCAGGATTAAGATTAATGCAGGATGATAATCAAAGTGTTATTGATTCTTATAAACGGAATTATTAAACCGAATCAATTAACACTTTAGGTCCAGTCCAATGTCATACCTCAATACTGGTATACATTTAAGTTTCTACTCGGAACCTATCCGATGGTTAAGACAAACCATCCCTCCAAGGAAGTAGATAACCTTTACAATCTTATCATGAATAAGATCCCCAAATCTTATTCCATCGATTGCGGACTTTTTATTTAGACTGTTATCAAATTACCACGTCTTCTATGTATACCCCGTATACATATGGTAATCCGATATATTACCAACAGCTAAGGAGTATTTTATGTTTGCTCAAAATAACTATACAATCAACAAATGAAAGTAAATAGGACATAACTTATTAAACATGAATAACCTCCTCTTATTAATATCAAAATGTCATATTTACAGAAAATCCCTAATATTGATTTACTATCCTTAGGGCACATTTAGATCCCAACAATCTCCCACTTGCCCTAAGCGAGTAAATGTGACATATTACGCATCCCCATGCCTTCTACGTGTTCTTCGAATCTTCTGGCCACCAAAGTCTTCGTGAACGGGTCAGCAAGATTGTCCTCTGATGCGATTTTGCAAACCGTCACATTTCCACTCTCAACAAAGCCTCTGATGATGTGATATTTTCTATCAATATGCTTACTCCTCTTATGATGTGTAGGATCCTTGGTATTAGCTACTGCTGCACTGTTGTGACAGTAGAGCACCATAGCTTTATCCATATCAGGAATGACCTCAAGGTCACCAAGGAACATGTGGAGCCATACCGCTTCCTTTGATGCTTCACTGGCTGCCACATACTCGGCTTCCATGGTCGAATCAGCAATGTAAGATTGCTTAATACTCCTCCACACAACGGCACCACCTCCAAGGGTAAAAACAGATCCTGAAGTCGATTTCCTTGAATCCTGATCTGATTGAAAATCAGAATCTGTGTATCCTCTAGGAACAAGATCCTGATCGAAATACACTAGCATATAGTCCCTTGTTCTCCATAGATACTTGAGTATATGCTTGACCGCAACCCAATGGTTCGGTTCCGGATTCGACTGATATCGACTTACCATACCAACTGCAAAACAAATGTCAGGCCTTGTGCATAACATAGCGTACATAAGACTACCTACCGCTGATGCATAAGGTACATTTTTTATACGCTCACTTTCTTCCGATGTCTTGGGACAGTCATCTCTAGAAAGCTTGATTCCAATTCTGAAAGGTTGGGCACCTTTCTTGGAATCTTTCATAGAAAACTTCTCAAGTACTTTATCAATGTATGAAGCTTGAGAGAGTGCTATCGTTTTGTTCTTTCTATCTCTAAAGAGTTGAATACCAAGAACATAACTAGCTTCTCCTAAGTCCTTCATTTCAAACTGTTTTGCTAACCAATCTTTGATAGATGATAATGTTGCCACATCGTTTCCAATAAGCAATATATCATCCACATAAAGTACAAGGAAAACCACTTTCTCGTTCTTGATACATTTATAAACACATTGTTCATCAATGTTTTGTTCGAATCCATAGGTTTTGATCGCTTGATCAAACCTAATATTCCAAGAACGAGATGCTTGCTTTAATCCATAAATGGATTTAAGCAACTTGCATACTTTGTCTTCTTGGCCTTTTGCCTTGAACCCGTCTGGCTGTATCATATAGATATCTTCTTCAAGAGAGCCATTCAAGAAAGCTGTCTTGACATCCATTTGCCAGATCTCATAATCGAGAGCAGCCGCAATAGATAAAAGAATGCGGATTGACTTGAGCATTGCTACAGGCGAGAAAGTTTCATCATAGTCGATTCCTTCTTTCTGCGTATAGCCCTTCGCTACAAGTCTTGCCTTGAAAGTTTCCACTTTCCCATCCACACCTCTCTTCCTCTTGTATACCCACTTACACCCAATCGGTTTTATGCCTTGGGGCAAGTCTACAAGTTTCCAGACCACGTTAGAATCCATAGTGTAATAACCCGAAATTCTGATGAACTTGTGATTTCCATAGATATAAGAAAAATCTAAGTCTGAAGCTTATATGTCGATATGAAACTCATGATTTGAGTTAAATATCAGTATATGTTTGAGTTCTCGTTTAAATTAACTACGAGACTCAATAGTAGTTTACTTAGTTAAGCATGAGGCCTTTTGAGAAAAGAGGATAATAGGAATTTATGATTTTATGCCAGTCAATGTTTGACTAGGTTGACCTAAGGTTTGACTGAGATAGTACTGCAGTGTAATTAATAATATGGAAATTATACTGTGATAAACTGTCATTACGAATAAATAAGCAAAAATAAGTTTCAAGACCACCCTAGAAAAATCAAGCACATTATTTAGGATAATTGTGCCAGAATTGGAAGCCAAGTGGCTCCACCATAGCCGGCCACCTTTAGGGGCCAAAGTGCAAATATTTATCCTTTAGGGACTAAAGTGTAAATATTTATCCTTTAGGGGCTAAAGTGCAAATATTTTGTCCTTCAGGGATTAAAGTGCAAATATTTTATCCTTCAAGGACTAAAGTGCAATTTTAAGAAAAGTAAGTAATGATAAATAAGTACGTAAATTAGGAAATTTATGGATTTTACTAACTAAGCCTCCAAATCCAATTAGGCAAATGATCGGTTGCAAACTCGGTTACCTTGGCAACCAAGGAAAATAAGTTAGGATTTAGTGAATCAAGTTGGCTTAACCATGTTCTTCCACATGGACTTACTAGAACTAGCCACCCATGGTTTTATGAGCAAGTATTTTTGCTCTTAAGGATGTACTTGCAATTTATGAAAATTTGAGTGTCATTGAAATTTGACATATCATGCTCCTAGACTTAGTGACTAAGCACACTAGCCTTGCTTGCTTGGCTAAGTGTGATCTTCCACATGGCACTATGGCCGGCCACCTTAGTGGTTCAATGAGCAAAAAGTTTGCTCTTAAGGACCAATATGCAATTGTGAAAATTAAAGTTTCACTAGGACTTGACACATCATGCTTTTAGATTGGTGACTAAGCATACTAGCCTTGCACCTTGGCAAGCCAAGGCTTGCACACCTAGGCACCATGACCGGCCAATACAAGAAAGAGACATGTGTGTATGTAGCCTTGATGAACAAGCTCCCTAGCCTTGCTTACTAGGCTAGCTAGAGCAACCAAAATCTTCCACATGGTTCCACATAGGGCCGGCCACCATGAGCATTGGACACCTCATGTTCTAGCTTGGATAAGCAAGCTCCTAGCTTTGCTCATTTGGCTAGCTAGAGCACTCATCATTCACCACATAGGGCCGGCCACCATAAGGAAGAAACACCTCACCTATGTAGCTTTGATGAGTAAGCCATTAGCTTTGCTTACTTTGTTAGCTAGAACAACCACATGGTGCCACCTAGGGCCGGCCATCACATGAAGAAAACACTTCATGGACTAGCTTTGGTGAGCAACCCTCCTAGCCTTGCTCACTTGGCTAGCTAAGGTTTGTCAAATCATCACCCTAAGAACCGGCCATCATAAGGGCAAGACACATCATGTTCATAGTCTTGGTGAGTAAGCTCTTAGCCTTGCTTACTTGGTTAGCTAAGACATTGCCAACACATCACCTAAGGCCGGCCACCATAAGGAAGAAACACCTCACCTATGTAGCTTGGATGAGTAAGTCTCCTAGCTTGGCTTACTTGGTGAACAAGGACAAGCCACATGTCCCAAAACATGGCTGGCCTCACAAGGAAAAGACATCTCATTCCCTAGTTTTGAAGAGTAAGCTTAGCCTAGTTTTTAAGCAAGCTTGGCCGGCCAACACATAGGGATTAAAGGAGAAATATTTTTGCCTTAGGGACCATTGCATAAATTACAAAAGATGGATTTCATGAACTCCTTTGGCTCTTGACACCTCATGCTTCATAGGCTTGCTTAGTATGCATGTTAGCCTTGCTTATGGTTAACAAAAGCAAGCTCAAGGCTCCACCTAAGGCCGGCCAACTTAGGAGAAGGACAACTCAAGGTTCCTAGCCATGATGAGCAAGCTCCCCTAGCTTTGCTACTTGGCAAAAAGGGGCAAGGAGGGCCGGCCACCTCATAGGAGGTTAGGTGCAAAATATGATTCTTATAAGGGCTAGTAAGCAATTTCAGAAGTTTATGCTTCACCTATAAATAGGTGAAGGTTCTCTCATTGTATTTTGTTAGCCAACACACACACAACTGCACATACTCTCTAGTTTCTGCCCTTAGGTGCCGAGCAAAGAGAGGAGAGAAAAGAAAGAAAAGAAAACTAGAGAAAGAGTTTTCGGTTTAGTGTAGGAAGTGTGAGGGAAATTTTAATACCCTAATTTAAGAATTCCATCAGTGGAACTTGAGGAAAACGACCTGTTTAAGTGAGGAATTTTGATTCAAGACGCAGTAACAGTAAGTACAACTCCGCCTACAGCATGGACAAAATGTTTTTGTTGCATGGCTCATTTTCAAGAAATCATGTATTGATTTACATGATTTACTTAGGTTATGATATTTTATGTTATGATGTTATGATGATTTATTTTATGATATTATGATATTTTATATTATGATGCATATGCTATGATAAGTTTAAGTTATGCTATGAAGTTATGTTATGATAAGCTTATGTTATAATAAGTTATGCTATGAAGTTATGTTATGATAAGTTTATGCTATGATGTATGTTATGTTACGAAGTTTATGTTATGATAAGCTTATGCTATAAAGTTACGCTATGAAGCTTATGTTATAATGATTTATTTTATGATATTATGATATTTTATGTTATGACAAGTTTATGCTATGATGTATGTTATGTTACGAAGTTTATGTTATAATAAGCTTATGCTATAAAGTTACGCTATGAAACTTATGTTATGATGATTTATTTTATGATATTATGATATTTTATGTTATGATATTATGATATTTTATGTTATGATGTTATAATGTTATGATGTTATGATAGTTTATGTTATGATATTACAATGATTTATGTTATGATGTTATGGTGTATTATATTTTGTTATCGTGACATCACGAAGCATGTTCACGAATATTAATTCACGAGGTAAATTATAAGATAAAACAAGCTAATGTTATTGTGTCGTACCGACTTGCCACGAGGGCAGGTTTAAACGGTTTAGTCTATGGTTTGAGTTGGATTGGACTGGCCACCTCCAGCCACTCCATAGCAATGTACCATGGTACGTACACGTATGACATATAAAGGAACGGAACCAAGTTAATATAAGAAAGCTATATTGATTCATAAGAAAGCATAATCGGTTCATGCATTCTTTTATTAAAATGTTTTGCGGATTGAATATTGTGCTTACTGGGCATAAGCTCATTACTTACGTTCATGCTGTAGGTAGGTAACCTACCAGTAATACTTGATGCAAGACTGTGGAGGGCTGGCGCTACAGACTGTGAAATGTGGGATGGACACTGCCACGAGTTTTGTAAAATTATGTTATGTAAAATATGTTTTGTAAAATATATTTGTATAATGTGTTATGCTATAATATGATATAATAAAGTGATAGTATGGGCAATGAATTGTTTTTAAGAAGAAAACTATTTTTAAGAAATTATTTTCAAGAACAAGTTAAGGAAAAATTTTCAAGTATAATGGCAAGCATGTTGCCTCGTGTCGTACCGATCCGCACTAGGTCGGGTTTGGTCCACGGTTTGCATATGATAGCTTTCAATGAGTATGAAAGTTTGGTACTCAAGTAAGTACATATGAGTATGTATGAGGATAAGTTAAATTTCATGTATAAGTATAAGTATAAGATTAAGTCAAGTTTAAGTTTGAATTTAAAGTATAAGTTCATAAGAGAAAGAAAAAAAAATTTACTCTGGAAATTTCAGTAAGTTTAAGGCTTTAAGATTTAAGTTAAGTATGTACGAAGACACGACCCTGCGTAGGTCGGGGCGTGTCACATAGATTCCATCTCGGTGTTCATAGCTTTTTGCCAAAAATTAGAATCAACATCCTCCATAGCTTCCTTGTACGTAGCCGGATCATCAACATGTTATATGGATTCTGCTTCAAAAACTTCACCATTGAACATGTACCTTTTAGGTTCCCTGATAATCCGTGGTTGTTGATTTTTTAATGGTTCCCACTACGACGAAGCTCCCGTGGTTAGTGATTTTTTAATGGTTTTTCCACAGTGTTTTCAATGACTTTTGAAATATCCAAACCCGAAGTCATCTCCTCAAGCACTACTTTGCTACGAGGTTTAAAGTCTTCCATGTAACTTTCCTCCAAGAATGTTGCATGTGTAGAAACGAAGACTTTATTTTGCTTCGGATTATAGAACAGACCACCTTTTGTCCCTTTTGGATAGCCAACAAACAACCACTCTTCTGATCGTGACTCCAACTTCTTCGCTTCCTTATCCAGGATGTGTGCCGGACAACCCCAAATTCGAATATGATTCAAATTAGGTTTCCTACTCGTCCATAACTCGTAAGGAGTTTTAGGAACCGATTTGGAGGGAACGTTATTCAGAAGATAGCATGCAGTTTGTATGGTGTGCCCGCAAAATGACAAAGGTAATGTGGAATAACTCATCATTGACCGGACCATATCCAATAGGGTCCTATTCCTTCTCTCAGCGACACCATTCTGTTGAGGAGTACCAGGTACAGTCAACTGGGATTGTATCCCATTTTCTATCAAATATCCTAAGAACTCATCCGATAGGTATTCCCCACCTCGATCCAATCGAAGTGTCTTAATGGACTTGCCTAATTGTTTTTCCGCTTCAGCCCGAAATTCTTTGAACTTGTCAAAGGCTTCGCTTTTGCGGGTCATCAAATAGACATATCCATACCTTGAGTAATCATCAATAAAAGTGATAGAATACTCATACCCACCACGTGCTTCTATGTTCATGGGACCACAAACATCCGTATGTACAAGTTTTAAGAGTTCCTCGGCACGACCATCCTTGGCAGCAAAATGCCGTTTAGTCATCTTGCCCTCCAAACAGGATTCATATTGTGGCCAAGGTTCAACCTCATACAAGTCAAGGCATTCCTCCTTTACCATCCTTTGAATTCTGTTAAGGCTTATGTGACCAAGTCGTAAATGCCAAAGATATGATTTGTTAGAGTGAGAAGACTTATGTCTTTTAGAGTTCTTTTCCAATTCTGTATCAAGCAGTGAGTGCATCTTAGGTTTGATAAAATAAAGATTTCCATGCATCCATCCATTACAGATAAGAGAATTGTTTTTCCTAATAACAACTTTATTATTAAAAGAAACTGAATAAGAATCTTTAATCAAACAAGCTACCGAAATTAGGTTCCTCTTGAAACTAGGAACATAAAAACAATGTCTCAAAACAATAAACCTAAATTTATCAAAATAAAGATGCACTTCTCCCACTGCTTCAGCTCGCACCAATGTCCCATCACTGGTTCTTAACGTGAAGTTCTCCTCATGCAGACTTCTCGTTACCTTGAACCCCTGCAGAGAAATACAAACATGGTTAGTAGCTCCAGAATCTATAACCCAATTGTCCTTAGATTCCTCCACTAAACAACCCTCAAGATACAGGATATCGAAATTACCTTTTTGCTTTTGTATAGACAGGTATTCTCGGCAATCCTTCTTGAAATGTCCTTTCTTCCCACAGTGAAAGCACTTAGCCTTTTTGGGATCCACCTTTCGCTTCTTAGTCTTGGTAGACTTCTTAGAAACAGGTGCATTCGCCACAGGCTTGTTCCCCTTGTTCTTCCCCTTTTCCTTCTTCCTTTTGGGATTAGGAGCAGGCGAACTAGGTTCAGTCACATTTGCCTCAGCCTTAGACCCAGAACCCTTAAAAATGTTCTCAAAGGCTTGCAACTCTTTCATCAATTCCGTTAAAGACATCTCCTTCCTATTAAGGTTGTAGGATGCATGAAACAAATCGAAATCCTTGGATAAAGTTTGGAAAACCATGACCAATTGAGTTGCTGCATCGATCTCAGCCACATTTGCCTGAGCTTCAGACAAATAAGCCATGACTTTCATCATGTGCTCCTTGATGGGAGTTCCAACCTTCTGCCTGCAGTTCATGAGACCTTTGATAGCATCGGTCTTAGCCTGAATAGTTTGTTCACCAAACATTTCCTCCAGGTTATCCATGATCTGCCTAGCAGTTTGATGCTCTTCATGCTATTTCTGGAGCACGTTAGACATGCTCGCCCGAATTTAGCACATAACACTTAGGTTGGAATTGTCCCAGCGCTCAAGCGCTACAAAATCCCTATCAGGAGCATCGATCGCAGGCGTTGGCGGTCGAGGTTGGGTTAGGACAAAACTGTGTTTCTCAAAGTTTAGGACAAGCAAGTTCCTTTTCCAGTCATTAAAATTCTCGTCAGTTAATTTGTTTTGCGTAAGTATCACAGATAAAGGGCTCGACATTTTGATCTACAATAAGAAAACATGTAATAAGTACGAGCAAACATCCTATCAGTTTATAAAATATAGTTTTGTAATGAAACAAAAAGATCTATATGCAATCTAAATGTTCATGTGTAAAACCCTTAAAACACATACCTTACAACGATAATTCTTAGCTTCTGCTTTCTAAGCTACCGAGGGGTAGTCATAGAATAACTAGCCAAGAACACGGATCCCTTCCGATCAATACATATTTATCTATGGAGAAAACTCCATTAAATGTATATTAACTATCGTTTATTTGGCCACTACTTTATATAACAGTGCCTCGAGGGAGGGTTAATAAATAAAGTAGCATGAGTGTGTAACCATCGTTTCCAATTTTGAATCCATATTTTACATCCGCCACCGAGGGGTGATCTAAACATAAAATATGCCTAAAATTGTTATCCTTTCGGAAATCCAAATCAGTGTGCGCTCTAGGTAAGATACCTATCCGAAGGGAATTCCCGGATCAAAACCGAGTAGTAGGTACTACCATGCGTAACTATTGGACCAACGATGGAGGCCGTAGGTCTTAGTGTGTAAAACCTTCTCCCACTCATTCTTTTAAATTAGGGTTTTTGTTTTTCATGCATAAACAATATTTATTGAGTGGCACTCCCTAGTCTATATGGCATGTTATCAATACATCACGAAATAGTATAACATATTCATCTAGCAACACATCATCTATGGTTTGCAAAATATATAAATAGCCGTGGATCATGATTCTATCCTAGAGAAAAGAAAAATTACAAAATTTACAAAAATTAACCGAAACATATATCAGCCTTCATTTGTAGATCCATGCCTTGCATCCTTCTTCAATGTGTCTTCCTTCTCCAATGTCACATCTTTTCAAATTTAAAATTAAATTTAAATTTAAAAAAAGATTATATGTGATTTTTAATTTTAATCAAAATTACAAAATATCAAAATTTAAATAAAAAAAAATCCGATTTATTAAATTTTAAAATTCAAAAAATTTTGAAATTTTGAAATTTCAAATTTAAATCACAAAATTTTAAAATTCATAATAATATCCATTAAATTTAAATTTAAATTTTCAATTTTGATTTCCAAATTATCAAGATCACATATCATTGGAAAATTTAATTTTCAAAAAGATTCTATGATTTTTTTTATTTATTAAAAGACATTTTTTTTAATTAAAAAATTCCAAAAAACAAAAAATCACATCATTTGAAAATTTACATACCTTCATTCATCTTCAATCTCCTCGAATCCATTGTAGCCTGAATTTTACAAAAAAAATTCCTACGCCATTTCTGGCTTACAAAAATTCTAGGAATTGAAAGAACGACCTAGCGGTTATAATAGACCGCATCTTTTACACTTGAAAAATCTAGATACAAATTCTAACCTCTATGGAATCATGACCGGAAAAATTGAACAAGATCATATATTATAAAAATAATATAAAGCATTCATTCATCCATACATCCATTTATAATATATTTAACATACTCAAAATAAAACCTAGAGTGCCAACTCTCTAAAATATTTCATTAATGCATAGAGAGAAATTCATTCGATCAAATAATTTATGTTATATACATGATCATGAGTTGGCTCTGATACCAATTGTTGGAAAAATTGGATCTGGTATCAGAGTTACGGCGCAGCGGAAGTTTAAAAATTTTTATGCCGATTCGGAAAAGAAGCTCATGATGCATATAACAATAAATTAAATTCATGATCAAGCGTACCTTATTTCTTAGATTCCGGAATTGCTAGAGTGATTGACCAATGTGTCTTCTCTATTATTCTCGAGTTCCACATCTCAGAGTGTGTGTGGGCACACGTTCTATAAATCCAAGTGACCGGTAAAGCTTTCCGAAGTCTAGATCCTTCCTTCTCAATTCCGATGTTGTTCGTTGAGAATATTATCCAACTTCTTTCTTCAAAACTGCAAAACAGGAACCGGTTAACCTCCTATGAAAATTATCACTCGGTTTAACCTTCCGCACAATTTTGATTCAATGGAATTTTCTCTCTTTTTCTCTCTCACAAGATAGCCAAATTTTATGATGTGGAAGAAACCCAAATTATTTTTCTTCTCACTCCAAAAAACGTTTTTCTCGTTTAGTGAATTACCAAAAATTAATTTTTTCAAGAATTCCTAGCCTTTATATAGAAGTCCAATCCTTTTCAAAATTTATCTCCTTTAAAAAATAATTAACAATTATTTTTCTGGATAAATTTTGAATCAAAAGATCATACAACTTTAGGGCTAGATTCATTGAACCTAAAAACGTTTTTCCAAGAGGAAATCTTTCCTCAAAAAATTCGGCCACCTTTGAAATTCAAAGGTTGATTGGTGGTTCAAATGTTAAATCAAGAATCTAGACTAGTCAAAAGATCCTAGTCCTATCTAGATTCAAATTCCTTTTAAACCTTTTTGAATTTAAATATGATTCACTTATTTGAATTAAATATTTTCCACACAACATCAACCATATTAATTAATTTAAATCAATGGAATATTTCAAATTTTATTTCCTCACAAAAACCGTGCACCTCTTTTAAGGAAAGAAAAATCCATCAAATAATCTCCATTATTTAAATCAATTAATAATTTAATGTTAGGAATATATTTGAATAATTTTGAAACAAAATTTTCTTCCCTCCACCTATCTAAAAACCGTTCACCACATTTAAATTAGGAGAGAAAAATTTGTTTTCCAAAATTAAATAATTCAAACACAATCTTATTTCAAAATTCAATTAACCAATCTCATGTTGACAAATCATATTATTTGTCTACACAAATCTCACATGTCCAATCCTTTCTGAATTGCATGTTAGAGAGTACCATGTCTTAACAGACATTACTAAATTCCATTTAAATTTACCGATCTCATTAGGAACAAATCCCTAGACGCTATACGGAACTATATGAGCTAATAGAGGGACCCGATGGAAATATGTAAAGAGGCTCCTATAATTGTGAAAAATTAATCCCAGATTAATTATTCATCAATTATCAACTTCAATACTATTCCACTAAAATTTTGAAGCTGAACTCCTGTTTACATACCGTATTACGAAAGCTCTCTTACGCAGCGTATCTTCCATGATTTATTCATCGCTTGCTTAATCCCCATATGTTATCCATGATTGAATTAAGGACTTTTTTGGTTTTACCTTTTCAATCATTTTAACTTAAAGTTCCATTATTCTCTATTGAAAGAATCACCAATTGTAAAACCATACAATTGGTAAACCACCAGAGAACACAAAGTAAACCGATGGCCAAGATCTTTTTATACTATCTTTCAATCCCCAAATAATGCCTTTAAGTAGATAACATTTACTATCGTTAAGATAGTTGTGGATTCCGTATCTATGAATCTTGATTTCTCCATCCATAAGTCATGCACCCAAAACACAAGTATATTGACCATGAATTAACAGTGTCTCACCTATAGTTCATTAAAGTACATAAGTCATGGATACGAACTCAAGTAATCATTTCAGGATTAAGATTAATGCAGGATGATAATCAAAGTGTTATTGATTCTTATAAACGGAATTATTAAACCGAATCAATTAACACTTTAGGTCCAGTCTAATGTCATACCTCAATACTGGTATATATTAAAGTTTCTACTCGGAACCTATCCGATGGTTAAGACAAACCATCCCTCCAAGGAAGTAGATAACCTTTACAATCTTATCATGAATAAGATCCCCAAATCTTATTCCATCGATTGCAGACTATTTATTTAGACTGTTATCAAATTACCACGTCTTCTATGTATACCCCGTATACATATGGTAATCCTATATATTACCAACAGCCAAGGAGTATTTTATGTTTGCTCAAAATAACCATACAATCAACAAATGAAAGTAAATAGGACACAACTTATTAAATATGAATAACATCCTCTTATTAATATCAAAATGTCATATTTATAAAAAATCCCTAATATTGATTTTCTATCCTTAGGGCACATTTAGATCCCAACATATCCTCCATGATCTGGCGGGAGGTTGGTACGACACCTTGCTTGACTTGGTTTAGTCTTAGTTTTGTATATTCCAAGGCTAAGAATCTTTAATTGTGATCTTATTAATCATGATGCACATTAGACATAAACATGGCATAACCATAAATCATGGCATAACTTGATACATCATGTCTTATCATGACTTAGTATGACTTAACATAGCTTAACATGTCTTAACATGGCTTAACATAGCTTAATATGACATGGCATAGTATAACATGTTGGGATCTAAATGTGCCCTAAGGATAGAAAATCAATGTTAGGAATTTTCTGTAAATATGACATTTTGATATTAATAAGAGCAGGTTATTCATGTTTAATAAGTTGTGTCTTATTTACTTTCATTTGTTGATTGTATGGTTATTTTGAGCAAACATAAAATACTCCTTGGCTGTTGGTAATATATCGGATTACCATATGTATACGGGGTATACATAGAAGACGTGGTAATTTGATAACAGTCTAAATAAATAGTCCGCAATCGATGGAATAAGATTTGGGGATCTTATTCATGATAAGATTGTAAAGGTTGTCTACTTCCTTAGAGGGATGGTTTGTCTTAACCATTGGATAAGTTCCGAGTAGAAACTTTGATGTATACCAGTATTGAGGTATGACATTGGACTGGATCTAAAGTGTTAATTGATTCGGTTTAATAATTCCGTTTATAAGAATCAATAATACTTTGATTATTATCCTGCATTAATCTTAATCTTGAAATGATTACTTGAGTTCGTATCCATGACTTATGTACTTTAATGCACTATAGGTGAGACACTGTTAATTCATGGTCAATATACTTTTGTTTGGGTGCATGACTTATGGATGGAGAAATCAAGATTCATAGATACAGAATCCATAACTATCTTAACGATAGTAAATGTTATCTACTTAAAGGCATTATTCGGGGATTGAAAGATAGTATAACAAGATCTTGGCCATCAGTTTACATTGTGTTCTCTGGTGGTTTACCAATTGTATGGTTTTACAATTGGTGATTCTTTCAATAGAGAATAATGGAACTTTAAGTTAAAATGATTGAAAAGGTAAAACGGAAAAAATCCTTAATTCAATCATGGATAACATATGGGGATTAAGCAAGCGATGAATAAATCATGGAAGATGCACTGCGTAAGAGAGCTTTCGTAATACGGTATGTAAACAGGAGTTCAGCTTCAAACTTTTAGTGGAATAGTATTGAAGTTGATAATTAATTTTTCACAATTATAGGAGCCTCTTTACATATTTCCATCGGTCCCTCTATTAACTCATATAGTTCCGTATAGCGTCTCGGGATTTGTTCCTAATGAGATCGGTTAATTTAAATGGAATTTAGTAATATCTATTAAGGCATGGTACTCTCTAACATGCAATCCAGAAAGGATTGGACATGTGAGATTTGTGTAGACAAATAATATGATTTGTCAACATGAGATTGGTTAATTGAATTTTGAAATAAGATTGTGTTTGAATTATTTAATTTTGGAAAACAAATTTTTCTCTCCTAATCTAAATATGGTGCACGGTTTTTAGATAGGTGGAGGGAAGAAAATTATGTTTCAAAATTATTCAAATATATTCCTAACATTAAATTATTAATTGATTTAAATAATGGAGATTATTTGATGGATTTTTCTTTCCTTAAAAGAGGTGCACGGTTTTTGTGAGGAAAGAAAATTTGAAATATTCCATTGATTTAAATTAATTAATATGGTTGATGTTGTGTGGAAAATATTTAATTCAAATAAGTGAATCATATTTAAATTCAAAAAGGTTTAAAAGGAATTTGAATCTAGATAGGACTAGGATCTTTTGACTAGTCTAGATTCTTGATTTAACATTTGAACCACCAATCAACCTTTGAATTTCAAAGGTGGCCGAATTTTTTGAGGAAAGATTTCCTCTTGGAAAAACATTTTTAGGTTCAATGAATCTAGTCCTAAAGTTGTATGATCTTTTGATTCAAAATTTATCTAGAAAAATAATTATTAATTATTTTTTAAAGGAGATAAATTTTGAAAAGGATTGGACTTCTATATAAAGGCTAGGAATTCTTGAAAAACTAATTTTTGGTCATTCACTAAGGAGAAAAACGTTTTTGGAGTGAGAAGAAAAATAATTTGGGTTTCTTCCACATCATAAAATTCGGCCATACTCTTGAGTGAGAAAAAGAGAGAAAATGTAACGACCCGACCTAATCGCGGCCGTTAATTAACTTCATAAACATAAATCTCACATAAACAAAATGCATATAATAATGCATGATATTTTATGAATCGTACATTTATGCTTGCTTATAGTTTCTTATTTTCTTGTTTCATACTAATTCTTACTTAACTTTTTTTTTTTTTTACTTTGGGCCCCATATGTGTACGTACCCATTGCGCGTAACCACAGAAAGCTAGGGTTTGCAAGATCCCTAACAATTCTGAAAATCATATACGTAACCCTTCACGATCTACGGAAGGTCTTAGAATTTTAAAGCATACATAATCCTCCACGATCTGCGGGAGGTTGGTACGACACTTTTCTTGAACTTATCTTGCACTTTCATTAGCCTCTTCCTTAGGATGAGCATGAAATTATATTCGTAACTCATGAGCAAATATTGTAGTTTCACACAATATAGAGGCATCGTCATCAATTCAAACATATTAAGGCATAAAAATATATGCTCACAAAAGCATATCAAGCAATCATATAATCACATTTCATAAAAGCATCATTCTTCATGTTCAATCACAAGCATAGTATTCTAAACATGCATACATCTGTTGTTCACAGATGTGCTCACATCGATAAACAAGTTTCATGCTGTAGGTGAGGTTTGTACTTACCTGGATTCCGCATTTAGCATTTATCCTCGACTAATCCTCAACCTCGTTAATGCCGGTGTTGTGTCCTAATTAAATCAACACCCGATAATTAGAATGTGGTCTTATCATATTTGTGATTAAACCACCCTTTTTTTTTTTTTATACTAGTTCATAATTTTTAAATCTCATTCCCCATTTAAAATGATTCAAAGATTAGTTTAAGCTCATGATTCTGTTACCTTTAAACTTGAAAATTATAGAGCAACTCCAGATGTCAAGACTCGACTTCAAAGTCAAGAATGAAACTGGGAAAACAATGACTTTTTTCCTCATTTAAAACATCATAACGTTAAACCATGTAACAACTTAAAAAGTAGGCATTCTTATGAATATCAATTTAGAATACATCTTATTAATCAGTAGAGAATATGGAGGAGTGTCCATTATTCCTATTCTCATATCATATGCAATAAGGCATATAAATATATGAAACTTATTGGTGAGAAAATAAACACCATAAAACATATTACTCCATATATCATTTCCACTTAAAATCTAGACATGAACTCCAGATTATAAAATTGTTCCGATAGCATAACTTGTAAAACTAATTATAAGTTCAATCACCAATTATGGTTGAATTTAATAAAAATCCGTCAACATAACGGCTCATTTTTTCTTAATAACCAGAAATTAAACCTGAAATTAAATCAGTTTATAGAAAATTTCGGCACACCATAACTGCAAGATGTGCCATCCATAACAAATTTATCGTATTAACATAAAACATATCTCGTTCTAATCTAACTTTACTTGATTAAATTGATCAAATATATATATATATATATTTTTAATATCGATATTCAATTCGAAGTACATAAATAGGCACGTAATCAATCCAATAAATGACTTAAAGTAGTCAAGATTACTACCGAGATCGTTCGATGACGTTCGGGTGCGTAAAATGATTCCTAGTTGGCACTCAAAACAGCTTTTGATTTCGAGCCGCTGAACTTTTAATCGCCATCCTTAACCTTCGAGATTCCATCACGCAAATCCAAAGTCGCAAACATGTCCGGAACATCGAAAATAGATCGGAAAGGCGATCTTCTAAAATTTCTCGACGAGGTCAAACAGTTGACCGGTGTTGACCGACATTGACCGCCGTTGACCGACATTGACCGGCATTGACCGCCATTGACCGCGGCGGCAAAAGGGATAGAGATGGGCACCACTTCGAAGATCTCGATGAGATGAACCCATTTCTGGTGTCGATTTCTTCAATCGGCGTTCGGTTTTCTCAAAAATGTAAGAAAACGTACTTGAAGATGGCGGTGGATCGGAAAAATTTCCGGCAACGATTAGAGTGGTGATGGACTGGGTTTTGTTCCTCTCAACAAGTGGAACTCAACGAAACCAACAGCTCGTAAAATAGAGGTCGGATTACACCGAAATCTTACTTGAAAGCTTATGTTGACGAAACTTTCAGAGCATTTTTACTTGCCTAAGTATGTTTGTGAAATGCTATGTAAAAATGTTACATGTTATAAAATGTTATGCTATGTGTTATGGTATGCTAAGTGCTATAATATGTTTTGGGTATGCCATGTTATATGTTATGATTGTATGCTACGGATTATGAATGGTCAAATGCTATGCTATATGTTAGGTATTATAGAAACATGTTAAGGTTACGAGATGCTGAAGATAAGATCATAAATTAATTATGTGAAACATCATGATGCATGTTCACCAATTAACAAAAGTAAGATTAAGTATGAGATAATAAAAGTTACGATGGCAAGCAATTTACCTGTGTTGTACCGACCCGCGGTAGGTCGGGTTGGACTATGAATTGAGTTGGAAATGGACTGGCCGCCCCAACCAATTCATAGTTGCGCGCCCGGTACGAACACTTACGTTATGGGGCCCATAAGATAAGACAAGATAAGTTAAGATAAGAAAGTTATGAATGAATAAGTAAGCATAATGAAGCATAATTGGCTCATGCATATGCTAAGATAAGTTACGATATGTTAGGATTTATGATTAAGTTAAGTATGAAATACTAGGTTCTGTTGTTTATAAACATTAAGTTATGTTGTGTCGCGGTATAGAATGGTTGTACTTGCTGAGCGAAAGCTCACTGTCTTACGTCTATGCTATAGGTAAGCAGCCTGGCAGCAACCCTTGATACAAGATGGAGGGCATGGACTGGCGGACTGTGAAACGTGGGAATAAACCGCTACGCGTATTGATATTTGTTTTGTTATTTCATATAATTATTTTATAAGTTTCAAATTACGCCCAAACAACTTTATTAAGTATTCGTTATACTTATTTATGTATGTGCATATGTAATTACGCTACATAAAAAAAAAAAATGTTCCACTGTTTAAGCTAAGCATATAAGTACGGTATGTATGTACGTATGTATGGTAACGGCCTGTGCTAGGCGGGTCGTTACAGAAAATTCCATTGAATCAAAATTGTGAGGAAGGTTAAACCGAGTGATAATTTTCATAGGAGGTTAACCGGTTCCTATTTTGCAGTTTTAAAGAAAGAAGTTGGATAATATTCTCAACGAGGAACATCGGAATTGAGAAGGAAGGATCTAGACTTCGGAAAGCATTACCGGTCACTTGGATTCATAGAACGTGTGCCCACACACACTCTGAGATGTGGAACTCGAGAATAATAGAGAAGACACGTTGGTCAATCGCTCTAGTAATTCCGGAATTCAAGAAATAAGGTATGCTTGATCATGAATTTAATTTATTGTTATATGCATCATGAGCTTCTTTTCCGAATCGGCATAAAAATTTTAAAACTTCCGCTGCGCCGTAACTCTGATATCGGATCCGATTTTTCCAACATAACATAGCATAGCATGACATAACATGGCATACATGGAACATGTCATATATTTGAAAATAGCATATTATTTTCCATACTGCAGGTGAGGTTTGTACTTACCTCGTTTACTATGTCTGCTAATGTGCCGCTCCAAGTCTGGACACAACAGCAGGTTATCTCCTGCTATAATAAAGGTCATATGTAAGTATTAAAAATGTTGGGGGATCTATCCAACATTCATACATAACCTTAGTTATATGTTCCCCAAGTAACCTTAGTGTTCAAAGTCTACCACACTTGGATTATAACTTATTAGGTTACATAGGGTAACTTTTGGGCTTTGGGCCCAGTCCAATAATCTGGGTATCCTTCCCGATTACTGTCGGTCATCATCTAGTCTACCCAATTTTAAGAGAATTTGAGTCTAAATTCCCTTTGTTTTTATTTGGAAAAACTTAACATTTTATATCTCTTTTTATACAAAAACCTTTTGTTCAACTTATAAAATTTTAGGATTCTTAAAATGGGGTTTGAAAAAGTCATTAAGTGTTGGAACTATCGTTGGAACAGTTTCCATAATTAACTTATCAGTGTTTGTGCAAGAATGCCCTTTTCTTGCACTGTTTTAGAAAATCTTAGGCATGAATTTACTATTTCCTGCACAATTTTGAGAAATTCAGTTTTATTTAAAAATCTGGACTGAATTTGAAAAAGTTGTCTTCACGAAAGTTTTAGATCTCGAAAAATCCTACAACTTTCGTGTTTGCACAAAGTCCAGTTCGGACTCTAACCCCTTCGGTTTCTCCGTTGAACTCACCTGGCCGTGCATGAAGTCTGGGCACGGTTAGTCTCGAATTTTTGTAAAAACCAAGACCTTTGGAGCCTTATTTTGGAAAACCGTCCACGTTGCCCCTAGGAAAAACCTTTCTCTACAACTTTCATGTTTTAAGTTTTCCCAAATTTGGCCTCTAAGGGCCTCAAAACTGCTTTCCAGAAAACTGGCTAGTTTTTACCCGAACTGGCAGTTTTTGGGTTTAAGTTCATTTTACGTCCTAATTCGCGCACTCTACCTCAACCGGTCACACCGGGAGCCTAAGATCAGTCATGCAACATTTTTCTAACGTAAATTTTCTTTAAACGCATTATTGATCATACCCATGCAAACCATTATTGATTTTGCACCAACTAGGGTTTGCATGGTTCTAGTTTGCACAAACCATAACATAAATTTCTAGCAACCTAACATGCACATTCTTTATCATACTTAGCATATTTGGGGACATACAGCCATCTCATTCATCAAGCATGCAAACCCTAATAATCATAATCATGAAAGCATAAGCACATAACCATACAAAGCTTATAAATCAAACCACCCTTAAACCTAATCAAGCACAAAAACCTAAATTTCTAAATTTGGGCAATAATTTAAATTGAGCTTATGCTCTTACAAATTCAACTTGAAATACACCTAAATTTCAAATTGAAGCTCAATTTAAAAAGTTTAGGGCCAAGGGAGAATTACCTTAATCAACACAAGAATTTGGTTAGGATTTGATCCAACTTTCTCTCCCCCCTTGGTTTCCTTCACAACCGGTCACCCTAACTTATTGGGGTTCCAAAATTTTTCCAACCTTTGCTTGTGGTTCTAGCTAAAAATCCGACCACCCCCCCCTAAGGTGTAATAACCAACCTATTTGTAAACTTATGATTTCTTTCGTTAAGAATCAAAGTTTGTTTATGCTATATGTATGATATGTTTTCTATGAAAAGTTGTTGAATCTTTTGCTAAAAGATTCAATAAGTTAGTTACGCAAGTTTAAGACCTTTTGTCAAAAAGGGTAAATTTATGCTTTATGATTCTATGTTAGTAATTTATAAATTTAAGAAAATCTTTTACGCAGTTCAGAAAAGTTTAGGACAATGGTCCAGTTTAATTATACTGTTATCAGTTGAAAACAGTATATGAATATTTATGTTATTATGTTATTATGAACTGCATTTAGGAGATTAAGCCAAACAAGGCCTTTAAGGATGACACCTCTGATGACAAGTGTCATTGTTATGATTGGTCACCTCACAGGGACCAAAATGCAAATATTTTATGTTTAGGGGTCAATTTGCAAATTAAGGAAAGTTCATGATTTTAGAGCTAAAAAGTCTTCTAAGGAAGGATTTAGTAAGAATTTGATGTTTGAAGGCTTAACCATAACCGGCCAATTCATAGGGACCACAGTGCAAATATTTTACCTTAAGGGGCCAATGTGTAATTTTGGAGAAAATTGTAAACTTATCAGCAATTATGTAAATTTTTGAATTAGGGACTTTTTAAGTAAAGTTTCTTAGTTCAATTAAGTCAATGATCCATTTCTAGTTTAGTTAGTTTGGTTGGAAATCAAGGAAGACAAGTTAAGATTGTATTTGATAACTCTAGCTAGAACCAATCACATTGTTCCATGTGTCACCATAGGAACCGGCCACATCATGGCTTTTTGAGCAAGGGATCTTATTTTTGAAAAGTATTATACAAATTAGAAGATTTTAAGTGTTATTAAAAGTTTACAAATCATACCCTAAGTTTGGTAATTAAACACTTTGATTTGCTTGGTTGATTTTGTGTTATGGATCAATTAGCAAATTGTTTCACATGGTTTCTTCAAAACCGGTCACATGAGGATAAGACACTCTAGACCCCCCCTAGCCTTGCACCCTTGGCAAGCCAAGGCTTGCACACCTAGGCACCAAAGGCCGGCCACCACAAGGAAGCAACACATCATGGTGTAGCCTTGGTGAGTAACATCCCTAGTCTTGCTCACTTGGCAAGCTCATGTATTGCCAAAGCCACCACCCAAGGGCTGGCCACCACAAGGAAGTGACACTTCATAGCCTAGCTTTGGTGAGTGAGTATACCTAGCTTTACTCACTTGGCAAGCCAAGGCCTTGCTAAGCCAACACCAAGACCGGCCACCCTTAGAGAATGACACTTCATGGACTAGCTAGGATTAGTAAGCCATTCTAGCTTTGCTCACATGGATGACCAAGGCATTGACACATCCCTTGGCCTAGCCTTGATGAACCAATACTCTAGACTTCTTAGCCTAGCTCTCTTGGCAAACCAAGGCTTGCACACCTCACCCTAGGGCCGGCCAACCAAGGGAATGCCACCTCAAGATTTTAGCTTTGATGAGCAAGCAACTCTAGCTAAGCTTGCTTGGCAATTTGGGAGATGAATGGCCGGCCAACACATAAGGACTAAAGGAAAAATATTTTGACTTAAGGACCATTGCATAAAATTACAAAAGATGGATTTCTTGAACTCTTTTAGCCCTTGACACCTCATGCACCTAGGCTAGCTTAGTAAGCTTGCTAGCCTTGCTTGTTGGTAAGCATAAGCATGCTCAAACTCCACCTAAGGCCGGCCACACTAAGAGAGGGACACCTCATGGTTCCTAGCCAACATGATTAAGCACCCTAGCTTGGGTTATTTGGCACAAGAAGAACAAGAATGGCCGGCCACCTTTCAAGAAGACAAGACCAGACAAGACCAAATTGGTTTCTTCTATGGACTAAAGAGCAAGTTGTTGAACCTTTAGGGGTTAGTAAGCAATTTCAGAAATTTATGCTTCATCTATAAATAGGTGAAGGTTCTCCTATTTTATTTGGTTAGCCAACACACACTTAAGCAGTACAAACTCTCTAAATTCTCCCATAGAAGCCGAGCAAAGAGAAGAGAGAAAAGAAAGAAAAGAAAACTAGAGAAAGAGTTTCGTTTTAGGGTAGGAAGTGTGAGGGAAATTTGAATACCCTAGTTAAAGAATTCCATCAGTGGAACTTGAGGTAAATATTGTTATCCTCTAGTTCTTCATTTAGAATTTAAGAGAATGATTAGTATGGATAATCATGAGTTCAATTTTATAAGATATGTGCACTAAGGTTTTAGTATGCTTGATTAGAATTTCTAACCGAACAGTTTTTCTGAAAATAAGATTTTGAGGCCTTTAGAGGCCGAATCTTAAAAAAGTTAAAACTACAAAGTTGTAGAAAAGGAAACAATTCTAGGGGCCAACGTGAGCAGTTTTTGAAAATAAGGCCTTTAAGACCTTCGTTTCTTCTAAAACCCGAGACCAAATTATGAGTAGTAAGTCTGGTCGAAAAATTTTCAAAGGCAAAAATAAGCATGTTAAATATAGATTTGAAGTTTGAGGTTAAAACAAAAGTTGTAGCAGACTTCAAGATCTACAACTTTCATGAAGAAAACTTTTCTAAATTCGAAACAGATTTGTGGGAAAAGAATTAAACTTTATGAATTGTTTTTGAACCCGGTTTTCAAATTATTAGAGTTCTTACTAAATTTCGAAAAGGAGTTGAAATTTAGGATTTGTAGTTAGCAACTAGAATCATATGTTATTATGATAGGATGATACTCATCCTATGATTTCTTGAAAACAGGAAAGCGACCTGTTTGAGTGAAGAATTTTGATTCAAGGTGCAGTAACGGTAAGTACGACTCCGCCTACAGCATAAACGAAAACTGTTTGTTGAATGCTTTCAAGTTTATGATGATATAAGCATGATAAAACATTATGGCCTGTATGATATCAAGTTCATGATGTTATGTGTATAAGAAGTATTTATGATATGTATGTATATAAGTTTTTAAGATATGATGAATATTAAAGTATGAATGGCATGTATGTATTCAAGGAATAATGAATGTATGGCATGTATGTTTTCAAGTTCATGTTAAGAGATATATGATGTATGTTTATAGTATGTATGTTCATATGATGAATAATTTGATATTATAACATCACAAAGTATGCTCACTAAAGATAAGCTATTTGGTAAAGTATGAAATCCCAGTTTCAGTTAAGAAACTGGTTATGAATATAAAACAATATTTTAAGTATGAAATAAGATAAGAACAAGATTCTAAGCATCAATATAAGCAAAATGCTATATGTCGTATCGACCCGCGTTAGGTCGGGTTTGGTTCATGGTTTGAGTTGGACAGGGCTGGCCGCCCCAACCACTCCATGGCAGCGCGCCACGGTACGTACATTTATGTTATGTTATGTAAGGGCCCTAAAATTATGCTAACTTATGAAAACAGGAATAAAGCATAAATGATTCATGCATTATGATATCATGATATGTTTGCGGATAAATAGTTGTGCTTGCTGAGCGAAAGCTCATGTTTTAAGTTTATGCTGTAGGTAAGCAACCCTGCAGTACTTCATGATACAAGGCGGTGGAGCATGGCAATGCAAAGCTGTGAAACTGTGGGACGGGAATCGCTATGTTTCTTTTTGTTAAATTATGCTACGCTAAATATGTTGTATTTGAGTACAAGATTTCATTACTACCATAAGTAGTTATGTATAAGTACATGTATGTATGTAAGTAATTATTAAGAAATTTCCAAGTCAAGTTATATTTATCAGTTGTATAAAAAAAAATTTGCCCAAATTTTCATATATTATAAGTAAGTATGTATGGTAATGGCCTACGTTAGGCGGGTCATTACAGAGTTGGTATCAGAGCAGAAGGTCCTACCTTTCGGTTTCACAGTTTCCGTGCCTGCGCCACAGCCATTGTAAGTTAAAAATATTTCGTATTTATATTATGTATTTATAGGAATTTGTATAATTTAGATTTGAGGACAATGGATGAAGATAGAGGTGCAGCTTATGCGTTTTTCATGATGTCTCCGCTAATATTCGATGGGACTAGACGAACCGTGACACTAGCAGCATGGCTTCATGATATGGAGTCTATCTTTCGAATATGTCATATTCCGCCCCATCTACAAGTATCATTGGCAAGTCGTTGTCTAGCAGTAGATGCTAGGTTATGGTGGAGAACAATAGGAGAACAAGAAGCTCAGGGAGAATCATGGGAAAACTTCCGCAACATCATCACTGCTCGTTTTGGACCTCCACAGGAGGAAAATGCCGACATACACTATCGAGACCCAGATATTTATCGTGACATGAGCCTTGTCCGATATCTTAACTATGTTTATGATTGGCATGCTTACCCAGGAGAATCGATGTGCCATTACTGCCGAAGATTTCAGGAGGCTATGTTGCCTCACATTCCAGATTATGGCGACCCAGAGTTTTGGGCACTGCAACTACTCCGGGAAGGACTACCACCAGATGTCAGGGAACATGTCCAAGCACCGGCAATAGGAATGACTATGGAACACATGATTAATGATATCATGGAAGCTGAATTAATAGCTCATATGGTTCAAGCGGATGCTCTAGTGGAAAACAACATCCAAGTGCCAGTCAATAATAATGATGTGGAAGAACCACCCTTCCAATGGGGTCCAGTATTGCCAGAAGACCCTATTCCGGCGATACCACTTCAGGAGATTCCTCCACATGAGGATGCTGATGCTATGAATCTTGAAGATATTCCTGACGAGCCTGAACTTCAAAAGGATCCTCATGAAATCATCCTAGATAATGGAGAAGAAGAAGAAGTAAATATGGAGGACGATCCGGAGGAAATCTTGTTTGATGATGAAGACAGGGATGTATTCTCCGATGTAACATCAGAGTAGATAGTTTAGGTGTAAAATAATATGTATGTATGTTAGAATGTACGAATTATGGATTATGATGAATATAAGATATGTAAATTATAAAGTTAGTAAAAAGTATTGATATATTATGATGTTAAGATTATGAACAACATATGATATAATATGGAATGATGAGATCATGATAGATCTCTAATGTTATGTTTTATGATATGATATGATGTTACGATATGATATGATGATATGATGTGATAATACTATCTATGATATGATATATGATATGATCAGATATCGTATTATGATATGATGAATAAGTATTGTTCATAAGTATTATTTTTATGATGAGATATGAATGAACGAAAAGATATTCGAAGTGTAACAATATCTTTATCGTAATTAGATAAGAAATAGAGGATGTCACGTCCGCGTACCCGAGCGAACCCAATTCTGCAAGAGCCTGATCTTGCGAATATAGTAGCTACCTTGCAACAGCAATTGCGGGAATAACAGCAGGAGACGAACCAACTTCGGGAACAAGTAGCTCAACTGAATCAAGTACCTCGAGCGAACGAAGTTCCACCGCAAAATAACCCGGTATCCCCAGTAGCGCATCAGGTACCAGAGGTTCATCAAGAAGTTCCGTTAGCACCCGAAAGACTGGAAAGGAATCCACCTTTGGTTAGAGAAGATCTGTTATATGAACGATTTAGGTGAATGAAGGCACCTGAATTTGAAGGAACCACAGATCCAATAGTAGTGGATAATTGGCTACTCGATATCCAAGTAATTTTGGATTTTATGGGACTTACAGAACAGGAGAAAGTTCTTTGTGCCTCCTTTGCACTAAAGAAAGATGCGCGTCACTGGTGGAGGACAGTACAAATGCGCAGAAACGTGGAGTCATGAGATGGCAAGATTTTGTAGACGAATTCAGAATAATGTACTACAATCAGGAGATTCTTGCGACACAACAAGATGAGTTTACTAGTTTTAAGCAGGGATCTATGTCAGTGATGGAAGCAGTCAAAAAGTTTGAACAGCTTGCCCGTTTATGTCCAGAACTGGTGCCGAACGAAAGGGAGAAAGTAAGGAGAATGATGAAAATGTTTAGGACAGACATTGCCAAACAAGTTAGTGCTGGAAGTAGCCCTCCAACTCTTGTAGCTGATTGTATAGGTCGAGCTATGAGAGCAGAATACTGGATTAATCAGGATAAGGAAGTAAGGGTTCAAATATTCAAAGCTAAGAAAGAAGAAAAAGTGGTAGAGAAACAGATACAGTCTAGGCAAAAAGAGGAGCCAAACTTAAAAGGCCAGACTAGTAATTCCAGTCAAAGTTCTAAGCAGTTTGGGAGGAATAAAAGAAGAGGGAATGCTACGGGCCAGGGTCAACAGAAAAATTACCCTCAGAAGAGGAACAACCGTGGGAATGAGGGTAATAATAACTATCCTATGTGTACTCAATGCGGAAGGAAACATCTAGGCATATGTAGGATGGGAACAAACGCTTGCTACCTTTGTGGCAAAGAAGGCCATTATGCGAGGAATTGTACCACCAATAGTCAGAACCAGAACCCTCAGTACCAGAATAAGAATACAAACCGACAGCTACACGCGGTACAAGCAAAGATGGAAGGTCCTTCGATTGTACAAGGAAGACTTGAAGCTCCCGAACCACAAGCTAGAATCTATGCTTACACAAAGGGAGATGCTGAGGCTGGAACTTCTAATGTGGTAACAGGTCAGATCTCTATAGCCGCTTATTATGCATTTGCCCTAATTGATTCTGGTGCCACCCATTCGTTTATATCGATGGAATATGCCCGGAAGTTAGATAGAAATGTAGAAAGTATAGGGCAACCTTTTAGAACCTCTCTTCCATCGGGAGAGATTTTGTTATCTAATTCCTAGATGCGAAATGTTCCGATAGTTATGTGTGATAGAAAATTGTATGTAGACCTGATAGCAATTAAGCTTTAGGATTTTGATGTTATCCTGGGAATGGATTTCTTAGATAAGTACAACGCTAAGATTGATTGTCGAAAGCGTTGTGTTACGTTTAGTCTTTTCGGTGAAGAGGAATTCAACTTTCACGGCCAGTCTAAGATCTCATCAACCCGGCTTGTTTCTGTAATGAAAGCTTGGAAAATGTTGGCTAATGGATGTCAAGGATACTTAGCTAACATGGTGGACAAAGAACAAGAAAAAGAGCTGCAGCCCGAAGATGTTCCCATTATTAGGGAATATGTAGATGTCTTTCCAAAAGATTTAACTAAACTTCCGCCAGAGCGAGAAATCTCTTTCGAAATAGAATTTTTGCCAGGAACAGCTCCAATATCAAAAGCACCCTATCGCATGGCCCCAGCTGAGCTTAGGGAACTTCAAGTACAGTTACAAGAACTGTTAGACAATGGATTTATTCGTCAAAGCCATTCCCCGTGGGGAGCACCTGTGCTATTTGTCAAAAAGAAGGATGGATCGTTGCGAATGTGCATCGACTATCGTGAGTTGAACAAGATCACGATTAAGAACAAGTACCCTCTTCCGAGAATTGAAGATCTCTTTGATCAACTTAGAGGAGCTTTGGTATTCTCGAAGATTGATTTGCGTTCGGGCTACCATCAACTCAGAATCAAGGAAGGAGATATTCCCAAGACGGCGTTTCGAACACGTTATGGACATTACGAGTATTTAGTCATGCCTTTTGGATTAACTAATGCTCCAACTGCTTTTATGGACCTGATGAATCGGGTATTTAATGATTATTTAGATAAGTTTGTTATCATCTTCATTGATGATATTTTGATCTACTCAAGATCTACAAAGGAACATGAGCAGCATCTCAGGATAGTTTTGGAGACCTTAAGACGGAATCAGCTTTATGCCAAATTCACAAAATGTGAATTTTGGTTGGAAAAAGTACATTTTTTGGGCCACGTAGTTTCAAAGGAAGGAATTTCCGTTGATCCTACTAAGATAGAAGCAGTTAGTGCATGGTCAGCACCCAGAAACGTTACGGAGATACGAAGCTTTCTTGGCTTGGCCGGATACTACCGACGGTTCGTTGAAGGATTCTCCAAAATAGCAGCGCCACTAACAGCTCTTACTAAAAAAGGGAAAAAGTTTGAGTGGACACAGAAGTGTGAAGAAAACTTCCAAGAGCTTAAGAGGAAACTTACAAGTGCTCCAGTGTTAATAATTCCGGACGTTGATGCAGGAAATTTCGCCATTTATAGTGATGCGTCGAAAAATGGACTAGGAGCTGTCCTTATGCAAGGAAGAAATGTGGTTGCTTATGCTTCACGTCAACTGAAGGACCATGAACGGAACTACCCGACGCACGATTTGGAGCTTCCTGCGGTGGTTTTCGCTTTGAAGATTTGGAGACATTACCTGTATGGTAATAGATGTGAGATTTTTACCGATCATCAAAGTCTCAAATACATCTTTACTCAAAAGGAGCTTAATATGAGGCAACGAAGATGGCTTGAACTCGTAAAGGATTATGATTGTGAAATTCTTTACCATCCTGGAAAAGCAAACATGGTAGCAGATGCGCTGAGCAGGAAGTCATCCGGTATGCTCATGTCTCTTGAAATGATGTCCAAACCCCTCCAAAAGGAAATTTCTGATTTCCGATTGGAAATGTTAATCGGAAAATTGGCTGCTTTAACTCTTCAGTCTAATCTCCTAGAAACCATTAAGTGCTATCAAGGGAAAGATTCCTTTCTGTTGAAGATTCAACTACTTGGTGAAGAAGATAAGGAATTTAAGACGTCTACAAATGGACTAATTCTCTTCAAAGGAAGGATTTGTGTTCCTAACTTTGAATTTCTTAGGAAACAAATCATGTCGGAAGCACATGAAACTCCGTATTCAGTTCACCCTGGAGCTACTAAGATGTATAAGGACCTTAAAGAGAACTTTTGGTGGCCAAACATGAAGAATGAAATTGCTGATTTTGTGTCAAAATGCCTAACTTGTCAAAAAGTTAAGGCTGTACACCGTCAACCAGGAGGAGATCTTCAAAAGATAGAACTCCCAGAATGGAAATGGGAACAAATCACCATGGATTTTGTAGTTGGATTATCCAGGACCGCTAGTGGAAATGATATGATTTGGGTAATTGTGGATAGATTAACCAAATCAGCCCATTTCATTGCTGTTAACGCCACCTTTTCAGTTAAGAAATTAGCTGAAATTTATGTATCTCAGATTGTTAGGTTGCATGGAGTTCCAAAATCCATTATTTCAGATCGAGATGGGCGATTTACTTCGCGATTTTGGAAAAGTGTTCACACAGCTATGGGGTCAAAGTTGAAATTCAGTACTGCTTTCCACCCTCAGACAGATGGACAATCGGAGCGTACTATCCAAACCTTAGAAGATATGTTGAGATCTTGTGTTCTGGATTTCAAGGGAAATTGGGATCAAAAGTTACCCTTGATCGAATTTTCGTATAATAATAGCTATCACGCTTCTATTGGTATGGCTCCATTTGAAGCACTATATGGAAGAAAATGTCGATCTCCCATCCATTGACAAGAAATTGGACAGAAGCAACTTCAAACTACGGACTTCATCAGAAAAACTTCAGAAGATATCAAGATGATCAAACAACGGCTCGATGTAGCTTTCAGTCGACAGAAGAGTTATGCTGATAGACGTCGAAGACCTTTAGAATTCCAAATTGGAGATTCTGTTTTTCTCAAGATTGCCCCAATGAAGGGAATTATGAGATTTGGTAAGAAGGGAAAGCTCAGTCCAAGATACACAGGTTTGTTTGCAATCCTTGAAAGGATTGGGAAAGTAGCTTATAAGCTTGCTTTGCCGCCAGCTTTAGCTTCTGTACATGATGTTTTTCACGTTTCAATGTTGAAGAAATACGTACCTGATCCTTCTCATGTGCTAAGGCAAGAACCGATTGAAGTACAAACGGATTTGACGTATGAGGAAAGACCAATACGGATTCTGGATCGGGAAGAAAAGGTTTTAAGAAACAAAACCATTCCAATGGTTAAAGTGTTATGGCAGAATCATAATATTGAAGAAGCTACGTGGGAAGTAGAAGAAGAAATGAGAAAGAACTATCCCTACTTGTAGTAATTTTCGAGGACGAAAATTTTTTTAAGGAGGGTAGATTGTAATAACCAACCTGTTTGTAAACTTATGATTTCTTTCGTTAAGAATCAAAGTTTGTTTATGCTATATGTATGATATGTTTTCTATGAAAAGTTGTTGAATCTTTTGCTAAAAGATTCAATAAGTTAGTTACGCAATTTTAAGACCTTTTGTTAAAAAGGGTAAATTTATGCTTTATGATTCTATGTTAGTAATTTATAAATTTAAGAAAATCTTTTACGCAGTTCAGAAAAGTTTAGGACAATGGTTCAGTTTAATTATACTGTTATCAGTTGAAAACAGTATATGAATATTTATGTTATTATGTTATTATGAACTGCATTTAGGAGATTAAGCCAAACAAGGCCTTTAAGGATGACACCTCTGATGACAAGTGTCATTGTTATGATTGGTCACCTCACAGGGACCAAAATACAAATATTTTATGTTTAGGGGTCAATTTGCAAATTAAGGAAAGTTCATGATTTTAGAGCTAAAAAGTCTTCTAAGGAAGGATTTAGTAAGAATTTGATGTTTGAAGGCTTAACCATAACCGGCCAATTCATAGGGACCAAAGTGTAAATATTTTGCCTTTAGGGGCCAATGTGCAATTTTGGAGAAAATTGTAAACTTATCAGCAATTATGTAAATTTTTGAATTAGGGACTTTTTAAGAAAAGTTTCTTAGTTCAATTAAGTCAATGATCCATTTCGAGTTTAGTTAGTTTGGTTGGAAATCAAGGAAGACAAGTTAAGATTGTATTTGATAACTCTAGCTAGAACCAATCACATTGTTCCATGTGTCACCATAGGAACCGGCCACATCATGGCTTTTTGAGCAAGGGATCTTGTTTTTGAAAAGTATTATACAAATTAGAAGATTTTAAGTGTTATTAAAAGTTTACAAATCATACCCTAAGTTTGGTAATTAAACACTTTGATTTGCTTGGTTGATTTTGTGTTATGGATCAATTAGCAAATTGTTTCACATGGTTTCTTCAAAACCGGTCACATGAGGATAAGACACTCTAGACCCCCCTAGAATTGCACCCTTGGCAAGCCAAGGCTTGCACACCTAGGCACCAAAGGCCGGCCACCACAAGGAAGCAACACATCATGGTGTAGCCTTGGTGAGTAACATCCCTAGTCTTGCTCACTTGGCAAGCTCATGTATTGCCAAAGCCACCACCCAAGGGCCGGCCACCACAAGGAAGTGACACTTCGTAGCCTAGCTTTGGTGAGTGAGTATACCTAGCTTTACTCACTTGGCAAGCCAAGGCCTTGCTAAGCCAACACCAAGACCGGCCACCCTTAGAGAATGACACTTCATAGACTAGCTAGGATTAGTAAGCCATTCTAGCTTTGCTCACATGGATGACCAAGGCATTGACACATCCCTTGGCCTAGCCTTGATGAACCAATACTCTAGACTTCTTAGCCTAGCTCTCTTGGCAAACCAAGGCTTGCACACCTCACCCTAGGGCCGGCCAACCAAGGGAATTCCACCTCAAGATTTTAGCTTTGATGAGCAAGCAACTCTAGCTAAGCTTGCTTGGCAATTTGGGAGATGAATGGCCGGCCAACACATAAGGACTAAAGGAAAAATATTTTGGCTTAAGGACCATTGCATAAAATTACAAAAGATGGATTTCTTGAACTCTTTTAGCCCTTGACACCTCATGCACCTAGGCTAGCTTAGTAAGCTTGCTAGCCTTGCTTGTTGGTAAGAATAAGCATGCTCAAACTCCACCTAAGGCCGGCCACACTAAGAGAGGGACACCTCATGGTTCCTAGCCAACATGATTAAGCACCCGAGCTTGGGTTATTTGGCACAAGAAGAACAAGAATGGCCGGCCACCTTTCAAGAAGACAAGACCAGACAAGACCAAATTGGTTTCTTCTATGGACTAAAGAGCAAGTTGTTGAACCTTTAGGGGTTAGTAAGCAATTTCAGAAATTTATGCTTCATCTATAATAGGTGAAGGTTCTCCTATTTTATTTGGTTAGCCAACACACACTTAAGCAGTACAAACTCTCTAAATTCTCCCATAGAAGCCGAGCAAAGAGAGGAGAGAAAAGAAAGAAAAGAAAACTAGAGAAAGAGTTTCGTTTTAGGGTAGGAAGTGTGAGGGAAATTTGAATACCCTAGTTAAAGAATTCCATCAGTGGAACTGGAGGTAAATATTGTTATCCTCTAGTTCTTCATTTAGAATTTAAGAGAATGATTAGTATGGATAATCATGAGTTCAATTTTATAAGATATGTGCACTAAGGTTTTAGTATGCTTGATTAGAATTTCTAACCGAACAGTTTTTCTGAAAATAAGATTTTGAGGCCTTTAGAGGCCGAATCTTAAAAAAGTTAAAACTACAAAGTTGTAGAAAAGGAAATAATTCTAGGGGCCAGCGCGGACAGTTTTTGAAAATAAGGCCTTTAAGACCTTCGTTTCTTCTAAAACCCGAGACCAAATTATGAGTAGTAAGTCTGGTCGAAAAATTTTCAAAGGCAAAAATAAGCATGTTAAAGACAGATTTGAAGTTTGAGGTTAAAACAAAAGTTGTAGGAGACGTCAAGATCTACAATTTTCATGGAGAAAACTTTTCCAAATTTGAAACAGATTTGTGGGAAAAGAATCAAACTTTATGAATTGTTTTTGAACCCGGTTTTCAAAATATTAGAGTTCTTACTAAATTTCAAAAAGGAGTTGAAATTTAGGATTTGTAGTTAGCAACTAGAATCATATGTTATTATGATAGGATGATACTCATCCTATGATTTCTTGAAAACAGGAAAGCGACCTGTTTGAGTGAAGAATTTTGATTCAAGGTGCAGTAACGGTAAGTACGACTCCGCCTACAGCATAAACGAAAACTGTTTGTTGAATGCTTTCAAGTTTATGATGATATAAGCATGATAAAACATTATGGCCTGTATGATATCAAGTTCATGATGTTATGTGTATAAGAAGTATTTATGATATGTATGTATATAAGTTTTTAAGATATGATGAATATTAAAGTATGAATGGCATGTATGTATTCAAGGAATAATGAATGTATGGCATGTATGTTTTCAAGTTCATGTTAAGAGATATATGATGTATGTTTATAGTATGTATGTTCATATGATGAATAATTTGATATTATGACATCACAAAGTATGCTCACTAAAGATAAGCTATTTGGTAAAGTATGAAATCCCAGTTTCAGTTAAGAAACTGGTTATGAATATGAAACAATATTTCAAGTATGAAATAAGATAAGAACAAGATTCTAAGCATCAATATAAGCAAAATGCTATATGTCGTATCGACCCACGTTAGGTCGGGTTTGGTTCATGGTTTGAGTTGGACAGGGCTGGCCGCCCCAACCACTCCATGGCAGCGCGCCACGGTACGTACATTTATGTTATGTTATGTAAGGGCCCTAAAATTATGCTAACTTATGAAAACAGGAATAAAGCATAAATGGTTCATGCATTATGATATCATGATATGTTTGCGGATAAATAGTTGTGCTTGCTAAGCGAAAGCTCATGTTTTAAGTTTATGCTGTAGGTAAGCAACCCTGCAGTACTTCATGATACAAGGCGGTGGAGCATGGCAATGCAAAGCTGTGAAACTGTGGGACGGGAATCGCTATGTTTCTTTTTGTTAAATTATGCTACGCTAAATATGTTGTATTTGAGTACAAGATTTCATTACTACCATAAGTAGTTATGTATAAGTACATGTATGTATGTAAGTAATTATTAAGAAATTTCCAAGTCAAGTTATATTTATCAGTTGTATAAAAAAAAATTTGCCGAAATTTTCATATATTATAAGTAAGTATGTATGGTAATGGCCTACGTTAGGCGGGTCGTTACATAAGGTTTTTCTTTTGAATTTTTGATTTTCTCTTTTCTTTCTTTCCTTCCTTGGGTTTGGTTTTTGGAGAGGAATTTTGGCAAAGTTTGGCTAGATTTCACAATTTTTTTTTAACAAATGGATCACCTATTTATAGGTGATGTGGAACTTTTCAAAATTGCTCATAAGTCCTTGAAAAAACAACATTTTGCACAAAAACCCCCTTAGGTGGCCGGCCACATTGTTCTAGAGCCATCCAAAAATTCTTTCCAATTTTTCTTTAAATCAAAGTGATGTCATAAAACCATGGTGATATGATGTCATCATCCTAAGGCCTTGTTTGGCTTTTTCCTTAATGTGCAGTCTATTTTTATGCTAACACAGATATTTTCAAAACTGCTATCTACTAATAACAGCATTTTTACACTAAACTGCAGTCCAAAATTTATCTGTGTAAAAATGGACTATATAAAAATTTTCTTATAACTTGAAGCCATTTGGCCCTTGTTACCCTAATTAATGTGCTTGATTTTTCTACGGTGGTTTTAAATCTTATTCATGATATTTTGTCCGTAAAGACAGTTTTCGCAGTATATTTCCCATATTGCTTATCATATTACAGTATAGTTATATTTTTGACCTTTCTAGTCAACCTTTGACTTTTCGGTCAAATTTTGACCAACATAAAATCATAGAATTTTTCTTCTCTTTTTGCTTAAAGGTCACATACTTGGCTAAGCAAACTGCTTATTGAGTCTCATAGTTAATTAAATGAGAACTCAAACATTTACTGATAAAATTATGAATTTCACATTGATACTCATAATTTTCATGAAATATTACATAAACACATAGTACAAACTTAAATTTCTTATGTACAAGGAAATCATGAGTCCATAGAAATTTTGGTTATTACATAGAGTGCGCGTATTAGGACGTAAAATGGATTTAAAACCACAAACTGCCAGTTCGGATAAAAACTGGCCAGTTTTCTAGAAAACAGATTTTGAGGTCCTTAGAGGCCGAATTTGGAAAAAATTAAAACATGAAAGTTGTAGAGAAGGGTTTTTCCTTGGGGGTAGGTGATGGTTTACAAATTAAGACTCCAACGGCCTCGGTTTTGATAAAAATCCGAGCCTGACCGTGCCCAGACTTCATGCATGGCCAGGTGAGTTCAATGGGGTAAACGAAGGGGTTAGAATCCGAACTAAGTTTTATGCAAAACACGAAAGTTATAGAATTCTTTGAGATCTAAAACTTTCATGAAGAGAACTTTTTCTAATTCAGCTCAGAGTTTTAAATGAAAATTGGATTCTAAAAAAGCTGTGCAGGAAACATGAAATTCCTGCACAGGATTTTCTAAAACACTGCAGGAAAAGGACATCCCTGCACTTACACTGATAAATTGGCAGCAAGAAACTGTTCCAAAGGCAGTTTCCAACACTTAATAATTTTACTCAAGAGTTATAATTTTTTATAAGTGAAACAAAGGATTTTTGTATAAAATGTTGAGTTTTCCAAAGAAAATAAAAAATAGGTTTTGAAACCAAAAGTTAAAGTTATGACCCGAGTATGGTAAGTTTTGAACCCTAGGGTTACTCGATGTAACCAAATAGGTTATCACGTGGTTTTGAAGGGGGACATATAACTAAGATTATGTATGAATATTGGTTAAATCACCAACATATTAATCCTTACTTATGTCCTTTATTATAGTAGGAGATAGCCTGCTGTTGTGCCCTGATTTGGAACAGCACAGTATAGGACATAGCAGACGAGGTAAGTACAACTCCGCCTACAGTATAGGCTTTTGGATGTGATACTTACCCAAGAATGATTAATGAATGTTATGGTACATGATGTGATGTATGATTAGAATTGTTTGACGCTAGGATAGGTTATAGGGTATGCTATGATGATGTTATGTTATGTGATATGGTTATGATATATGATATGTCAAGTTCATGATTATGATATAAGGTATGTTTTGTTAGGATACTATTATGGCTTATGTATGTGTGACATCATGAGGCATGTCCACCATTTCTAAGATAAGAACAAGATCAAGTATGAGACAATAACAAGTAAGCATGATGGCAAGCAAGCTTGCCTGTGTCGTACCGACCCGCGTTAGGTCGGGTTGGACTATGGTTTGAGTTGAAAATGGACTGGCCACCCCAATTACTCCATAGTTGTGTGCCCGGTATGAGCACTTATGTTAAGGGGCCCATAAGAAAAGTTAAGTAAAGTCAAGTTTAGTTAAGATAAGTTATGAAAGTATGTTATGAAAGAATAAGAAAGCATAATGAAGCATAAATGGCTCATACATGATTATGATAGGATAAGCTATGATATGTTAAATTAAGTTATGTTTTGTATTGTTTGTGTCGCGGATGTCAATGTTGTACTTGCTGAGCGAAAGCTCACGTCTTATGTCTATGCTGTAGGTAAGCAACCTACGGGTACCTGTTGATACAAGACGGCGAGCGTGGCAGGGCAAGCTGTGAAATGTGGGATATATATAGCCGCTACGCGTTTTGTTCTTTTATGAATTATTTATATGGTATTCGACCATCGTTATATTAATTATCGAACATACGCTCATACGCTTGTAAAAAAAAAAAAAAAAAATTTCCTCTATTTACGTTAAGCAAATATGTACGACATGTATGTATGTATGTATGTATGGTAACGGCCTGTGCTAGGCGGGTCGTTACAAGATCATTCCTGTTATGACCACCTGGCCATTTCATTTGTTACCGCTTTGTCTATGGTTAATTTGTCATATTAAGTTTTATAGTTTACAACAATATCCCATATACATAAAAAAATATGGTATACTATGAATAAAACAATTGGGCTATTTACAGTCTGGTAAAGTCAAAAAAAAAAAAAATATAATGTTAGTTAAAATGTTAAAAGTCCATATCCTCATCATCATCACTTTTATAAGTTTATTCAATCTTGCGCTTGGTATGGCACCACAAGTAACATGTTAGCCACTCCCGAAAGATTTGCATGCGTTCCTGAATTACCCAATAATGGACATCCCTCCCTTCTATCAAGCATTCAGCATATTTAATTGTAAACATTCCACAGTCACCCCTGTTGCATGAATGAGAATGAAAAAAAATTCACATAAGTATCACAGTTAAGATTATCGTATGAAAACATTTTCAATACTTTAACAATTCCATTGGCTTGTTGAGGGATACCTTTCATGATGGTGATCAGTATTGGGTAAATTTTTGGAGGTTATCTTGGTTTGAATTCGATCAAACTTATTCTATCAGCCAGCAATGGAATGAACTTTGACATACATTCCACTCCTTCTCGGACCTTAAAATTGTGAGGGCCTTCATGCTGAAGAGAGTCATACACCTCAATGGTCCAGTTCGTCAGATCGAGCTTTACTAATGCCCAATGTTTCAGATCAGCCAAGTGTATTAGTATTAGCAAAGTGTTTACTTCAAACCATGACGACCCACATCGGACGCACACGGCAAGTATGATCTTGAGTAAAGAATCACACTTGGTGATTTTTGGTAGATGCGCCACAATTCACTAACCTTTGTATTAAAAAACGTGTCTACTGTTGTCACCTTTCGTTATACCAATTCGAGAAATTGCATGATCTTCTTCCTCAAGTAGTAAAAAACAACGTCAATGTGCTGCATAAAATAAACAAAAGCAAATGTATTTAAAAAATTACAGGTCAGCAAACAAAATACCTTCTTCACGTTAAGATTAACAAAAATTTAGAACATGGATTATTAAAAAATCAAGTACAGTACTTACTTCATCCCATAGCCAAACAGGAAAGGTTGCTAATTCATAAAACCAACTTGTTTTTTCTACTGCCATGAATCCGAGGTCATGGGATTTGTCCAATGTCTCATACTTGGCATTGTATCGGGGAGGCCGTTTGCTAAGCATAAAAATAATTAAATTGATGATGACATTATTAATAAATAAAATTTTCAAATTGAAAAGATAATTATTCGTTATAAACAAATTACCCTGGAGGAGTCCTCTTCAATAATCCTTTATCGATCCACTCCCTGAACTCCTCTAGCTTCTCTTTTGGAGGTTCATCTGCGAGTCCCGGTGGGAGGGCATAAATAAGCTTACTCAGAGCATGCGATGGTGAGCCAACCTCAATCATAGATCCGGATTGCTGTTGGCAAAGCCTTGATAGTCTGGACCTCTTCTGCTTATGGATCTATAAATGGCATATGTGAAACAGGTCAAAATGATGTATGACTCTTACAAAATAATCAATATGAATATGTTTGTCAGTTACAGATATTCATAACAATATCAACAGACTCTTAAACAGTTTTTAGTCCTTTTTCTGAAGCTCTTGAGATGGAGGGAGCATCACTTCCTTGTCTAATGCAGTCCTATGATCATATCTAGAGCATGACAGTTAAAACATTCATATTGTATAAAAACTTTAGCCTTTTATCTTTTTTCGTTTGTTTGTTTCTTTCCTTTTTTGTTTTTTGTTTTTTTTTTGTTTTTGTTTTTTTTTTGGGTTTGGAATTTATATGTAACTGTGAGATATTATCGTTTGGGACTAGATTTGTACATTTGTTAATTAGTTCGTAAAAGTCTTAGAGACATCTATTAGCCTTAGTCTTCATGTTTATTTCCTTTTTTGACATGATGTGAAACCAATGACGTCCAGATTGCTAATTGTCATGAGAAGCTGCATCATGAGCAGTTTTTTGTGGTTGCCAAACTTATTGTTCTTCTACTCTTTTTTTTTTTTTTGGGTTACTGGTAACTTTTGGTAATACTTTTTTATTTTATTTTTGGGTGGATTTTAGCTGTTGTCACTCAAATACTGCCTCAAGTTGCAAGATTAGGGGATTTGTGGTGCCTTAGCCTATAAACTACACACTGATAAACACCTTCATAACATACTTCTTTTTTCCAGTATATAATATTTTTTTTACACTAGTATCTCAATTGTGCTTAAAATCCTATACAGTTTCTGATTTCAGCATACTCTTAGGAGCTATTTGAGTTAAAATGATTATAGGTCTTTTTGAACTTAATCAACGTCTAGTATATTGTTTGTAATCCTGTTACAACTAGAACAGAGGCATTAAGGTCGCGTATCATTCTCAAATGTTCTTGGCAACTGTATTCTTAAATTTAACCTCAATTATATTTAACCTCAATTCTAAGTATTATGTTTGTTTGTTTGATTTTTCTTAAAGCAATGGCAGTGAGAATGAACTCTTCCCGCCCTTATTTTAGTTCCATATTGATAAAATCTATTAGACTGAACTCTACAACAACGTTCCTAGACTTTAAAATAATTACATCTTTTGTATACTTTATAGGAAAAGGAGCCGGTACCAATAACACGAGGCTTTGATATACAAGTCTCTCTTTACAACCGTATGTTCTTCATCTTTCATTCTGTTTTTTTTTTTAATTTTTAATTTTTTTGAATTAGTGTCATGACAAAATTTCTTTTTTTTCCCCTCTCTCATCTAGTTGGAATTTGGGTTAGGAAAGTACTCGATTGATGATTCTCAAATAATGACCCGTCAGCCATGGCAGAAAGGGACTTTTTCTGATTACTTTCGTATATATGTAATATTATTTATAAGGGTTTTATATATACACACGTGCATGCAAGCATATATTCATGCATACATATAGGATTGCATACATACATACATGTATGCATGTATACATGTAAATACACATGTTGTAGAGTTTCACGTGAGTGATTTTGATCTTTTTTTTTTTTTTTTAATTCATGTTGTTATTTGATTTTTGTCAAGTTATTGACAGGGCAGTTGCGTATCAAGCGAGGATGCTACCATATGAAAAGTCACTCCCATTGCTTGGTATGAATCTCCAGACACTAGATGTCTAACAAGTTGGTAAATCTCTTTCTCTGTTCCCTCATTTAACAGCTCATCATAATTTTACTAGAGGTTTCCCGTCCAGTTTCCCTTTTTTTTTTTTTTTTTCCTTCTGAAATGTGTTAATGGTCTTTGACTGAGTGTGATGCTTTGATTGCTTGCATGTTTATTATTGATTCAGAGGATAGGCCTCGGAGGAAGCTGCAGAGGAAGAAGCAATTGTGATGCATAACTAAGCACACATACCTTACAGGTGACAATTTTGTCTCTAGATTAAAGAATCAGTTTTGTGCGGATGTCAAGGTGGAGGAAAAAAAAAATCACTTAAAAGTTACATTTTCATGTGTACATGCAGTCAGCCCCCCTATGAGAATTTAGGAGAATCACCATCCGAAACTTATGTGCAGTCATTCACTTATTGGCATAGAGGTATGTAACTCGCTCCCACCGTGGCACCTCATCTTTTCCATTGCCAAACTTATTTGCAGTAGCAGTAGCAAAATAGCAAATAGTTAGTAGTAGTATCAGTAGGAGTAGCGTTAATAGGATTGGCTGTAGTAGTAGTAGTTAGAAAAAGTAGCATTACAGTAGTATTAGCAGTAGTTAAATGATAATAAAATTTACTAACACCTAAATTGAATCCGTAAGTTACTTAATTAGCGGCACTACCTGTAACGTCCCAACCTACGTAGGACCTTTACCATGCATACTTAAACTAAACTTACTTGAAAATTTCAGAATAATTTTTTTTTTTAAACATATATAAATAGACTTGTCAATATAAGTAACCTTTCCATACACACATACTACTTATTTATCATAATAAGTAGTCATATAATTTCTTACATTTAACTTGAGCTGTCATACCTTATATACATATACATACATATATTTTTGTTCAAAAGAACTTGCGGAAAAATTTACGTAGTGGTATCCCACACCGCCCTTCACTCGCCACCGCATCGTCCACATGGCCCACCAATTAAGCCGCAGGCTTTTTACCTACAGTATGAAATATACTGATGAGCTTTCGCCCAGCAAGTACAGACATAATCTCACAAAACGTAACTAGTATGGTGCAACTTATGCATGAACCATTTATGTTCAATTATGAAGCTTTTATGATCAATTATGAACTTGAACTTATTATCTTGCTTAACATGTGGGCCCCTAGTGTACGTACCAAATGCGCAATCCACAGAAAGTTAGGGTTTGCAAGGTCCTTAACAATTCTGGGAAACATGTAAACCTTCACGATCTGGTGGAAGGCCTTAATATCTTGAAACTTGTATAATCCTCCATGATCTGGCGGGAGGTTGGTACGACACCTTACTTGACTTAGTTTAGTCTTAACCTTGTTACCCCTTTTTTTTTTTTCAAGACTAAGAATCTTTACATGTGATCTTATTTGTCATGATGCACATGATGCATAAATATAGTATGACATAAAGATCACTAACATCTAATGACTTGTGGTATATTAACAAAGCATGGCTTTATCTTAAAACATGATATTATCTTAAAACATGGCATGTATATAATATGGCATTATCATGGCATCATTTCAAAACATGGCACATCATGGTATGCATGTAAATAAATCATGCTTGAAAATAGTTTACTATTTTCCATACTGTAGGTGAGGTTTGTACTTACCTCGTATACTATGTCCTTTGCTATGCTGTTCCAAGTCTGGTTGCAATAACAGGCCTCTGTCTGCTCAATTCACCCAAAAGTTAGGGCTAGGTTTGGGTTCAACTTTTTTTTTTCCTCCCTTGCTTAGTGCTAGAACCGGCCTCCCTAGCTTGGAAACTTTCTAAAATTTGCAGCCACCCCTTGCTTCAAAATTCGGCCACTACTTGCTTCAAAATCCGGCCACCACTAAAATTTTCTCTTCCTTTCTTTTTCCTCTCACCACAACCGGCCTTTCCTATAAGTTTTTCCCTCTTGGGTTTTCTTGTTTTTCCTTCTTGAATTTAGTTTTTAGAGGAAAGAAGTGAAGGAAATGTTGGGCATAGTTTGGCTAGATTTTTCAAATTTTTGAACCAAATGAGCCACCTATTTATAGGTGATTTGGAACTTTTCAAAATTACCAAAAAGTCCTTGAGGAAACAACATTTTGCACAAAACCCCCCTCTTAGGTGGTCGGCTACTTTGAGATGACTTGGAGGCCAAGTCTTGCTTACATCATGCTTGCATCATTATGCTTACATCATCATGCCTACATCATGCTTACGTCATCATGCTTACATCATGCTTACATCATCAAGCTTATATCATGCTTAAATCATGCTTACATCATCATTTCTCACCTTTCTTAAAATTGCACTTTGGCCCCTAAGGACAAAATATTTACACTTTAGTCCCTGTGAGGTGGTCGGCTAGGGTAGGGCCACTTGGCTTCTAGTTCATGCATAATTATCCATTTGATTCCAAAAATCCCTTACTATAATTATGCAATCCATTTTCTTACTAAAACAGATATTTTCACTACTGCTTTGACAATGACAGTACTGGTATACTGGACTGCAATCCAAAATTTATATGTGTATAATTGGATTGCATAAAAATTTTTCTTATAACTTTAAGCCATCTAGCCCTTGTTGTCCTAATTAATGTGCTTGATTTCTATAGTGGTTTTGAATCTTATTCTGACTATCTTATTCGTAATGACGGTTAACTGCAGTATAATTTCAATACTGCTCATAATACTACAGTACCGTCGTACTTATCTCAGAATGAAACGTAAATCATGATTCTGCCTTTTCACCAAAAGGCCTTGTTCTTGACCTCATAAACTTATTATTGAGTCTCATAATTAGTTAAACGAGAACTCAAGCATATACTGATAATAAATTATGAATTTCATATTGATATTCATAATTTGCATGAAACATTACATAAACACATAGCATAGACTTAAATTCCTATATGGAATCATGAGTCTGTTCAAAGATTCGGTTATTACAATCCACCCTCCTTAGAAAATTTTCGTCATCGAAAATTAGAATAGTTCTGGGTAGCTTTTCTTCATGTCCTCTTCACGTTCCCATGTTGCTTCCTCAATCTCACGATTTCGCCATAGAACCTTAACTAAAGGTATAACCTTGTTTTTTAGCACCTTTTCTTCTCGTGCCAAGATTCGAACCGGTTTTTCCTCATAAGTCAGATCCTCGTGAATCTCAATTGGTTCATGGCTCAATACATGTGATGGATCTGGTATATATTTCTTTAGCATTGACACATGAAATACATTGTGCACATATGCTAATTCTTGGGGCAAAGCCAATTTATAAGCCACATTACCTATCCTTTCAAGTACTTCGAATGGCCCTATATATCTTGGACTTAATTTCCCTTTCTTCCCAAATCTCATAACTCCCTTAAATGGAGCAACCTTGAGGAATACCGAGTCCCCCACTTGGAATTCCAGAGGCCTTCTGCGTTTGTCGGCATAACTCTTTTGTCGACTAAATGCGGTTTCCATTCGTTGACATATAAGTTTTACGGCCTCAGTGGTTTTCCGAATAAAGTCCGTAGACACAAGTTCTTTCTCTCTTGTCTCGTACCAATGGACTAGAGATCTACACCTTCTCCCATAAAGAGCTTTATAAGGAGCCATTTCAATCGAAGCTTGGAAATTGTTGTTGTACGAGAACTCAATCAAAGGAAGCTTCTTATCCCAAGTTCCCTTAAAGTCCATCACACATGCTCGCAACATATCTTCTAGAGTCTGGATGGTCCTTTCCGACTGTCCATCTGTCTGAGGGTGAAAAGCTGTATTAAACGTAAGCTTTGTACCCATTGCTTGATGTACACTTCTCCAAAACTTAGAAGTGAAACGACCATCACGATATGAGATAATGGATTTGGGAATCCCATGGTAGCGAACAATCTGCGCAACATATAGTTCCGCTAGCTGGTCTACTGAAAAGCTAAGTTTGATGACTAAAAAGTATGTGGATTTCGTCAAATGATCAACAATCACCCAAATAGCATCATTTTCGCTGGGAGTTCGGGGTAGACCAACCACGAAATCCATCATTACTTGGTCCCATTTCCATTCCGGGATGGAAATTTTCTGTAATTCTCCCCCTGGACGTTGATGTTCAGCCTTCACTTTTTGACACGTAAGGCATTTACTGACAAATGTGGCAACATCATTCTTCATTTTGGGCCACCAAAAACTTTCCTTCAAGTCTTTGTACATCTTTGTGGCTCCAGGATGAATAGAATACGGAGTCTCATGAGCTTCTTTCATGATCTACTTCTTTAGCTCGTCCTCATTAGGAATGCATAGTCTATTTTTCTGATAGAGTATGCCTTCATCAGATATGTTGAAGTCCGACTCTTTTCCTTCTAAGACTTCATTTCTTGTCCTAAGTAACGAGGCATATGCTTCTTGACGCTCTTTCAGGCCATCCAAAATGGAGGGTTGGAAAGTTAGAGTAGCTAAACTTCCCGTAATAAGCTCGATTCTAGTGTCCATTAGCTCTTTTTGGAGAGGCCCAATTAAGGATTGAATTGACATCAACGAGGAGGACGACTTCCGACTAAGGGCATCGGCTATTTTGTTAGCCTTCCCGGGGTGGTAACGGATGTCTATATCATAATCCTTCACCAGTTCAAGCCATCTTCTTTGCCTCATGTTGAGCTCTTTTTGTGTGAAGATATACTTCAAACTCTGATGATCTGTGTAAACTTCACACCTAGTACCATAAAGATAGTGTCTCCAAATTTTGAGCGCAAAAACAACCGCTGCAAGTTCTAAATCATGCGTCGGATAGTTCTTCTCATGATCCTTAAGTTGTCGTGAAGCATAAGCGATCACTTTTCCATTTTGTATGAGTACGGCTCCCAATCCTATTTTGGAAGCATCGCTGTCTATCACGAAGTTCCCTTCCTCCACAACTGGTATTGTGAGGATTGGAGCACTAGTCAGCTTACTTTTTAGTGCTTGGAAGTGTTCTTCACACTTTGCAGTCTATTCGTACTTTTTTCCCTTTCGTGTAAGTGCTGTGAGCGGCGCTGCGATCTTAGAAAATCCCTTGACGAAACGTCGGTAGTAGCCTGCTAAGCCAAGAAAACTACGTACTTCGGTGACATTTGTCGGAGCTGGCCATTTACTTACTGCTTCGATCTTGGTCGGATCTACAGATACACCTTCTTTAGAGACTACATGTCCTAAGAAATGAACCTTCTCCAACCAAAATTCACACTTTGTGAATTTAGCATAAAGCTGGTTTTGCTTTAAAATCTGTAGAACAATCCTTAGGTACTCCTCGTGCTCCTCCTTTGATCTTGAGTAAATCAAGATATCATCTATAAAGACAATAACGAAGTTATTCAAGTAATCCTTGAACACTCGATTCATCAGGTCCATAAAGGTAGCTGGAGCATTTGTCAATCCAAATGGCATAACGAGGAACTCGTAGTGTCCATATCATGTACGAAAGGCTGTCTTAGGAATATCTCCTTCCCTAATTCGAAGCTGATGATATCCAGATTGCAAGTCAATTTTTGAAAAGATTGAAGCTCCTTTCAATTGATCGAACAGATCATCGATCCGAGGTAAGGGATACTTATTCTTAATGGTAATCTTATTCAATTCCTGATAGTCAATGCACATTCTAAGAGTGCCATCCTTCTTTTTCACAAACAAAACCGGGGCTCCCCATGGCGAATAGCTCTGATGGATGAACCCTCGATCCAAGAGCTCTTGTAACTGAATTTGTAGTTCTTTAAGTTCAGCGAGGGCCATCCTATAAGGTGCCTTGGATATTGGTGCCTTGGATACTGGTGTCGATCTAGGAAGTAATTCAATCTCAAAAGAGATCTCTCGCTCCGGGTGCAATCCTGGTAAGTCTTCAGGAAAGACTTCCATAAAATCTTTGACTATCGATACTTCTTTCGGCCTACTCTTGGTTTCTTGCATCTTATCCACCATGTTGGCCATAAATCCAGCACATCCTTCTGCCAATAACTTTCTAGCCTTCATCGCAGAAATGAACATTTTCGGCTGTTTTGGAGTCGATCCTCTAAAAATGAACTCCTCGCCTCCAATTGGCTTGAACATGACAGTACGACGTTGACAATCTATAACTGTGTTGTATTTCCCGAAGAAATCCATACCCAAAATGACATCGTAGTCATATAGGTCAATGATAATCAAATTGATATACATTTCCCTACCACATATAATTATTGAAACATGACGTATCCAATAATTAGACAACAAAATTTCCCCGGAGGGTAATGCAGTTCTGAAGGTTCTTCTGATCCTATCACTTCCTCTACCTAGTTTCTTAGCAAACTTAGGTGATGTGAATCAATGCGTAGCGCCAGAATCAATTAACACATAAGCATCTTGTTGGGCAAAAGGAAGCTGACCTGTCACCACCGTAGATGGTCCAGCTTGAACATCTTCCTTAGTGTAGGCATAAATGCGTCCTTGAGGTTCTGGAGCTTCGAGTCTGCCTTGATAGATTTCAGGTCCTTCAAGCTTTACCTGTGCTGCGTGGAGTTGATATCCTTGACTTCTCTGATGGTTCTACAGATTCTGAAAATTAGCATTGCAATTCTTAGCATAGTGGCCTTCCTTGCCACACAAATAACAACGATTGGTTCCAGCACGGCAATCTCCCGGATGCTTTCTCCCACATTTCTGACAAGTGGGATAACTGTTGCTATCAAAAGCATTCTTCTTTTGGGGAGAATTCTGTTGATTCCCCTGTCCTCCTGAATTCCATTTCCTTTTCTGTTGATTATTGTCGTCCTGCTTATTGTTGCTGTGTTGACCAGAAGGTCCTCCGTGACCTTTCTGCTACGGTGTTTGGCTTGATCTTGCCTGATTCTGCTTAGCTTGGGACTTTTCTTCTTTCTTGTCCTTAAAGAACTTAGCCCGTTGTTCTCTGTTTTGTCCTACCCAATACTTAGCTCGAATTGCCCGACTGACACATTCAGCAATGGTGATTGGTGGATGTGGGCCACTGCTAATTACTACTGCTAGGTCTGAGCGGAACATCCTCATCATCCTTCTTACTTTGTCCCTCTAGGAACTGATGAGGTGAGGACAGAGACGTGCTAGCTGTTCAAACTTCTTGACATCTTTAGCCACAGACAGATTACCCTGATGAAAATTATTGAACTCATCTTGTTGAGCTTCCATAACCTCAGTGTTGAAGTATTTTTCTTTAAATTCCTCAACAAAGTCCTCCTAAGTCATTTGAGTAACGTCTCGCCGGATCTGGACTGTTTACCACTAAAGACGAGCATCTTTTTTTAGCATAAAGGATGCACAGAGGACTTTCTCTTGATCATTGAGCCTGAGGAAGTTCAAGATAACCTGAAGGTTGATCAACCAGTTGTCGGCCTCAATCGGGTTTGTTGACCCTTCAAATTCCGGGGCTTTCATACGCCGAAATTTATCATATAATTCTTCCGGAGTTCGAACCAGTGGTGCTGGTGGAACAGCTACATGTGCCATAGGCACTTCAGGGGCTATAGGGCTTTCTGGAATTTCCGGGGCAACAGGCTGATTCACAAGTATTGGTGGTACCCCAGCATCAGGAGGTCCCTAATTCTGCTGAGCCAATTGAGTCTGTTGTTAGATCAACATTTTGGGTCTGTGCCGTCCTACGTTTTGGTGGCATGGTTCTGCGTAGAAAATTATAAAATAGGTTTCTCATAAAAAAAATTAACGAGATCATATCTCTTATATAGAACCATAATCTTAATCCCACATTATGTATAACATGGAACGTATCTGAATCCATCATAACTTTATTCATATCTCATTCATATCATGAACACGTAATCATAATATTTAGGAAGGTATAAAACTTTCCCATCATGTTCGCACATCTCCTAATTGCCACCACCAAGCTAAGGCACAGCCCAATGTCATCCCCGTACTTAACCTTATTTTTTTTTATGGGGACAAGAGTTCCACAAATACAACATATAACCTTTATAATGTTGATCCAATCCCTTAACATGAACAGTTCCTGGCTATCACCATATCCGGAGTACCGTTTTCCAGCATGGCCATTGATGAAATACGCTTGCAAGATTCGAACTAATTCTAGTCATAAGAAAAATAACTTTACTTACTTGGGCCATTGCAGAAACGATATGAAGCAAAGTGAAGTAGGCTGGCAGGATTCCGCTCTGATACCAACTTTTGTAATGCCCCAACCTACGTAGGGCCGTTACCATGCATACTTAAACTAAACTTACTTGAAAATTTCAGAATAAATTTTTTTTAAACATATATAAATAGACTAGTCAATATAAGTAAGCTTTCCATACACACATACTACTTATTTATCATAATAAGAAGTCATATAATTTCTTACATTTAACTTAAGCTGTCATACCTTATATACATATACATACATATATCTTTGTTCAAAAGAACTTGCGGAAAAATTTATGTAGTGGTATCCCACACCGCCCTTCACTCGCCACCGCATCGTCCACATGGCTCACCAATTAAGCTGCAGGTTTTTTACCTATAGTATGAAATATACTGATGAGCTTTCACCTAGCAAGTACAGACATAATCTCACAAAACGTAACTAGTATGGTGTAACTTATGCATGAACCATTTATGTTCAATTATGAAGCTTTTATGATCAATTATGAACTTGAACTTATTATCTTGCTTAACATGTGGGCCCCTAGTGTACGTACCAAATGCGCACAATCCACAGAAAGTTAGGGTTTGCAAGGTCCTTAACAATTTTGGGAAACATGTAAACCTTCACGATCTGGTGGAAGGCCTTAATATCTTGAAACTTGTATAATCCTCCATGATTTGGCGGGAGGTTGGTACGACACCTTACTTGACTTGGTTTAGTCTTAGCCTTGTTACCTCCTTTTTTTTTTTTTCAAGACTAAGAATCTTTACATGTGATCTTATTTGCCATGATGCACATGATGCATAAATATAGTATGACATAAAGATCACTAACATCTAATGACTTGTGGTATATTAATAAAGCATGGCTTTATCTTAAAATATGATATTATCTTAAAACATGGCATGTATATAATATGGCATTATCATGGCATTATTTCAAAACATGACGCATCATGGTATGCATGTAAATAAATCATACTTGAAAATAGTTTACTATTTTCCATACTGTAGGTGAGGTTTGTACTTACCTCGTATACTATGTCCTTTGCTATGCTGTTCCAAGTCTGGTTGCAATAACAGGCCTCTGTCTGCTCAATTCACCCAAAGGTTTTCCAAGGAACAGTTGCACCTTGAGCAAAAAGGGGTCCTTCTCTTGATGGAATTTAGTGGATTCTAGGAGATTAGATTGGAGAGTTAGAACAAATAACTTCCTAGTGATTATCTCCATATCGAAATCATTAATCTCCTTTTGAAGCAGCTTTGACAACATACCAATAGACATCAATGTACTGGATGATTTCCGGCTCAGAGCATCTACTACTCTGTTTGCTTTTCCCGGTTGATAAAGAATTTCACAATCGTAATCTTTTATGAGTTCTAACCGTCTATCCTGTCTCATATTGAGCTCCTTTTAGGTGAAGATGTATTTGAGATTCTGGTGATCTGTGTAGATCTCACATCTATTCCCGTACAGGTAATGTCTCCAGATCTTTAATACAAAAACTACATTTGCAAGTTCTAGATCATGCGTCGGATAGTTCCGTTCATGGTCCTTCAACTATCGTGAGGCATAGGCAACTACCTTTCCTTCTTGCATTAAAACAGCTCCTAGTCCGGTTTTAGAAGCGTCACTGTAAATCACAAAATTTCCTGCTTCCACGTCAGGAATTATCAACACTGGTGCACCGGTAAGCCTCCTCTTAAGCTCTTGAAAATTCTCTTCACACTTCTGTGTCCACTCAAACTTTTTTCCTTTTCGAGTAAGAGCCATAAGAGGTGCAGCTATCTTGGAGAATCCTTCAATGAAACGTCGATAGTATCCAGCTAAGCCGAGAAAACTTCATATTTTCGTAATGTTTTTCGGTACCGGCCACTGGCTAACCGCTTCAACCCTAGCAGGATTGACAAAAATTCCTTCCTTTGAAACTACGTCGCCTAAGAAATGAACTCTTTCCAGCCAAAATTCACATTTTGTAAACTTGGCATAGAGTTGATTTCGTCTTAGCATCTCCAAAACCATCCTGAGATGCTGCTCATGCTCATTCATGAACTTTGAGTAAATTAAAATATCGTTAGGAAAGACGATAACAAACTTATCTAAGTACTCCTTAAATATCCGATTCATAAGGTCCATAAAAGCAGCTGGTGTATTGGTTAAACTAAACGGTATGACGAGAAACTCATAGTATCCATAGCGCATTCGAAAAGCCGTCTTAGGAACATCCATTTCCTTGATTCTGAGTTAGTGGTATCCCAATCATAAATCAACCTTCGAGAATACTACTGCTCTCCTAAGTTGATCAAAAATATCATCAATTCTAGGGAGAGGGTACTTATTCTTGATGGTGATCTTATTGTGACGACCCGCCTAGCGCCGGCCGTTACCATACATTCTTACATAATAGTATATGAAAATTTAGACAGAAATTTTTTTTTTTTTTTTTTTTTTTTTTTTTTTTTTTTTACAACTGATAAGTATTGTTTAACTTGGAAAGTCCATAATAAACATTTATATCCATACATATACTTATACATAATTACTTATAGCGGAAATGTGTTTTTGTATTTAAATACATCATATTTAGCGTAGCATAATTTAACAAAAAGAAACGTAGTGATTCCGTCCCACAGTTTCACAGCTTTGCCTTGCCATGCTCCACCGCCTTGTATCAAGAAATACCGCAAGGTTGCTTACCTACAGCATAAACTTAAAACATGAGTTTTCGCTCAGCAAGCACAACTATTTATCCACAAAACATATCATGATAACATAATGCATGAACCATTTATGGTCAATTTCTGTTTTCATAAGTTAGCATAGATTTTGGGCCCTTACATAACTTAACATGAATGTACGTACCGTGGCGCGCTGCCATGGAGTGGTTGGGGCGGCCAGCCCTGTCCAACTCAAACCATGAACCAAACCCGACCTGACGCGGGTCGATACGACATATAGCATTTTGCTTGTATTAAAAGTCTTGTTCTTGTCTCATTTCATACTTGAAATATTGTTTCATATTCATAACCAGTTTCTTAACTGAAGCTGGGGTTTCATATTTTACCAACTCGTTATTCGTTAATGAGCATACTTCGTGATGTCATAATATCACATTTCTCATCATATGAACATACATACTATAAACATACATACATGAACTTGAAAACATACATGCCATACATTCATCATTTCTTGCATACATACATGCCATTCGTACTTTAATATTATCATATCTTAAAAATGTACATACATACATATCATAAATATTTCATATACACATAACATTATAAACTTGATAGCATACAGGCCATAACGTTTTATCATGCTTATATCATTATAAACTTGAAGGCATTCAACAAACAAATTTTGTTTATGCTGTAGGCGGAGTCGTACTTACCGTTACTGCGCCTTGAATCACAATCCTTCACTCAAACAGGTCGTTTCCCTGTTTTCAAGAAAATCATAGGATGAGTATCATCCTATCATAATAACATAATGATTCTAATTGATAACAACCATTCCTAAATTTCAACTCCTTTTTGAAATTTAGTAAAAACTCTAATCATTTTGAAAATCGGGTTCCAAAACCAATTCATAAAGTTTAGTTCTTTTCTCACAAATATGTTTCGAATTTGGAAAAGTTTTCTTCCTTAAAGTTGTAGATCTTGAAGTCTCCTACAACTTTTGTTTTAACCTCAAACTTCAAATCTGCCTTTAACATGCTTATTTTTGCCTTAGAAAATTATTCGACCAAACTGACTACTCAATATTTGGTCTCGGGTTTTTATAGAAATGAAGGTCTTAAAAGCCTTATTTTTAAAAACTGGCCGCGCTGACCCCTAGGATTTTCCCTCCTCTACAACTTTGCAGTTTTAATTTTTTTAAGATTCGGCCTCTAAAGGCCTCTAAATTTTGTTTCAGAAAAACTGCTCGGATAGAGACTTAATCAAGCATACAAAAACCCTAGTGCATGTATCTTACTAAATTTAAACTCTTGCTTAATCATACTAATCATTCTCTTAATTCATAAATGGAGAACTAGAGGATGGCAGTATTTACCTCAAGTTTCTCTGATAAAGTTCTTAATCTAGGGTAATTGAAATTTCTCTTACACTAAACCGAAAATCTTTTCTAGTTTTCTTTTCTTTCTTTTCTTTCTTTTCTTTCTTTTCTTTGCTCGGTTTCTATGGCAGGGTTTGGAGGAGTTTGTGCTGCTCAAGGTTGTGTGTGTGTGTTGGCTAACCAAATGATACAATAGCACCTTCACCTATTTATAGATGAAGCATAAGTTTTGAATTTGCTTATCAATCCCTAGAAGTATAACAATTGGCTTCTTAGTCCTTGGAGGAAGCCAATTTGTGTTTGTTTCCTTGAAGGGTGGCCGGTCATCCTTGGCTTCTCATGCCACTAACCCTAGCTAGGGTTGCTTACTCATGTGGCCTAGGGACCATGAGGTGTCCCCTCCTTGATGTGGCCGGCCTTAGGTGGACATCATGCAAGCCTTTGTTTGCCATCAAGCAAAGCTAGTAAGCTTACTAAGCTTGCCTAAGTGCCTTAGGTGTCAAACTCTAAAGGAGTTCAAGAAACCAATCTTTGGTAATTTAGGCAATAGTCTTTGAAGCTAAACTATTTTTCTCCTTGGTCCCTATGTGTTGGCCGGCCATGCTTCACCCAATTTGCCAAGCAAGCCAAGCTAGGGTTGCTTGCTCATCAAGGCTACATTTGAGGTGGCACTTCCTTGGTGTGGCCGGTCCTAGGGTGAGGTGTGCAAGGCTTGGCTTGCCAAGGAGGCTAGGCTAGGTAACCTAGGGTGTTGGCTCATCAAAGCTAGGCCAAGGATGTGTCCTTCCCTTGGGTGGCCGGTCATGGTGTGGTCTTGGCTTGCCAAATAGGTGAAGCTAGGCTTGCTTATTCACCAAAGCTAGACCATGAAGTGTCTAACCAAGGTGATGGCCGGTCATGGTGTCATCTTAGCAAGACCTTGGCTTGCCAAGTGTGTAAGGCTAAGCACCCTTACTCACCAAGGCTAGGTTTTTGAGGTGTCACACTCTTGAGGTGGCCGGCCCTTGGGTGGTGGCTTAGTGTGCAAGCCTTGGTTTGCTTGCTCACCAAGGCTACACCATGGTGTGTCACTTCCTTGGGTGGCCGGCCTTTGGTGCCTAGGTGTGCAAGCCTTGGCTTGCCAAGGGTGCAAGGCTAGGGTGTGACTAAGCCAAGCTATCACCTAGGGTTTCTCCCCTATGTGGCCGGTTTTGGTGTAACCAAGTGAGACAACATTGCTAAGTGTTTCTTAACATAAAATCAACCAACCATACTAAAGTGTTAAAACACTAAACTTAGGGTTTGATTTGTAAACTTTTATTAACACTTAAAATCTTCTAATTTGCACAATCTTTTTCAAAAACAATATTACTTGCTCATCAAGCCATGACGTGGCCGGTTCCCATGCTGACACATGGCATAATGGGATTGGTTTTAACTAGAGTTTTCAAAAACGATCTTAACTTGACATCCTTGATTTCAAACCAAACCAACTAAACTAAAAATGGGTCATTGACTTAATTGAACTAAGAAACTTTACTTAAAAAGTCCCTGGTTCAAAATTTTACATAATTGCTGATAAGTTTACAATCTTTTTCAAAATTACACAATGGCCCCTAAAGGCAAAATATTTGCACTTTAGTCCCTATGACTTGGCCAATTTTTGTTAAGCCTTTAGACATCAAATTTTTACTAAATCCTTCCTTAAAAGACTTTTTAGCTTCAAAATCATAAACTTTTCTTAATTTGCAAATTGACCCCTAAACATAAAATATTTGCATTTTGGTCCCTTTGAGGTGACCAATCATAGTAATGACACTTGTCATCAGAGGTGTCATCCTTAAAGGTCTGGTTTGGCTTATCTCCCAAATGCAGTCCTTTCGTAAAATAACATAAAATCATAAAGCATAACTTACACCTTTTTCTTTTAACAAAAAGGTCTTAAACTTGCTTAACTAACTTATTTGAATCTTTTAACTGAAGATTCAACAACTTTTCATAGAAACATATCATACATATAGCATAAACAGACTTTGATTCTTAACGAAAGAAATCAAAAGTTTACAAACAAGTTGGTCATTACACTTATTCAGCTCACAATAATCGATGCACATTCGCAACGATCCATCATTCTTTTTGACAAATAAAACTGGTGCTCTCCAAGGTGAATGGCTTTGTCGAATGAATCCTTTATCCAACAACTCTTGCAACTACACTTGCAGTTCTCTAAGTTCAGCTGGTGCCATGCGGTAAGGTGCCTTAGATATTGGTGTTGATCTGGGCAATAGCTCGATCTCGAAGGAAATCTCCTGCTCTGGAGGAAGTCCTGGTAACTCTTTAGGAAAGACATGTCACGACCCGACCTACGTAGGGCTGTGACACCGTACTTACTTAACTTAAATACTTAACTTTGCAACGACCCGATTTCGTGGAGCTGTTACTTTACCATGTTTACTTAAACAAACTTTAGCTTAAAACTTACTTTTGCTTTATGCAAAAATACGAAAATGATTTTTTTTTCTTTTTTTCTTTTTAAACTCAATTTAAAACTCAAAACTCATACTTATATATATGTACTCACTCGAGTACCGAGCTTTCAAATCACATTTTAATAAAATCATACTAGTTATCATATACTACTACTATTGAATTATCATAATATAATACAAATAGATTTTACATAACATATTTCCAAAACCCGTAGCGGTGTCCAACCCAAATTTTATAGTCTGTATTGTCATCTCTCCACAGTCTTGCATCAAGTATTGCCAGTAAGTTGCTTCTTGCATCAAGTATTGCCAGTAGGTTGCTTACCTACCGCATGAACGTAAGTTATGAGCTTATGCTTAGTAAGTACAACTTTCTATTCCGCAAAACATTTTAGTAAAAATAATGCATGAACCGATTATGCTCTCTTATGAATCAATTATGCTTTCTTATGTTAATTTGGTTTTGGACCCCCTATATATCATGTTCATATGTACACGTACCGTGGCACATAGCCATGGAGTGGTTGTGGTGTCTAAGTCTAATTCAACTCAAACCATGAACCAGATCGTTTAACATGGAGTGGTTGGGGCATCCAAGCCAATCCAACTCAAACCATGGACCAAACCATTTAAACCCGTCTTTGTGGTAATTCGGTACGACACAAGAAAACCTGCTTGTCTTATCTTATTACGTGAAAACTTGTCCTTAGTTAATCATACTTGACAAATTAAATCTTAAATATTTCTTACTTGAAAACTTAATCTTGTTCTTATCATGTGATTTATTATTAGTGAACATGCTTTCATGATGTCATAATAATAAAACATAAAACATAAAACATAAACCATAATACATATGTACATCATGTAAATCAATGCATGAATTTTTGAAAAACATGCAATGTAATAAAAATATGTTGTCCATGCTGTAGGCGGAGTTGTACTTACAAGTCATCCTATGCTCTTGGTCAATTGTTCCAAACACGGCACGACAACATGTCATATTCCTGTTTCAAATAGAGCGTAAGATAAAAGTCATTCTATCTTACTACACACCATAATATACTAGATTGGTATCCAATCTGATTACCCTTGGTAATCTTACAACCTTAACATAGTAAACCGGTATCCTATCCGGTTACCATTGATAATCATGGATACACCATAACATAATAATCCGATATCCTATCTGATTACCACTGGTAGTCATAGATACAGGCCCTAACATAATAAATGGGTATCCATCCGGTTACCATTGGTCATATACTTGTTACCATATTCTTCTGTTTTGAAAATATAATAACTTTATAAATCAAATATTTTTTTACCATAATACTTGAAATTACATAGTACGTTTTTTTGAAAATCATTTGGAAAATTCCATTGGATTTAAACCTTTTTGAAACCATTTTCAAAAAAATCTCAGTCTCTTTTTAAAGAGATCATAAATTCATAAAACCTTAAAAACTACTTTTAGAACAGCCTTTTAATTTACTGGAATGCATGAGTATGATGCCCTAAAAATTCGTAAGCTTGATTCATGAATTATTATTATGGATTTCCTTCATTAATATACGTTTAATAAATTATTTTGATGAATATCAAATTTCAAAATCATAAATGATTGTATATGTATCATCGGTGTGATGATGTCGATGATATAACAACGTCGAGTTTCTCTATTTAAATGAGAAATTTTAAATACATAAAAGATAAGTTGAACGACATATAAATTTATACAAAAAAATTTATTATGTTGTATTAGGGGGATAACGATAATTTTTGGGAAGAACCCCGATTTTTATTAGTAAGTCAATTTAATGATCTTAGTATTTATTTTGATAATAATAATAGTTAAGCTTTGAAAGCATGATTGAGAAACTAATATGTCACATAGATAGAAGATGAGTGATTAGTATTTACTCTTAGAGAATCTAAAGGTGGAAGATTGATCAAGAATTGTGCTTAAATTTGAAATCAATGATGTAGATTTGATGCTAAAGAATCCTAGGCAAATCAATAGCCAAACTTTGGATGATAAATGACCAATAAGAACTTAGGATAAGGATTGGTGTGTTGGAAGATCTAATAGATGAGAATAAAGATGACAACCTTGGATCAATGGTGGAAATTGAAAGAAAGAAAAACAAAATAAAATTGAGAAGGCCAAAGAGGGGATTCGGTTTTTGAGTCATAAAGCAAGGGGAAATGTGAACAAATAAGAAAAGAAGAAAGTGGTGCATGCATGCAACCACATATAAGAGATGGCATGGTTTATTTTGGAAAGTTGACCCAAGGAAGAGACAAGAGAAAATGACCTCTTGTCTCCACCTTGTTGAACCAAATCTTCACCCCAAAACCCTCCCTTAAAGTGGCGGCAATGAAGGAGGAAATCATCCAAAATTTTTTCAATTTTACCCCTCAAAATACAGCTCTCTTAAGGTGAAAGTTGGCTGAGCACAATCCCCTAACACCCCATTTTATTCTCACACAAGTTAAACTCAAAAATCCTAGCTTTTCTAGTCACTACCAAGCTCAAAACAAAAATAAGAACCACCAACACTATTCTCCATCTCCAACACCTCTAGCACCCTCCTCCATCCATTTCAAGCTCTAAGAAACCCTGTCATCAAGATCGAAGAAGTGTGAGACGGAGTTATAGGACGTTTTACTAGAGGTAACCTAGTGGTATTCTTTGTGTTTTAGTCATTTTTAGAGAACTAAAGCATGATGTTTAGTTATGATCTTAATGTTAGACTTCTTCTTACCTAGGAAAAAGTTTTAAGAAGAACTTTGGAGATCCGAGATCTTAAAGGATCCATTGAGTATTTCGGTAAGATCTTAGAACTTTGTTAGAGTTTGTGATAGTTATGGTAATATAGCATGTAGTGAAAACTTTAGTATGAAGAATAAATTATATGTTAAGATTCTACAGAGGATAAACTTCATTTCAGGCTTTGGAATCACTTGATTTGCTTTTATATATCTAAAGTTATATACATTTGAAATTGTGACACAAAACTAGGGAGAAAATGGATATCTGGGGTACAGACCAGCCACGGGTTTTTTGTACTCCGAACCCTTTAGACTCAAAATTTTTGATTACAAGTTAGAGAACTAAAAACTACATTCTTTAGGCTTTCCAACAAGATATCATACGCTTGAACGGATATATGTGTAAATTTTGGTGAATTTTACAAGTTTGGACTACGAACCAAAAATCCTTGCTGGAACCTTGTACTAGCCACGGATTTTATAGATTTTGAGTTAGTAAACCATAACTTTTTATAAAACTGTTTTTATCTAAACATTATAAGCTTTCCAATGACGAATCTTTTGTCTTATTTGGACTTGTAAGTAAATTATTATGATTTTTCTAATCTTACCCATGAATCTAGACTTGTGGTTTAAATGTGGAACCAACATTAACAAAAGCTAAGTTAATGGTAAGAAACATTCAAGAACTAAAGGAAATAACTTTACTACTATAAATTAGATATCTCAACTTCAAAATGAGATATCATACGTTTAAAACGGATATGTAGATAAATTTTAATAAATCACATAATATTGTATTGTAATCTGGTAAACTGAGATTTTACCATAAGACACTTAGGAAAACATCCATGTTAATGTTTGAAATACTTGAAATCTTGGAAAACAAATTATAAAGACAGAAACTAGATATTTCAAGCTTTCCAACAAGCCATCAAGTGTCCAAAACGGAATTATATTCAAATCTAAATAAAGCTTACAAATTAAAATCCTATACCGATAAATTGATCAAATATTAAAATGTGGTATAAGGGTAAGTCATAACATATGAATATATTTAGTTATGAAATGAGTTGATTTTAAGTGTATGATCAAATAATGTGAAAAACCCTAATCTTATAAAGTTGAATCACAAGTTTTAATGGGCTAAGATAAAGTACACTAGAGGGTTACTGGGTGTATACTAAGAGACTACCTTAACCCAACTAAATGAACATAACTAAGGGGATTGGACTAGCCCAATAATAAAAAAAAGAGGTATACACTTAGGTGACTTCTTGTCACCTTAGTTGATTAATTAATTAATTACTTAATTAAGTAATTAAATAATAAATACATAACCAAATGTAATTAATAAAGTAATTAATTAATTAATTGATTAATAATTAATTAATTAATTACAAGAGTTAGTAGATGATAATCAAGATTATTATGTTGAATAATTACATAATTATAATACATGATTAATTAGAGATTAATTAATCATTAATTATTAATCATTGATATAATCATCAAAATAATTATCGATGATTAACTAGAGATTAATAAAACATTAATTATTAAGTTAATCAAATTATTAATTATTACTATTATAATTAATAATTAATAATTATTATATGAGAAAGAATATTTAAGTAACATAATGAAATTATTAACAATATAATTATTAATAAATCAATTAAAATTATATAGTTTAATTATAATTACTCAATTAAATAAAGTAATAATTAACTATTACCTAATTAATTAGTTAAATAATGAATTAATCAATTGATTAATTGATCAATTAAATTCTAATAAAAAAATTAAATTAAATTAATTAAATAATAATTAGTAGAAATTTATTTTAACACTTAATAATTAATATGAATTAATTGTTAAGATTAATTATGATATAAGTAAATTAAGTTTATTATAGTTTATAAAATAAATAAAGTCATATAATTAAGATTATGTCTAATAATGAGATATGGTTTAATCATGACAATTCCTCAAATCTGCGAAGTAAGAGATACAACTCCAGAAGTTTAACCACATAAGACAAGTAAGTACAAACCTCACCTACAACATGGAATAAAATGTTTTTCTTTGTTGATGCTCTACGTTTGCTATGACTAGACTTGATGATGTGATGAGTATATGAGTTATATGTATTACTTTAATTAAGTATTTGATGTGCATAATTTCTCTTGCACTGACATGATCGACATGTCTCACAGATATTTATGCCATAATGATAGACACATAGTGACATGTAAATCTACATATTGTCACAATTAATAAGAATGAGGCAAATAAAAGATAGGATTAAGTGTCGTACCAACCTCTAATTAGTGAGAGGATATGATAAGAACAAAAGTTATAAGATATGACCTTGGAGGTTGTTGGAGGGTTGCTCCCCTAACTCCCCATTGGTTGCACGCATATGGGTACGACATAGGGGCCCTTAAGTAGACAAGATATGTAAATAATAAAATATAATTGAATACACATAGTTCACATGCATTTTTGAACATTCATGATGTTACATGTGATGATATGATTTTATAAAAATGATTTGTGAGATATTGTTTGTACTTGCTGAGCGAAAGCTCATCATTGTGTGTTCGTACTGTAGGTAACGCGGGTAAGCAGCCTGCTACTTAGATATTTCATGGACTGGCAAAGCTGTGCGGAGGCGATGAATGAAGGGAGTGGGACACCACCACGAATTTAATTTCCGCATTTAGACTCCTTAAATTATTTTGTATCGACCATATTTATAACTATGTTCCAATGTTTTTGTATTACTAAACTAGTATGATTACTTTGCGAGAAAAAGACTTTAGACTCTTTCTTTTTAACTAACATAAAGTTACAGCTTTTTAAATATTATCTAAATACGAATTTGAATAGGATAATTAGTCGCTAGAGGTTTTCAAATTTCTCAGTTAAAAATTTTAGTAATTCTAACTTTTGTAGTACGAATATGATTTTAAATTTTATTTTATTTTTTTTTTGTAGTTTTGGAGCCAAATATAAATGAATGTTAAGACTAAATTAAATAAGAATAAGTAAGCTAGTTAACGGTCTGAAAATTCGGGTCGTTACAGTTGGTATCAGAGCGGTATCCTGCCATCCTACCTTACGTCGTTTCCAAATCGGTTTCATGCCTGTCCAAGTAAGTTAGAAAATTTTTTTTCTTTCTCAATTTGTGATTGTTATTGACCTTAATTTTAAAACTAGGCATCCCTATATTATCATCATGCCACTGATTAGAGGATCATCATCTGAAAACACACTTCTTAGTGAGCTCGGTACCAAAATAATGGCTGCATTTCGGAGAGCCAGACCAGAGCGCTACTATAGAGAAACTCATCCGGGAGATTGGTTACATCACATAGAGTCCTTATGCAGCTCGTGTGGCATAACACGAGGAGCATGATTGAGACTAGCAGTAATCCAGCTGAGGGGTGCTGCTAGGCATTGGTGGGAGTCTATTGGACAAGACCTGAACCTCGTACGTTGGAGGGATTTCCGCCATAATATTATGGAGTACTTTGTAGGTCCTTTTCTTTATAGAGAGTGTGTAATAACCAACCTCTTTACAAATTTATGATCTCTTTTGTTAGGAATCAAAGTTTGTGTTATGTATGTTTATGTGATATGTTTGATTTGTTTTATCAAAAATATTATTGAATTCTTTGTTAAAAGATTCGATAATTTACTTACGCAAGTTTGAAAACTTTTTAGGGTTCACAAATTATGATGGTCAAGGATTAACCAAAATGATTTAAGATATGATTAAGATGACACCTTGTCTTTGATAAGATGACAAGTGTCACCATCACAGCCGGTCACCTCATAGGGACCAAAATGTAAATATTTTATTATTAAAGATCAATATGCAATTTTAAGAAAAGTTCATGATTATGAATTTTTAGAAATTAAGAAAGGTTTTAAAGGGATCATTAAGCAAGAATTGAATGCCTAGTAGCTTTATTTTAGTCGGCCACCTCATAAGGACTAAAGTGCAAAAATTTTGCCTTTAGGGGCCAATGTGCAATTTTGAGGAAATTGTGGAATTATAGATAAATATGTAAATTTTTGAAACTATGAATTTTTCTAGTTAAGTTTCCAAGTGCAACTAAGCCAATGATCAATTACAGAGTTTAGTTAATCTAGTTGGAAATCAAGAAAAAAAGTTAGGATTGGATGATTCAAATTTGGCCAACCATGTTCTTCCACATGGACTTACTAGAACCGGCCACCTTATGATTTTATGAGCAAGTATTTTTGCTCTTAAGGATGTACTTGCAATTCATGAAAATTTGAGTGTCACTAAAATTTGACACATTATGCCACAGGTTTAGTGATTAAGCACTTTAATCTTGTCTTGTTAGCTTGGTTGTGATTTAACTAATAAGTTCTCAATTGGTATATCATGGCCGGCCACCTCATATAATAGACAAGTAAAATTAGTACTCTTAAGGACTTTTAGGCAAATGTGTAACTAGGTGTTACTTTGAAAGTTTGACACCTCATAACATAGCTTTGATAAGTAAGCAAAGTAGCTTTGCTTACTCGGCTATGTCTGATGCTTCATCAAGCAAAAGCTTGCCAATTGGTATCACCTAGGGCCGGCCACCATGAGGGTAAGACACCTTATGAACTAGCTTGGGTGAGCAAGCCTCCTAGCCTTGCTCACTTGGCTAGCTACGGCATTAACAACAAAGCACACCATGACCGGCCACCATGGGGGTAAGACATCTCATGTTCTAGCTTGGATGAGCAAACTCCTAGCTTTGCTTATTTGGCTAGCTAGAACTCCCACAACTCAACACCTAAGGCCGGCCATCACAAGGAGAAGGCACCTCATGTTCCCAGCCTTAGTAAGTAAGCTCTTAGCCTTGCTTACTTAGTTAGCTAAGGCTTGCACAACACACCACCTAAGGCCGGCCACCATAAGGAGAAAACACCTCACACATATAGCTTTGATGAGTAAGTCTCTTAGCTTGGCTTACTTGGTGAACTAGGACAAGCCACATGTCCCAACACATGGCTGGCCATCACCAGAAGAGGACACCTCTTGCTTCTAGCTTTGAGGAGTAAGCCTAGCCTAGTCTTTGAGCAATCTTGGCCGGCCACCACATAGGGATCATGAGCAAATATTTTTGTTCTTAAGGACTACTAAGCAATTTTAGAAGTAAGTTGTTTTCACCTATAAATAAGTGAAGGTGGATTCAATTGTAAAGGTTTAGTGGATTTAAAGAAACAGCCCACTCTTTAGTTCCTCCCCTAAGAGCCAAACCTAAAAAGAGAAAAGAAAGTGAGAGAGAAATTTCGGTTTTGGTGTTGGATTAGTGTAAGAAAAATCTCAAACCCTAGTCTAGAACTACATCCGTGGAACTTGAGGTAAATATTTTTATCCTCCAGTTCTTTATTCAAGTTTTTAGTTAAGATTTAAGTGTATGTTTGATATGTATGAGCATGAGTTCATTTTGTTAAGTTTCATGTATTAGGATTTATTAGTAGTTGTTAGTACTTGACTAAAAGGTGTTAGATTCGTATTAAGGATTTAAGTAAGTTTATGATAATTTGAATTAAAGGATTATTGATTGTTTGTATGGTTGCTAAGTGTTTAACAGATACTCAAGAATAAGAAATTAGGAATAAGTAAGAATATAAGAGTTGTATGTTACAATTAGGGTTTTTGAAAAACCCTAAGAACCCTATGTTGGAAAAATCGGATCCGATATCAGAGTTACGGCACAGCGGAAGTTTTAAAATTTTTTATGCCGATTCAGAAAAGAAGCTCATGATGCATATAACAATAAATTAAATTCATGATCAAGCGTACCTTATTTCTTGGATTCCGGAATTGCTAGAGCGTTTGACCAACGTGTCTTCTCTATTATTCTCGAATTCCACGTCTCAGAGTGTGTGTGGGCATACGTTCTATGAATCCAAGTGACCGGTGTTGCTTTCCGAAGTCTAGATCCTTCCTTCTCAATTCCGATGTTCCTCGTTGAGAATATTATCCAACTTCTTTCTTCAAAACTGCAAAACAGGAACCGGTTAACCTCCTATGAAAATTATCACTCGGTTTAACCTTCCTCACAATTTTGATTCAATGGAATTCTCTCTTTTTCTCTCTCACAAGATAGCCGAATTTTATGATGTGGAAGAAACCCAAATTATTTTTCTTCTCACTCTCAAAAACGTTTTTCCTCTTTGTGAATGACCAAAAATTAGTTTTTCAAGAATTCCTAGCCTTTATATAGAAGTCCAATCCTTTTCAAAATTTATCTCCTTTAAAAAATAATTAATTATTATTTTTCTGGATAAATTTTGAATCAAAAGATCATACAACTTTAGGACTAGATTCATTGAACCTAAAAACATTTTTCCAAGAGGAAATCAATCCTCAAAAATTCGGCCACTTTGAGATAAATCTTGATTGGTGGTTCAAATTTTAAATCAAGAATCTAGACTAGTCAAAAGATCCTAGTCCTATCTAGATTCAAATTCCTTTTAAACCCTTTTGAATTTAAATATGATTCACTTATTTGAATTAAATATTTTCCACACAACATCAACCATATTAATTAATTTAAATCAATGGAATATTTCAAATTTTCTTTCCTCACAAAAACCGTGCACATCAATTTAAGGAAAGAAAAATCCATCAAATAATTTCCATTATTTAAATCAATTAATAATTTAATGTTAGGAATATATTTGAATAATTTTGAAACAAAATTTTCTTCTCTCCACCTATCTAAAAACCGTGCACCATATTTAGATTAGGAGAGAAAAATTTGTTTTCCAAAATTAAATAATTCAAACACAATCTTTTTTCAAAATTCAATTAACCAATCTCATGTTGACAAATCATATTATTTGTCTACACAAATCTCACATGTCCAATCCTTTCTGGATTGCATGTTAGAGAGTACCATGTCTTAATAGACATTACTAAATTCCATTTAAATTTACCGATCTCATTAGGAACAAATCCCGAGACGCTATACGGAACTATATGAGCTAATAGAGGGACCCGATGGAAATATGTAAAGAGGCTCCTATAATTGTGAAAAATTAATCCCAGATTAATTATTCATCAATTATCAACTTCAATACTATTCCACTAAAAGTTTGAAGCTGAACTCCTGTTTACATATCGTATTACGAAAGCTCTCTAACGTAGCGCTTCTTCCATGATTTATTCATCGCTTGCTTAATCCCCATATGTTATCCATGATTGAATTAAGGACTTTTTCCGTTTTACCTTTTCAATCATTTTAACTTAAAGTTCCATTATTCTCTATTGAAAGAATCACCAATTGTAAAACCATACAATTGATAAACTACCAGAGAACACAAAGTAAACCGATGGCCAAGATCTTGTTATACTATCTTTCAATCCCCGCATAATGCCTTTAAGTAGATAACATTTACTATCATTAAGATAGCTATGGATTCCGTATCTATGAATCTTGATTTCTCCATCCATAAGTCATGCACCCAAAACACAAGTATATTGACCATGAATTAACAGTGTCTCACCTATAGTGCATTAAAGTACATAAGTCATGGATACGAACTCAAGTAATCATTTCAGGATTAAGATTAATGCAGGATAATAATCAAAGTGTTATTGATTCTTATAAACGGAATTATTAAACCGAATCAATTAACACTTTAGGTCCAGTCCAATGTCATACCTCAATACTGGTATACATTAAAGTTTCTACTCGGAACCTATCCGATGGTCAAGACAAACCATCCCTCCAAGGAAGTAGACAACCTTTACAATCTTATCATGAATAAGATCCCCAAATCTTATTCCATCGATTGCGGACTATTTATTTAGACTGTTATCAAATTACCACATCTTCTATGTATACCCCGTATACATATGGCAATCCGATATATTACCAACAGCCAAGGAGTATTTTATGTTTGCTCAATATAACCATACAATCAACTAATGAAAGTAAATAGGACACAACTTATTAAACATGAATAACATCCTCTTATTAATATCAAAATGTCATATTTACAGAAAATCCCTTATATTGATTTTCTATCCTTAGGGCACATTTAGATCCCAACACCCTATTATGGTATGAGTTACCATTTTGGGTTACACAAAGTAAAAGATATAAGAACTGAAGGTATACTTATGAAATTGTTATATGACGCACTACAAACTTGATATAAGCTCACGGTTTTAACCGTTCAAGGTATCGTGCACGTAATTTTACATAAAAACCAAGCCTAATAACAACTGCTAGTTTCGGGTTAAAACTGAGCAGTAATTTGAAAACCAAATTTTGAGCTTTTTAGAGGCCGAATCTTGAAAAAGTCAAAACTGCAAAGTTGTAGATAAGAGAAAATCCTAGGGGCCAACATAGACTGTTTTTTAAAAAAAGTCTTCTAAGACCTTCGTTTTGACAAAAACCCGAGATCAATTTTATGGTTAGTAAATATGGTTGAAGAATTTTCAATGGAAGGAACAAGCAGGTTAGAGAGAGTATTGAGTTTGGAGTTAAAAAACAAAAGTTGTAGGAACCTTCAAGATTTACAACTTTCATGAAGAAAACTTTTTCAAATTTATAACAAATTTATAAGAAAAAGGCCAAAACTATGAATTGGTTCCAAACACAGTTTTCAGAATTCAAGGGTTTGATTATAGTTTTAAAAAGAAAGCTAAGTTTTAAAGTTTGTGTTATGTTTTAGAACCAAAGTTACTAGTAGTAACCGAGTAGTTACCATTGTAATGTAATGAGCTAGTAATTAGGATTACTTATGATACGATGATAGGATGATTCTTATCCTATGATTTTATTTGAAAACAGGAAAACAACCTGTTTAGGTGGACCACTAAATTTGGGATTTAGTGTAACTGATAAGTACGACTCCGCCTGCAGCATAAACAAAAAATGTTTACCTGCTTGTATGTTTTCAAGCTTATGATGATGTGTATATGATGTATGTTATGATGTTTTATGTTATGATTTAGGTTATGATATTTATGTTATGATGATTTAGGTTATGATATTTATGTTATGATTTATGTTATGATATTTATGTTATGAGGTTTTATGTTATGCAATACATTTTGTTATCGTGACATCACGAAGCATGTTCACGAATATCAAATCACGGGGTAAGAAAAAGATAAGACAAGCTAATGTTATTATATCGTACCGACCCGCACTAGGTCGGGTTTGGTCCATGGTTTGAGTTGGACAGGGCTGGCCGCCCCAACCACTCCATGACAGCGCGCCACGGTACGTACACTTATGTTATGTAAGGGCCCAAAAAGTATGTTAACTTATGAAAGCATAATGAAAGAATAAGTGATTCATGCGTTATGTTATTATGAAATGTTTTACGGATTAATAGTTGTACTTGCTGAGTATGTTAACTTATGAAAGCATAATGAAAGAATAAGTGATTCATGCGTTATGTTATTATGAAATGTTTTACGGATTAATAGTTGTACTTGTTGAGCGAAAGCTCATAAATTACGTTTATGCTGTAGGTAAGCAAACTTATGGCAGTACATGATACAAGATGGTGGAGCGTGGCAATGCAAAGCTGTGAAACTGTGGAATTGGGAACTGCTACATATTTTGTTAAATTACGCTACGCTTATTTTAAATATGTTGTACCTAAGTACAAGACTTCAGTACTATGATAAGTAAATAAGTTTATGTACAGATATATATATGCAAGTAATTACTATGAGTAATTCCAATTTCAAGTTATATGTCATTTGTATAAAAAAAAAAAATTTTAGTTCTAATTTTTGTATGTTATCAAGTAAGTAAGAATGGTAACGGCTTACGTAAGGTGGGTCGTTACAGAGTTGGTATCAGAGAAAAGTTTCCTGCCTTCCGATTTCACAGTATGCTTGCCTGCGCCACAGTCATTGTGAGTTAAAAATATAAATATATAATAAAACTTGGTATATGTATAAGTAATTTGTAAGAATTTGTATAATTTAGATCCAAGAGCAATGGATGAGGATCGTGGTGCTGCTTATGCGTTTTTTATGATGTCCCCGCTGATTTTTGACGGAACAAAGCGAACAGTATCATTAGCAGCCTGGTTTCATGACATGGAAGCAATATCTTGAATATGTCACATTCAGGCACATCTACAAGTACCGCTAGCCAGTCGATGTCTAGCGATTGATGCGAGATTATGGTGGAGAACTTTAGGAGAACCTGAATTACAAGGAGGATCATGGGAAAATTTCCGGAACCTAATCATTACTCGTTTTGGACCTCCATTGGAGGAGGATGCTGCCATGCACTATCGAGATCCGGAAATTTACCGTGATATGAATCTTGTACGATACCTAAACTATATTTATGACTGGCATGCTTATCTGGACGAATCTATGGGCCATTACTGCAGACGATTTCAGGAGGCTATGTTGCCTCATATTCCAGATTTAGGTAACCCCGAAATGCGGGCACTACAACTGCTCAGGGAAAGTCTACCTCCCAAAGTCAGGGAACATGTTCAGCCACCAACGATAGGAATGACTTTGGAACACATGATTAATGACATCATAGAGGCTGAGTTAATAGCTCATATGGTTTAGGCGGATGCTCTGGTAGAGAACAACATTCAGGTGCCAGTCAATGATAACGGTGTGGAGGAGCCACCCTTCTAATGGGGTCCAGTATTGCCAGAAGACCCTATTCCGGTGATACCACTTCAGCAGATTTCGTTGCAGGAGGCTGCAAATGATGCAGATGATGATAATATGGATCTTGAAGAATTTCCAGATAACCCCGAGCCCCTTGAGGATCCTCCTGAAATCAACATGGAAAATGAAGAAGATGAAGAAATAAATATAGAGGATGATCCAGAGGAAATCTTGTTTGATGATGAGGACTGGGATGTATTCTTTGACGTAACGACAGAGTAGATAATTTAGGCATAGGATAGTATATATGTATGATGGATAAGTGATAGACACTTCCATCTAATGTTTTGACTTTGTATATAGAACAAGGGCAGAATATACAAGATATGTACGTAATAATATGAATAAGATATGTTTATGTAAGATATGATACGATGATACGATCTATGATATGATCTATGTTATGATCAGATATAGTATTATGATATGACATGATGATGTTATGAATAAGTATTGTTCATGATAAAATTTTATGATGAGATATGAATGAACGAAAAGATATTTGAAGTATAACAATATCTTTATCGTGATTAGGTAAGAAATAGAAGATGTCATGTCCGCGTACCCGAGCAAACCCAAATCCGCAAGAGCCTGATCTAGCAAATAGTATAGCCAATTTACTGCGGCAATTACAAGAATAGTAGCAAGAGACAAACCAGCTACGGGAACAGGTAGCTCAATTAAATCAAGTACCTCGAGCTAATGAAGTGCCACCTTAAAATGATCCCATACCTCCAGAAGTTCCTCAAAGGGTTCCCCTAGTACCTGGAGGGATACAAGCAAATCCACCATTGGTAAGGGAGGACTTGTTATACGAAAGATTTAGGCGCATGAAGGTGCCTGAATTTGAGGGAACTACGGACCCAATAGCAGCGGATAATTGGCTAATTGACATCCAAGTAATTTTGGATTTCATGGGACTTACAGAGCAGGAGAAAGTCCTTTGTGCCTCTTTTGCATTAAAGAAGGATGCGCGTCACTGGTGGATGACGGTTCAGATGCGCAGAAACATTGCGAACATGAGTTGGAAAGATTTCGTAACCGAGATTAGATCAATGTATTATAATCGGGAAACTCTGGTGGCTCGACAAGACGAGTTCAATAGCTTTAAGCAAGGATCGATGTCGGTGCTGGAAGCAGTCAAAAAGTTTAAACAACTTGCTCGTTTATATCCGGAACTTGTGCCGAATGAATCGGAGAAAGTAAGAAGAATGATGAAAATGTTCCAAACGGACATTTCTAAGCAAGTTATTGCTGGAAGTAATCCTCCTACCCTTGTAGCAGATTGCATAAGTCGGGCTTTGAGAGCCGAATACTGGATTAACCAAGATAAAGAAGCGAGGGCACAGATATTTAAAGCTAAAAAAGAAGAAAAGACTGGGAAGAAACAGTCGCAGCCCAGACAAAATCAAGAATCGATCCCGAAAAGCCAGACTAGTAATTCTGGCTAAAATTCCAAACAGTTCTGGAAAAATAAAAGAAAAGGAAATGCAACGAGCCGGGGCCAACAAAGGAATTACCCTCAAAAGAAGAGTCACCACGGAAATGAGGGTAATAACAATGACTATCCAGTATGTACTCAATGTGGGAAGAAGCACCTAGGTATGTGTAGGCAACGAACGCCTGCTACCTTTGTGGCAAGGAAGGTCATTATGCGAGGAGCTGCACCTCTAACAGCCAGAACCAGAACCCACAGTGTAACGCCCCAAAATCCACGTAGGATCGACTACATAAACGTGGGCCGTTACCATGCTTGCTTAACTTAAACCTTAGTCTTAAATAATTAACCTTACAGAAAATTTCAGAAATGTTTTTTTTAAACTTTAAACTTTATTTTAAAATCATAACTTAAATAAACTTGTACTTATGAGTAAACTTCATCATGCCCACCCATTACTTGTTATGCCGATTATAAGGTCACCATAACCTTTTAAACCAGACCTTGGAATCATTACATACATAACATGGTACATATTTCTTAATCATACATATACAACTTCATACTTAAAATATTTGCGGAAAATCTTGCGTAGTGGTATCCCATACCGCCCTTCACTTGCTGCATCGTCTCCATCGCCCACGAAGTAAAGCTGCAGGCATCTTACTTTTACCTACAGAATGGAATATACTGATGAGCTTTCGCCCAGCAAGTACAAACATAATCTCACAAAACCTCTTAAAACATCAGGTAATTTATGCATGATCCATTTATGATCGGTTTGAATGTCTTGTGCTTCATTATGGACTTAATCTTGAACTTATTATCTTGTCTTAATATGTGGGTCCATAGTGTACGTACCAAAAGCGCGCAATCCTCAGAACGTCAGGGTTTGCAAGGCCCTTAACAATTCTGGAAATCATAAACATAACCCTTCACGATCTAGCGGAAGGTTGATTATCATATACCCTCATGTCTTATCGAGAGGTTGATAATCATAAACTTAAAACATGTATCCTCCATCTAGTGGGAGGTTGGTATGACACCTTGCTTGACTTGGTGTAGTCTTAGTCTTGTATATTCCAAGGCTAAGAATCTTTAATTGTGATCTTATTAATCATGATGCACATGAGACATAAACATGGCATAACCATAAATCATGGCATAACTTGATACATCATGTCTTATCATGACTTAACATGACTTAACATAGCTTAACATGTCTTAAGATGGCTTAACATAGCTTAACATGACATGGCATAGCATAACATGACATAACATAGCATAGCATGGCATAACATAGCATAACATGACATAACATGGCATACATAGAACATGTCATATATTTGAAAATAGTTTACTATTTTCCATACTGTAGGTGAGGTTTGTACTTACCTGTTATGCTATACCCTAGGTTTCGTTGTTCCAACTCAGGTCGCAACTGCATGTTACTTCCTGCTATTAAAAGAACATAGGATAAGAATCCTCTAAATGTTGGTGACCTATCCAACATTCATACACAATCTTAGTTATATGTCCCGCAATTATATACATGATAACTTATTAGGTTACATAGGGTAACCCTTGAGGTGGTCAAACTTAGTCAACCAAAGTCAACATTCTATGGGTTAAACTTGGGTTTTTGGGCCAAGCCTAGTAACTCGGGTATCCTTTCCGGTTACTATCCGTCATTGTCTTGTTACTAAACTTTGGCTTTTAAAATCCAATTTGGAAAATTTGGCCAAAATTATTTTGTTTAACTTAAAAATTCGTGGTTTTCAAAGTGGGACTTTATAAAAATCATTAAGGGCTGAAAATTGCAATTGGAACAGTTTTCATAGTCAAAACATTGGTGTTGGTGCAAAAATACAGTTTTCCTGTATTGTTTTAGAAAATCCTGTGCAGGAATTTCCTGTTTCCTACACAGTTTTTTAGAAATCCATTTCTATTTAAAAATATGGCTTGAATTAGAAAACGTTGTCTGCATGAAAGTTTTAGCTTTCAAAAAACCCTACAACTTTCGCGTTTTGCAGAAAACCCAGTTCGGACTCTAACGTGCTCTTATTCCCTGTTGAACTCACCTGGCCGTGCATAAGTCCTGGGCACAGTCAGGCTCGGGTTTTTATAAAAACGAAGGCTTTTGGAGCCTTATTTTTAAAAACTGTCCATGTGGTCCCTTAGGAAAATCCCTTCTCTACAACTTTCATGTTTTACGTTTTGCCTCGTTCGGCCTCTAAGGGCCTCAATATCATCTTTCCAGAAAACTGGCCAGTTTTACCCGAAACTGGCAGTTTTGTTCTTAAGTTCGTTTTACGTCCTATTACGCGCACACTACCTTAACCGCCCACAGCGGGAGCCTAATATCAGTCATGCAGCACTTTCTAACGTAAAACATACATCCATACATCATTCAAACATCTAGGGACATATCACAAACACTTAGTGAGCATACACCCTTAGCATGAAATTCTAGAGCATAAAATCATGCAACTAAACCTATTGTATGTAATAAAAGAGTGAGCTTATGCTCTTACAAACCATTGCTTGGAAATACACTTAAATTTCCAAATTTAAGCTCAAATTGAAAAGCTTAGGGCTAAGGGAGATTACCTTAGTTCACACCAAAATTGGTGCTAGGTTTTGGGTTTAAACTCTTTCCCCCTTGCTCATCACCATTGTAATAACCGACTTGTTTGTAAATTTATAACTTCTTTTGTTAAGAATAAAGTTTGGTTATGCAATCTGTATGATATGTTTTCTAAGGAATTTGTTGAATCTTTTGCTAAAAGATTCAATGAATTATTTGTGTAGGTTTATGATCCTTTTGTTTAAAAAGGAAAAATTATGATTTATGACTCTATGTTAGTAATTTAAGAAAATCTGATACGTAGTTCAGAAAAGTTTAGGACAATGGTCCAGTTTAACTATACTGTTATCAGTTGAAAACAGTATATGAATATTTATGTTATTATGTTATTATGAACTGCATTTAGGAGAATAAGCCAAACAAGGCCTTTAAGGATGACACCTCTGATGACAAGTGTCATTGTTATGATTGGTCACCTCACAGAGACCAAAATGTAAATATTTTATGTTTAGGGGTCAATTTGCAAATTAAGGAAAGTTCATGATTTTGAAGCTAAAAAGCCTTCTAAGAAAGGATTTAGTAAAAATTTGATGTTTGAAGGCTTAACCATAACCGGCCAAGTCATAGGGACTAAAATGCAAATATTTTGCCTTTAGGGGCCAGTGTGCAATTTTGAAGAAAATTGTAGACTTATCAGGAATTATGTAAATTTTTGAATCAGGGACTTTTTAAGTAAAGTTTCTTAGTTCAATTAAGTCAATGACCCATTTTTAGTTTAGTTAGTTTGGTTGAAAATTAGGAACGACAAGTTAAGATTGTATTTGAAAATTCTAGCTAGAATCAATCACATTGTTCCATGTGTCACCATAGGAACCGGCCACATCATGGCTTGTTGAGCAAGGGATCTTGTTTTTGAAAAATATTATGCAAATTAGAAGATTTTAAGTGTTATTAAAAGTTTACAAATCATACCCTAAGTTTAGTGAATTAACACTTTAATTTAGTTGGTTGATTTTGTGTTATGAATCAATTAGCAAATTGTCTCACATGGTTTCTTTAAAACCGGCCACATGAGGATGAGACACCCTATGCTTCTAGCTTGGCTAAGTCACACCCCTAGCCTTGCACCCTTGGCAAGCCAAGCCTTGCACACCTAGGCACCAAAGGCCGGCCACCACAATGAAACAACACATCATGGTGTAGCCTTGGTGAGTAACATTCCTAGTCTTGCTCACTTGGCAAGCTCATGTTTTGCCTAAGCCACCACCCAAGGGCCGGCCACTATAAGGAAGTGACACTTCATAACCTAGCTTTGGTGAGTAAGTAAACCTAGCTTTGCTCACTTGGCAAGCCAAGGCCTTGCTAAGCCAACACCAAGACCGGGCACCCTTAGAGAATGACACCTCATGGACTAGCTAGGGTGAGTAAGTCACTCTAGCTTTGCTCACATGGATAACCAAGGCATTGACACACCCCTTGGCCTAGCCTTGATGAACCAACACTCTAGGTTTCCTAGCCTAGCTCCCTTGGCAAGCCAAGGCTTGCACACCTCACCCTAGGGCCGGCCAACCAAGGGAATGCCACCTCAAAATTTAGCTTTGATGAGCAAGCAACTCTAGCTAAGCTTACTTGGCAATTTGGGTGATGAATGGCCGGCCAACACATAAGGACTAAAGGAAAAATATTTTTGCTTAAAGGACTATTGCATAAAATTACAAAAGATGGATTTCTTGAACTCTTTTAGCCCTTGACACCTCATGCTTCATAGGCTTGCTTAGTAAGCTTGCTAGCCTTGCTTGTTGGTAAGCAAAGGCATGCACAAATTCCACCTAAGGCCGGCCACACTAAGAGAGGGACACCTCATGGTTCCTAGCCAACATGATTAAGCACCCTAGCTTGGGTTAATTGGCACAAGAAGAACAAGAATGGCCGGCCACCTTTCAAGAAGACAAAACCAAATTGGTTTCTTCTATGGACTAAAGAGCAAATTGTTGTACCTTAGGGATTAGTAAGTAATTTTAAGATTTTGTGCTTCATCTATAAATAGGTGAAGGTGCTGTGGTATTATTTGGTTAGCCAACACACACACACAAACTTGAGCAGCATAAACACTCCCAATCCTGCCATAGAAGCCGAGCAAAGAAAAGAGAGAAAAGAAATGAAAAGAAAACTAGAGAAAGAGTTTTAGGTTTAGTGTGAGGGAAATTTTAATTACCCTAATTTAAGAATTTCATCAGTGAAACTTGAGGTAAATATTGTCATCCTCTAGTTCTTCATTTGAAATTTAAGAGAATGATTAGTATGGTTAAACAGGAGTTTAATTTTGTAAGATACATGCACTAGGGTTTTTATGCTTGATTAAGTCTCTATCTGAGCAGTTTTGAAACAACATTTAGAGGCCTTTAGAGGCTGAATCTTAAAAAAGTTAAAACTGTAAAGTTGTAGAGGAGGGAAAATCCTAGGGGCCAGCGCGGCCGATTTTTGAAAATAAGGCTTTTAAGACCTTCGTTTCTTCTAAAACCCGAGACCAAATTATAAGTAGTAAGTCTGGTCGAAAAATTTTCAAAGGCAAAAATAAGCATGTTAAATACAGATTTGAAGTTTGAGGATAAAACAAAAGTTGTAGGAGACTTCAAGATCTACAACTTTCATGAAGAAAACTTTTCCAAATTCGAAACTGATTTGTGAGAAAAGAACTAAAATTTATGAATTGGTTTTGAACCCGGTTTTCAAAATATTAGAATTCTCACTAAATTTCAAAAAGGAGTTGAAATTTAGGATTTGTAGATAGCAATTAGAATCATTATGATATCATGATAGGATGATACTCATCCTATGATTTTTCTTGAAAACAGGAAAACGACCTGTTTGAGTGAAGAATTTTGATTCAAGGCACAGTAACGGTAAGTACGACTCCGCCTACAGCATAAACGAAAACTGTTTGTTGTATGTTTTCAAGATATGATGATATAAGTATGATAAAACATTATGGCCTGTATGATATCAAGTTCATGATGTTATGTGAATAAGAAGTATTTATGACATGTATGTATGTACATTTTTAAGATATGATGAATATTTAAAGTATGAATGGCATGTATGTATTCAAGGAATAATGAATGTATGGCATGTATGATTTCAAGTTCATGTTAAGAGGTATATGATGTATGTTTATAGTATGTATGTTCATATGATGAATAATTGGATATTATGGCATCACGAAGTATGCTCACTAAAGATAAGCTAATTGGTAAAGTATGAAATCCCAGTTTCAGTTAAGAAACTGGTTATGAATATGAAACAACATTTCAAGTATGAAATAAGATAAGAATAAGATTCTAAGCATCAATATAAGCAGAATGCTATATGTCGTATCGACCCGCGTCAGGTCGGGTTTGGTTCATGGTTTGAGTTGGACAGGGCTGGCCGCCCCAACCACTCCATGGCAGCGCGCCACGGTACGTACATTCATGTTAAGTTATGTAAGGGCCCAAAAACTATGCTAACTTATGAAAACAGGAATAAAGCATAAATGATTCATGCATTATGATATCATGATATGTTGTGGATAAATAGTTGTACTTGCTGAGCGAAAGCTCATGTTTTAAGTTTATGCTGTAGGTAAGCAACCCTGCGGTACTTCATGATACAAGGCAGTGGAGCATGGCAAGGCAAAGCTGTGAAACTGTGGGACGGGAATCATTACGTTTCATTTTGTTAAATTATGCTACGCTAAATATGTTATATTTAAGTACAAGAACACATTTCTGTCATAAGTAGTCATGTATAAGTACATGTATGTATGTAAGTAATTATTAACAAATTTCCAAGTTAAGTTATGTTTATCAGTTGTATAAAAAAAAAAATTTGCCCAAATTTTCATATATTATAAGTAAGTATGTATGGCCACGGCCGGCGCTAGGCGGGTCGTGACAAGAGTTGGTATCAGAGCTTAAGGTTCTACCTTTCGGTTTCACAGTTTGCGTGCCTGCGCCACAGCCATTGTAAGTTAAAAATATTTCGTAATTATATTATGTATTTATTGGAATTTGTATAATCTAGATTCAAGGATAATGGATGAAGATAGAGGTGCAGCTTATGCGTTCTTCATGATGTCTCCACTCGTATTCGATGGGACTAGACGAACCGTGACATTGGCAGCATGGCTTCATGATATGGAGGCTATTTTTCGAATATGTCATATTCCGCCCCATCTACAAGTATCATTGGCAAGTCGTTGCCTAGTAGTAGATGCTAGACTATGGTGGAGAACAATAGGAGAACAGGAAGCTCAGGGAGGATCATGGGAAAACTTCCGTAATATCATCACTGCTCGTTTTGGACCTCCACTGGCGGAAAACGCCGACGTACACTATCGAGATCCAGAAATTTATCGTGACATGAACCTTGTCCGATATCTTAACTACGTTTATGATTGGCATGCTTATCCAGGAGAGTCGATGGGCCATTACTGTCGAAGATTTCAGGAGGCTATGTTGCCTCATATTCCAGATTTTGGCGATCCAGAGTTTCGAGCACTACAACTACTCCGGGAAGGACTACCACCTGATGTTAGGGAACATGTCCAAGCACCGGCAATAGGAATGGCTATGGAGCACATGATAAATGATATCATGGAAGCGGAATTGATAGCTCATATGGTTCAAGCGGATGCGTTAGTGGAAAACAACATCCAAGTGCCAGTCAATAATAATGATGAGGAAGAGCCACCCTTCCAATGGGGTCCAGTATTGCCAGAAGACCCTATTCCGGCGATACCACTTCAGGAGATTCCTCCACAAGAGGATGCTGATGGCATGAATCTTGAAGATATTCCTGACGAGCCCGAACTTCAAGAGGATCCTCATGAAATCATCCTAGATAACGAGGAAGAGGAAGAAGTTAATATGGAGGATGATCCGGAGGAAGTCTTGTTCGATGAGGAAGACTGGGATGTATTCTCCGACGTAACATCAGAGTAGATAGTTTAGATATAAAATAGTGTATATGTATGATAGACAAGTGATAGTCACCCCTATTTTGTATTTGATTATGTATATATGTATATGATAGTATGGATAAGAATGTATGAATTATGGGTTACAATGTATGTAAGATATGTAAACTATAAAGTTGATGAGATCATGATAAATCTCTAATGTTATGTTTTATGATATGATACGATGATATGTTATGATAATATGATATATGATCAAATATGATCTATGATATGATATGATGAATAAGTAATGTTCATCTTATGATGAGGTATGAATGAACGAAAAGATATTTGAAGTATAACAATATCTTTATCGTGATTAGATAAGAAATAGAAGATGTCACGCCCACGTACCCGAGCGAACCCTATTCCGCAAGAACCTGATCTTGCGAACGTGGTAGCTACTTTGCAACGGCAATTGCGGGAACAACAGCAAGAGACGAACCAGCTTCGGGAACAAGTAGCTCAACTGAATCAAGTACCTCGAGCGAACGAAGTTCCACCGTAAAATAACCCTGTACCCCCAGCAGCGCCTCAAGCACCAGAGGTTCATCAAGAAGTTCCGTTAGCACCCGAAGGACTGCAAAGAATTCCACCTTTGGTTAGGGAGGATCTGTTATATGAACGATTTAGGCGAATGAAGGCCCCTGAATTTGAAGGAACCACAGATCCAATAGTAGCGGATAATTGGCTGATCGATATCCAAGTAATTTTGGATTTTATGGGACTTACAGAACAGGAGAAAGTTCTTTGTGCCTCTTTTGCACTAAAGAAAGATGCGCGTCACTGGTGGAGGACGGTTCAGATGCACAGAAACGTGGCGTTCATGAGATGGCAAGATTTCGTAGACGAATTCAGAATAATGTACTACAATCAGGAGATTCTTACAACTCAACAAGATGAGTTTACCAGTTTTAAGCAAGGGTCTATGTCCGTGATGGAAGCAGTCAAGAAGTTTGAACAACTTGCCCGTTTATGTCCAGAACTGGTACCGAACGAAAGGGAGAAAGTAAGGAGGATGATGAAAATGTTTCGGACAGACATTGCTAAACAAGTTAGTGCTAGAAGTAGCCCTCCAACTCTTGTAGCTGATTGTATAAGCCGAGCTATGAGGGCAGAATACTGGATTAATCAGGATCAGGAAGCGAGGGTTCAAATATTCAAAGCTAAGAAAGAAGAAAAAGTAGTAGAGAAATAGATACAGTCTAGGCAAAATCAGCAACCGAACTTAAAAGGCCAGGCTAGTAATTCCAGCCAAAGTTCCAAGCAGTTTGGAAGGAATAAGAGAAGAGGGAATGCTCTGGGCCAGGGCCAACAGAAGAATTACCCTCAGAAGAGGAACAACCGTGGGAATGAGGGTAATAATAACAGTTATCCTGTGTGTACTCAATGTGGAAAGAAACATCCAGGCGTGTGTAGGATGGGAACAAACGCTTGCTACCTATGTGGCAAGGAAGGCCATTATGCGAGGAATTGTACCACCAATAGTCAGAACCAGAACCCTCAGTACCAGAATAGAAATTCGAACCGACAGCTTCACGCGGTGCAAGCAAATATCGAAGGCCCTTCGATGGTACAAGAAAGACTTGAAGCTCACGAAGCACAGGCTAGGATCTATGCTTACACAAAGGGAGACGTTGAGGCTGGAACTTCTAATGTGGTAACAGGTCAGATCTCTATAGCCGCTTATGATGCATTTGCCCTAATTGATTCTGGTGCCACCCATTCGTTTATATCGATGGAGTATGCCCGGAAGTTAGATAGAAATGTAGAAAATATAGGGCAACCTTTTAGAACCTTTCTTCCATCGGGAGATATTTTGTTATCTAATTCCTGGATGCGAAATGTTCCGATAGTTATGTGTGGTAGAGAATTGTACGTAGACCTGATAGCAATTAAGCTTCAGGATTTTGATGTAATCCTGGGAATGGATTTCTTAGATAAGTACAACGCTAAGATTGATTGTCGAAAGCGTTGTGTTACGTTTAGTCTTTTCGGCGAAGAGGAATTCAACTTTCACGGCCAGTCTAAGAGCTCATCAACCTGGCTTGTTTCGGTAATGAAAGCTTGGAAAATGCTAGCTAATGGATGTCAAGGATACTTAGCTAACATGGTGGATAAGGAACAAGAAAAAGATCTACAGCCCGAAGATGTTCCTATTATTAGGGAATATGTAGACGTCTTTCCAAAAGATTTAACTAGACTTCCGCCCGAGCGTGAAATCTCTTTCGAAATAGAATTGTTACCAGGAACAGCTCCAATATCGAAAGCACCTTATCGCATGGCCCCAGCTGAGCTTAGGGAACTTCAAGTACAGTTGCAAGAACTGTTGGATAAGGGATTTATTCGTCAAAGCCATTCCCCGTGGGGAGCACCTGTGCTGTTTGTCAAAAAGAAGGATGGAACGTTATGAATGTGCATCGACTATCGCGAGTTGAATAAGATCACGATTAAGAACAAGTACCCTCTCTCGAGAATCGACGATCTCTTTGATCAACTTAGAGGAGCTTTGGTATTCTCGAAGATTGACTTGCGTTCAGGCTACCATCAACTCAGAATCAAGGAAGGAGATATTCCCAAGACGGCGTTTCGAACACGTTATGGACATTACGAGTATTTAGTCATGCCTTTTGGATTAACTAATGCTCTAGCTGCTTTTATGGACCTTATGAATAGGGTGTTTAAAGATTATTTAGATAAGTTTGTTATCATCTTTATAGATGATATTTTGATCTACTCAAGATCCACAAAGGAACATGAGCAGCATCTCAAGATAGTTTTGGAGACCTTAAGACGGAATCAGCTTTATGCCAAATTCACAAAATGTGAATTTTGGTTGGAAAAAGTACATTTTTTGGGCCACGTAGTTTCAAAGGAAGGAATTTCCGTTGATCCTGCTAAGATAGAAGCAGTTAGTGCATGGTCAGCACCCAAAAACGTTACGGAAATACAAAGCTTTCTTGGTTTGGCCGGATACTACCGACGGTTCGTGGAAGGATTCTCAAAGATAGCAGCGCCACTAACAGCTCTTACTAAGAAGGGGAAAAAGTTTGATTGGACACAGAAGTGTGAAGAAAACTTCTAAGAACTCAAGAGGAAGCTTACAAGTGCACCAGTGTTGATAATTCCTGACGTAGATGCAGGAAATTTCGCCATTTATAGTGATGCGTCGAAAACTGGACTAGGAGCTGTCCTTATGCAAGGAAGAAATGTGGTTGCCTATGCTTCACGTCAATTGAAGGACCATGAACGAAACTACCCGACGCACGATTTGGAGCTTGCTGCGGTGGTTTTCGCCTTGAAGATTTGGAGACATTACCTGTATGGTAATAGGTGTGAGATTTTTACCGACCATCAAAGTTTTAAATACATCTTTACTCAAAAGGAGCTTAATATGAGGCAACGAAGATGGCTTGAACTCGTAAAGGATTATGATTGTGAAATCCTTTACCATCCTGGAAAAGCAAACAAGGTAGCAGATGCGCTAAGTAGGAAATCATCCAGTATGCTCATGTCTCTTGAAATGATGTCCAAACCCCTCTAGAAGGAAATTTCTGATTTTAGATTGGAAATATTAATCGGGAAATTAGCTGCTTTGACTCTTCAGTCTAATCTCCTAGAAACCATTAAGTACTATCTGTAATATCCAAAAAGTTTAACGAACTCATGATTTTCTTGAAATCTAAAGTTTGTACTATGTGTTTATGTGTAATTGTATGAAAATTATGAATATCAATACAAAAATTCATAATTTTATCAGTATAGAGTTGAGTTCTCTGTAAATTAATTACGAGACTCCATAATAGGCCTTTTAAGGAAAAAGGCAAGACAGAATTTCATGAATTTATCATGATCAAAGTTCTGACCGAAATAAGTCAAAGGATGACCAGAGTAAGACGGTGCTGTAATATGATAAGCAGTATGGGAAAAATACTGTGAAAACCGTCTTTACAGACAAGATAGTATAATTAAGTCTTAAAACCACCATAGAAAAATCAAGCACCTAAAATAGGATATTAAGGGCCAAAGGGCTTTAAATAAAAAGAAAAATTTTTATACAGTCCAACTATACACAGATAAATTTTGGACTGCAGTCAAGCAAAACAGTACTGAATTGTACTGTGTATTAATGAAAACAGTATTGGATTTATCTGTGTTAGCATAAAAGTGGACTGTATATTGAAGAAAAAGCCAAACGAGGCCTTAGTATGACATCATCTACCTTTTGATTTATGACATCACCTTATTTGGAATTATGACATCATAATTCCATGAACCAACCATTGAAAGACAAGTGTCCTATTCTAGAAACTTCTTGCTTGTTCTCCAAGAGTCATGGCCGGCCACATACCCCCCCCTTTTTGTGTGATTCCTTGCTTTTTCAAGGACTAATGGTGCAATTTTAGAAAGTTCTTCATCACCTATAAATAGGTGAACCCATAATTCAAAAAAATTAGAAAACCTAAGCCAAACTCTTGCCATTTTCTCTCTCAAAAATCCGGACTTTCAAGGGTGAGCAAGAACAAAGAAAAAAATTTGAGAACCAAAGGGGTTTTAGTGTTAGGGTAGTCGGTTTTTCTCTACAACAACAAGCAAGGGTTTTGAAAATTTTTGTGCCCTTTTTTAGGCCTAGAGGCCGGCTGTGATAAGGAGGGAAAGTGAGGAAAATTGAGAGTGGTTAGTGGCTGATTTTAGTTCAAGAAGCCACCAAGGAATCAACCGAAATCTTGGTGCAATTGGTGGAGTGAAACCGGTTAGGTGGAGCCTAGGAGGGGGAAGAATTTGAAAGCCAAACCCTAGCCCAAAATCTTGAGTGATCAAGGTAATCCCTTAAACCCTAAGCTCTTCAATTTAAATTTCAATTAGGAAATTTATATGTATTTCCAAGCAAGGGATGTAAGAGCATAAGCTCAATTTACTTATTGCCCTAGAATAGTTTAGGTATGGTGCTTGATTAGGTATTAAGGGTGGTTTGGTTTAATGGCTTTGATTGGTTATGTTTATGCTTGTTTGAATGGTTATGTTTATGCTTGTATGAATGTTAGGGTGCATGCTAGATGGATGATGAAATGTATGTCCCCTGTTTTATGTGCAAACCGGTTCTAAAATTTCATGCTAGGTTGTTAGTTTCGGTTATGGAATGGTGAGACAACCTAGAATCATGCAAACCTAGGCTAGGACAGTTCGGTTTTTGGTTTGCATGGGCGCATTTGAGTAGCATGATTGTTAATGTGGGACGTTAGAAAACGCTGCATGTATGCTATCTAGGCTCCCGCGTGTTCGGTTGAGTTAGATTTGCGACAATACGACGTAAAACGAATTTAAGAATGAAAACTGCCAGTTCGGGTACAAACTGGCCAGTTTTCTGGAAAGTGAAATTTGAGGCCTTTAGAGGCCGAATTGGGAAAAACGTAAAACATGAAAGTTGTTGAGAAGATATTTTCCTAGAGGACAACGCTTTTTGAAAATAAGGCTCCAAAGGCCTTCGTTTTTGTAAAAACCCGAGCCTGACCGTGCCCAGGATTTATACACGGCTAGGTGAGTTCAAACGGAAATATGAACATGTTAGAGTCCGAATTAAATTTTTCGTAAAACACGAAAGTTTTAGGATTTTTCAAGAGCTAAAACTTTCATGAAGACAACTTTTTCAAATTCAAATTGGATTTTTAAACTGACACGGATTTCTAAAGACTGTGCCGGGAACAGGAAATTCCTGCACAGGATTTTCTAAAACAATGCAGAAAAACTATATTTTTGCACCAACACAAATGTTTTGACTGTGAAAACTGTTCCAATGGCAGTTTTCAGCCTTTAATGATTTTTATAGAGTCACACTTTAAAAACCACGAATTTTCAAGTTAAGCAAAAGATTGTTGTCAAATTTTCCAAATTTGGAAATTAGATTTTAAAAGCCAAAGTATAGAAACAAGAGGTTGACGGATGGTAACCGGGAAGGATACCCGAGTTACTAGGCTTGGTCCAAAGCCAAGTTTGACCATAAGATATTGACCACCTCAAGGGTTACCTCTTGTAACCTAATGAGTTATCATGTATAATTGGGGGACATATAACTAAGATTGTGTATGAATGTTGGAAAAATTACCAACATTTTATAGGATCCTTATCCTATGTTCTTTTCAATAGCAGGAAGTAACCTGCAGTTGCGATCTGGGTTGAAGCAACAAAACCAGAAACCTAGCACATCAGGCAAGTATCAAACCTCACCTACAGTGTGAAAATAGTAAATACTATTTTCAAATATGCTATGTTAAGCTATGCTATTTACACTATATGTTTAAATATACATGCTATGTTGTGTTATGATATGCGATGATATGCTACGACATGTTACATGTTATGCCATGTTATAAGAATGTCATGTTAACAAAAATGCCATGTTTTCTAAAAATGTCATGGTTTCCAAAAATGCCACGTTTACAAATATGTCATGGTTTTAAAAAAAAATGCCATGTTTTCAAGAATACCATGTTATAGCAAGTGTTAAGTTTGATAGGACATAGTGACATCATAAGGCATGTTCACTAATGTTAAATCATATGGTAAGATAAATCAAGTAAGGTGTCGTACCAACCTCCCGTGATCGTGGAGGCTACATGATTCAGTTGTGACATATACCTCTCGTTGACGCGTGAGGGTCAAGTTTATAATTCCCAGAACTGTTAGGGCCTTGCAAACCCTAGCTTTGTCTGGAGGCTGCGCGCTTTTGGTACGTACACTATGGGCCCACATGTTGAGACAAGATAATAAATTAAAGATTGAGTCAATAATGAAGCATAAGACTTTCAATCGATTATAAATGGTTCATGCATAAGCTACATGATGATTGGCATATTTTAAGATGTTTGAATTATTTTGTGAGATTATGTTTATACTTGCTGGGCGAAAGCTCACTCTTATATTCATACTGTAGGTAAGAAGCCTGCAGTTTAAAGTGGTGGGCTATGCGGACGATGCGGTGGGTGAAGGGCGGTGTGGGATACCACTACGCAAAATTTTCCGCAATCGCTTTTGAGTAAAAATATAAATATTTCAAAAGTATATTATGTTATACAGTATGTATGAAGTTTGAAGACTAAAGATTATACTTTCAGTGTGGAATGTATGCATGACAAGTTTTTATTTACATAACAACTCATGTGAATATGTTTTAAAAAAAAAAATTTTCCTCAAATTTTCAAGTAAAGAACAAGTATGTATAGTGTCGACCTGGCTTGGGAAGTCGGGGCGTCACAGTTTGGTATCAGAGCGGTATCCTGCCAGCCTACTTCACTTCGCCTCACATCGCTTCTGCAACGGCCCAAGTAAGTTATGATATTTCCTTACGATTAGTTAAGATTTTATGTGCGTAGTGAGTATCTTTCTTCAACGGCCATGCTGGAAAATGTTGGACACTGGGATGACGATGGGTGGTGCCTTAGCTTGGTGGTGGCAACTAGGTGACGTACGAAGATGATGGGAAAGTTTTATATTTTCCAAAAATGTTATGGTTATGTACTCCTGTTGTGAAGGAGATACGAACAAGAACATGATAAATTCAGATATGTTCATGTTATGCTTTCGTATGGAATAAAGATTATGGTCCTATATAAAAGGCGTGATTTCAAGAAGCTGAGCTTATTTCCTTATTTTCCGTACAGAACCATGCCACCAAAGCGCAGAAGAGTACCGACCCAAGACGTTGATCTTGCGGCCCAGCTAAATGAGCTAAGGCAAATGATGTTAGCCCAACAGCAAGAGATAGGGGGGCTTCGAGCTCAGTTAGCTCAGCAGAATCAGGGACCTCCTGATGCTGGGATGCCACCAGCACATGCGAATCAGCCTGCAGCACCGGAAATTCCTGATGTTGAACCGGTGATTCCAGAGAACCCCATAGCCCCTGAAATACCTGTTGCGCCTGTAGCTGTACCACCAGCACCTCTGGTTCGAACTCCAGAAGAACTTTATGACAGATTTCGGCGCATGAAGGCACCAGAATTCGAGGGGTCTACAAACCCAATTGAGGCTGACAACTGGTTGATTGACCTCCAGGTTGCCCTAAATTTCCTCAGACTTAATGATCAGGAGAGAGTCCTCTGTGCATCCTATATGCTACGAAAAGATGCTCGCCTCTGGTGGGAAACAGTTCAAATCCGGCGAGATGTGACTCAGATGACTTGGGAGGAATTTGTAGAGGAGTTTAAGGAGAAATACTTCAACACTGAGGTCATGGAGGCTCAACAAGACGAGTTCGACAGGTTCCGCCAAGGAAATCTATCGGTAGCCGAAGCCGTCAAAAAGTTTGAGCAATTAGCACGTCTCTTCCCTCACCTCATTAGTTCCGAAAGGGACAAAGTAAGAAGAATGATGAGGATGTTTCGTCCGGAATTAGCAGTGGTAATCAGCAGTGGCCCGCATCCACCATTCACTGTTGCTGAATGTGTCAGCAGGGCAATTCGAGCTGAATACTGGGTAGGACAGAACAAGGAGCAACGGGCTAAGTATTTCCAGGAGAAAAGAGAAGAAAAGGCCCAAGCAAAGCAGAATCAAGCCAAGCAAGGCCAGACCTCACAACAGAAGGGTCAAGGAGGACCTCCGGGCCAAAACAACAACAACAGGCAGTACGGTAACAACCAGCAGAAGAGAAAGTGGAATGCAGGAGGACAGGGGAATCAACAGAATTTTCCTCAAAGGAAGAATACCCCTGATAATAACAGTTATCCCACTTGTCAGAAATGTGGAAGAAGGCACCCGGGAGATTGCCGTGCTGGAAGCGGTCGCTGTTTTCTTTGTGGCAAGGAAGGCCACTATGCTAAAAACTGCAATCTCAATCCCCAGAGTCTGCAGAATCAACAGAGGGGACAGGGATCTCAACTTCACGCTGCACAGATGAAGCTCGAGGGACCTGCAATCTCTCAAGGCAGGCTGGAAGCTCCGGAACCTCAAGGACGTATTTATGCCTATACAAAGGAGGATGTTCAAGCTGGACCTTCCACCGTGGTGACAGGTCAGCTTCCTTTTGCCCAACAAGATGCCTACGTGTTAATTGATTCTGGAGCTACGCATTCATTTACATCACCTAGGTTCGCTAAGAAACTAGGTAGAGCAAGTGATAGAATCGGAAGAACATTTAGGACTGCATTACCCTCCGGGGAGATTCTGTTGTCTGATTATTGGATACGTCATGTTCCAATAATTATATGTGGTAGGGAAATGTATGTCAACCTGATCATCATTGACTTATACGACTACGATGTCATCCTGGGTATGGATTTCCTGGGGAAGTACAACGCAGTGATCGACTGTCCACGACGTACTGTCACGTTCAAGCCAATTGGAGGAGAGGAGTTTATTTTTAGAGGATCGACTCCAAAACAGCCGAAAATGTTCATTTCTGCGTTAAAAGCTAGAAAATTGTTGGCAGAAGGATGTATGGGATTTCTAGCCAACATGGTGGACAAGACGCAAGAAACCGAGAGCAGGCCAGAAGAAGTACCGATAGTTCGGGAATTTATAGAGGTTTTTCCTGAAGAATTGCCAGGACTGCCACCAGAACGAGAGATCTCCTTCGAGATTGAGTTACTTCCTGGATCGGTACCAGTATCCAAGGCACCTTATAGGATGGCGCCTGCCGAACTTAAAGAACTGCAGATTCAGTTACAAGAGCTTCTGGATCGAGGATTCATTCGTCAAAGCTACTCGCCATGGGGAGCTCCAGTTTTGTTCGTTAAGAAGAAGGACGGCACTCTTAGGATGTGCATTGACTATTGGGAATTGAACAAGATAACCATCAAGAACAAGTATCCCTTGCCTCGGATCGACGATCTGTTTGATCAACTGAGAGGAGCTTCAATTTTCTCGAAGATTGACCTACGATCCGGATATCACCAGCTCCGAATTAGGGAAGGAGATGTCCCTAAGACAGCCTTTCGTACGCGATATGGACACTACGAGTTCCTTGTTATGCCATTCGGACTGACAAATGCTCCAGCAGCCTTTATGGACCTGATGAATCGAGTATTCAAGGATTACTTGGATAAGTTTGTAATCGTCTTTATAGATGATATCTTGATTTATTCAAGATCAAAGGAGGAGCATGAAGAGCATTTAAGGATTGCTTTACGGATTTTAAAGCAAAACCAGCTCTACGCTAAATTCACAAAGTGTGAGTTTTGGTTGGAAAGGGTCCATTTCTTAGGACATGTGGTCTCCAAGGACGGCATATCTGTAGATCCGGCTAAGATTGAAGCAGTAAGTGAATGGCCAGCTCCGAAAAACGTCACCGAAGTACGTAGTTTCCTCGGCTTGGCGGGCTACTACCGACGTTTCGTCGAAGGATTTGCTAAGATTGCAGCGCCGCTCACCGCACTTACACGGAAAGGGAAGAAGTATGAATGGACTGCAAAGTGTGAAGAGCACTTCCAAGAGCTGAAAAATAGGCTGACTCGCGCTCCGATTCTTACAATTCCGAATGTGGAGGAAGGAAACTTCGTGATATACAGTGATGCTTCCAAGATAGGATTGGGAGCCGTTCTCATGCAGAATGGAAAGGTGATTGCTTATGCTTCACGACAGCTTAAGGATCATGAGAAGAACTATCCGACGCATGATTTGGAACTTGCGGCGGTAGTGTTTGCGCTCAAAATCTGGAGACACTACCTTTACGGTATTAAGTGTGAAGTTTACACGGATCATCAGAGTTTGAAGTATATCTTCACACAAAAGGAGCTTAACATGAGGCAAAGAAGATGGCTCGAACTGGTGAAGGATTATGACATAGACATCCGTTACCATCCAGGGAAGGCTAATAAAGTAGCTGATGCCCTTAGTCGGAAGTCGTCTTCCTCATTAATGTCCATACAGTCGTTGAACGAATCTCTTCAGAAGGAGCTAGTGAAAGCTGGAATAGAGCTCATCACAGGAAGTTTAGCTGCCCTAACTTTCCAACCTACCATTTTGGATAGCATGAAGGAGCGACAAGAAGGAGATGCCTCGCTGCTCAGAACAAGGAATGAGGTCTTGGAAGGAAAGGAGTCGGACTTCAACATATCGGATGAGGGCATACTCTATCGGAAAAATAGATTATGCATCCCTAATGAAGACGAGATAAAGGAGCAAATCATGAAGGAGGCCCATGAGACTCCATATTCCGTCCATCCGGGAGCTACAAAGATGTACCAGGACCTGAAGGAAAGTTTTTGGTGGCCCAGAATGAAGAATGACGTTGCTACATTCGTCAGTAAATGCCTTACATGTCAAAGGGTGAAGGCAGAACACCAACGTCCAGGGGGAGAATTGCAGAAAATTTCCATCCCAGAATGGAAATGGGACCAAGTGACCATGGATTTTGTGGTTGGTCTACCCCGAACTCCCAGTGGCAACGATGCTATTTGGGTAATTGTGGATCGTTTGACAAAGTCTGCACATTTTATCGCCATCAAGCTTAGCTTTTCAGTAGAGCAGCTGGCAGAACTATACGTTGCGCAGATTGTTCGCTACCATGGGATTCCAAAGGCAATCATCTCCGATCGTGATGGTCGTTTCACTTCTAAGTTTTGGAGAAGTGTACATCAAGCCATGGGTACAAAGCTTACTTTTAGTACGGCTTTCCATCCTCAAACTGACGGACAATCCGAAAGGACCATTCAGACTCTAGAAGACATGTTACGAGCGTGTGTGATGGATTTCAAAGGAACTTGGGATAAGAAGCTTCCTTTGATTGAGTTCTCGTACAACAACAGTTTCCAAGCTTCAATTGGAATGGCTCCTTATGAAGCCCTATACGGAAGAAGGTGTAGATCTCCTGTCCATTGGTACGAAACAAGAGAAAAGGAACTTGTGTCCACAGATTTTATTCGAAAAACCACTGAGGCTGTGAAACTTATACGCCGACGGATGGAAACTGCATTTAGTCGACAGAAGAGCTATGCCGATAAACGCAGAAGGCCTCTAGAATTCCAAGTAGGAGACTTGGTTTTTCTTAAAGTTGCTCCATTCAAGGGAGTTATGAGATTCGGAAAGAAGGGGAAATTAAGTCCACGATACATAGGGCCATTCGAAATACTGGAAAGAATTGGTAACGTGGCCTATAGGTTGTCTTTGCCCCAAGAATTAGCATATGTACACAGCGTATTTCATGTGTCGATGCTAAAGAAGTACATCTCGGATCCATCTCATGTATTGGACCACGAACCAATTGAGGTTCACGAGGACATGACGTATGAGGAGAAACCGGTTCAAATCCTGGCACGAGAAGAAAAGGTGCTAAGGAACAAGGTTATACCTTTAGTTAAGGTCCTATGGAGAAATCATGAGATTGAGGAGGCAACGTGGGAACGCGAGGACGAGATGAAGAAAAGCTACCCCGAATTGTTCTGATTTTCGAGGACGAAAATTCTTTAAGGAGGGTAGATTGTAATATCCAAAAAGTTTAACGAACTCATGATTTTCTTGAAATCTAAAGTTTGTACTATGTGTTTATGTGTAATTGTATGAAAATTATGAATATCAATACAAAAATTCATAATTTTATCAGTATAGAGTTGAGTTCTCTGTAAATTAATTACGAGACTCCATAATAGGCCTTTTAAGGAAAAAGGCAAGACAGAATTTCATGAATTTATCATGATCAAAGTTCTGACCGAAATAAGTCAAAGGATGACCAGAGTAAGACGGTGCTGTAATATGATAAGCAGTATGGGAAAAATACTGTGAAAACCGTCTTTACAGACAAGATAGTATAATTAAGTCTTAAAACCACCATAGAAAAATCAAGCACCTAAAATAGGATATTAAGGGCCAAAGGGCTTTAAATAAAAAGAAAAATTTTTATACAGTCCAACTATACACAGATAAATTTTGGACTGCAGTCAAGCAAAACAGTACTGAATTGTACTGTGTATTAATGAAAACAATATTAGATTTATCTGTGTTAGCATAAAAGTGGACTGTATATTGAAGAAAAAGCCAAACGAGGCCTTAGTATGACATCATCTACCTTTTGATTTATGACATCACCTTATTTGGAATTATGACATCATAATTCCATGAACCAACCATTGAAAGACAAGTGTCCTATTCTAGAAACTTCTTGCTTGTTCTCCAAGAGTCATGGCCGGCCACATACCCCCCCCTTTTTGTGTGATTCCTTGCTTTTTCAAGGACTAATGGTGCAATTTTAGAAAGTTCTTCATCACCTATAAATAGGTGAACCCATAATTCAAAAAAATTAGAAAACCTAAGCCAAACTCTTGCCATTTTCTCTCTCAAAAATCCGGACTTTCAAGGGTGAGCAAGAACAAAGAAAAAAATTTGAGAACCAAAGGGGTTTTAGTGTTAGGGTAGTCGGTTTTTCTCTACAACAACAAGCAAGGGTTTTGAAAATTTTTGTGCCCTTTTTTAGGCCTAGAGGCCGGCTGTGATAAGGAGGGAAAGTGAGGAAAATTGAGAGTGGTTAGTGGCTGATTTTAGTTCAAGAAGCCACCAAGGAATCAACCGAAATCTTGGTGCAATTGGTGGAGTGAAACCGGTTAGGTGGAGCCTAGGAGGGGGAAGAATTTGAAAGCCAAACCCTAGCCCAAAATCTTGAGTGATCAAGGTAATCCCTTAAACCCTAAGCTCTTCAATTTAAATTTCAATTAGGAAATTTATATGTATTTCCAAGCAAGGGATGTAAGAGCATAAGCTCAATTTACTTATTGCCCTAGAATAGTTTAGGTATGGTGCTTGATTAGGTATTAAGGGTGGTTTGGTTTAATGGCTTTGATTGGTTATGTTTATGCTTGTTTGAATGGTTATGTTTATGCTTGTATGAATGTTAGGGTGCATGCTAGATGGATGATGAAATGTATGTCCCCTGTTTTATGTGCAAACCGGTTCTAAAATTTCATGCTAGGTTGTTAGTTTCGGTTATGGAATGGTGAGACAACCTAGAATCATGCAAACCTAGGCTAGGACAGTTCGGTTTTTGGTTTGCATGGGCGCATTTGAGTAGCATGATTGTTAATGTGGGACGTTAGAAAACGCTGCATGTATGCTATCTAGGCTCCCGCGTGTTCGGTTGAGTTAGATTTGCGACAATACGACGTAAAACGAATTTAAGAATGAAAACTGCCAGTTCGGGTACAAACTGGCCAGTTTTCTGGAAAGTGAAATTTGAGGCCTTTAGAGGCCGAATTGGGAAAAACGTAAAACATGAAAGTTGTTGAGAAGATATTTTCCTAGAGGACAACGCTTTTTGAAAATAAGGCTCCAAAGGCCTTCGTTTTTGTAAAAACCCGAGCCTGACCGTGCCCAGGATTTATACACGGCCAGGTGAGTTCAAACGGAAATATGAACATGTTAGAGTCCGAATTAAATTTTTCGTAAAACACGAAAGTTTTAGGATTTTTCAAGAGCTAAAACTTTCATGAAGACAACTTTTTCAAATTCAAATTGGATTTTTAAACTGACACTGATTTCTAAAGACTGTGCCGGGAACAGGAAATTCCTGCACAGGATTTTCTAAAACAATGCAGAAAAACTATATTTTTGCACCAACACAAATGTTTTGACTGTGAAAACTGTTCCAATGGCAGTTTTCAGCCTTTAATGATTTTTATAGAGTCACACTTTAAAAACCACGAATTTTCAAGTTAAACAAATGATTGTTGTCAAATTTTCCAAATTTGGAAATTAGATTTTAAAAGCCAAAGTATAGAAACAAGAGGTTGACGGATGGTAACCGGGAAGGATACCCGAGTTACTAGGCTTGGTCCAAAGCCAAGTTTGACCATAAGATATTGACCACCTCAAGGGTTACCTCTTGTAACCTAATGAGTTATCATGTATAATTGGGGGACATATAACTAAGATTGTGTATGAATGTTGGAAAAATTACCAACATTTTATAGGATCCTTATCCTATGTTCTTTTCAATAGCAGGAAGTAACCTGCAGTTGCGATCTGGGTTGAAGCAACAAAACCAGAAACCTAGCACATCAGGCAAGTATCAAACCTCACCTACAGTGTGAAAATAGTAAATACTATTTTCAAATATGCTATGTTAAGCTATGCTATTTACACTATATGTTTAAATATACATGCTATGTTGTGTTATGATATGCGATGATATGCTACGACATGTTACATGTTATGCCATGTTATAAGAATGTCATGTTAACAAAAATGCCATGTTTTCTAAAAATGTCATGGTTTCCAAAAATGCCACGTTTACAAATATGTCATGGTTTTAAAAAAAAATGCCATGTTTTCAAGAATACCATGTTATAGCAAGTGTTAAGTTTGATAGGACATAGTGACATCATAAGGCATGTTCACTAATGTTAAATCATATGGTAAGATAAATCAAGTAAGGTGTCGTACCAACCTCCCGTGATCGTGGAGGCTACATGATTCAGTTGTGACATATACCTCTCGTTGACGCGTGAGGGTCAAGTTTATAATTCCCAGAACTGTTAGGGCCTTGCAAACCCTAGCTTTGTCTGGAGGCTGCGCGCTTTTGGTACGTACACTATGGGCCCACATGTTGAGACAAGATAATAAATTAAAGATTGAGTCAATAATGAAGCATAAGACTTTCAATCGATTATAAATGGTTCATGCATAAGCTACATGATGATTGGCATATTTTAAGATATTTGAATTATTTTGTGAGATTATGTTTATACTTGCTGGGCGAAAGCTCACTCTTATATTCATACTGTAGGTAAGAAGCCTGCAGTTTAAAGTGGTGGGCTATGCGGACGATGCGGTGGGTGAAGGGCGGTGTGGGATACCACTACGCAAAATTTTCCGCAATCGCTTTTGAGTAAAAATATAAATATTTCAAAAGTATATTATGTTATACAGTATGTATGAAGTTTGAAGACTAAAGATTATACTTTCAGTGTGGAATGTATGCATGACAAGTTTTTATTTACATAACAACTCATGTGAATATGTTTTAAAAAAAAAAATTTTCCTCAAATTTTCAAGTAAAGAACAAGTATGTATAGTGTCGACCTGGCTTGGGAAGTCGGGGCGTCACACTATCAAGGAAAAGATTCCTTTCTCTTAAAGATTCAACTACTTGGTGAAGAAGATAAGGAATTTAAGACGTCTACGAATGGGCTAATTCTCTTCAAAGGAAGGATTTGTGTTCCTAACGTTGAATTTCTAAGGAAACAAATCATGTCGGAAGCGCATGAAACGCCGTACTCAGTTCACCCTGGAGCTACTAAGATGTATAAGGACCTTAAAGAGAACTTTTGGTGGCCGAGCATGAAGAGAGAAATTGCCGATTTTGTGTCAAAGTGCCTAACTTGTCAGAAAGTTAAGGCTGAACACCGTCAACCAGGAGGAGATCTTCAAAAGATAGAACTCCCAGAATGGAAATGGGAACAAATCACCATGGATTTCGTAGTTGGATTACCCAGGACCGCTAGTGGAAATGATATGATTTGGGTGATTGTGGATAGATTAACCAAATCAGCCCATTTCATTGCTATTAAAACCACCTTTTCAGTTGAGAGATTAGCTGAAATTTATGTATCTCAGGTTGTTAGGTTGCATGGAATTCCAAAATCCATTATTTCAGATCGAGATGGGCGATTTACTTCGCGATTTTGGAAAAGTGTTCACACAGCTATGGGATCAAGGTTGAAATTCAGTACTGCTTTCCACCCTCAGACAGATGGACAATCGGAGCGAACTATCCAAACCTTAGAAGATATGTTGAGATCTTGTGTTCTGGATTTCAAGGGAAATTGGGATCAAAAGTTACCCTTGATCGAATTTTCGTATAAAAATAGCTATCACGCTTCTATTGGTATGGCTCCATTTGAAGCGCTATATGGAAGAAAATGTCGATCTCCCATCCATTGGCAAGAAGTTGGACAGAAGCAACTTCAAACTACGGACTTCATCAGAAAAACCTCAGAAGACATCAAGATGATCAAGCAACGGCTTGACATAGCTTTCAGTCGACAGAAGAGGTATGCTGATAAACGTCGAAGACCTTTAGAATTCCAAATTGGAGATTCTGTTTTTCTTAAGATTGCTCCAATGAAGGGAATTATGAGATTTGGTAAGAAAGGAAAGCTCAGTCCAAGATACACAGGTCCGTTTGAAATCCTTGGAAGAATTGGAAAAGTTGCCTACAAGCTTGCTTTGCCGCCAGCTTTAGCTTTTATACATAATGTTTTTCACGTTTAAATGTTGAAGAAATACGTACCTGATCCTTCTCATGTGCTAAGTCAAGAACCGATCGAAGTACAAACGGATTTGACATATGAGGAAAGACCAATACGGATTCTAGATCGGGAAGAAAAGGTTTTAAGAAACAAAACCATTCCAATGGTTAAAGTGTTATGGCAGAATCATAACATTGAAGAAGCAACGTGGGAAGTAGAAAAAGAAATGAGAAAGAACTATCCTAACTTGTAGAGATTTTCGGGGACGAAAATTTTTAAGGAGGGTAGATTGTAATAGCCGACTTGTTTGTAAATTTATAACTTCTTTTGTTAAGAATAAAGTTTGGTTATGCAATCTGTATGATATGTTTTCTAAGGAATTTGTTGAATCTTTTGTTACAAGACTCAATGAATTATTTGTGTAGGTTTATGATCCTTTTGTTAAAAAGGGAAAATTATGATTTATGACTCTATGTTAGTAATTTAAGAAAATCTGATACGTAGTTCAGAAAAGTTTAGGATAATGGTCCAGTTTAATTATACTATTATCAGTTGAAAACAGTATATGAATATTTATGTTATTATGTTATTATGAACTGCATTTAGGAGAATATGCCAAACAAGGCCTTTAAGGATGACACCTCTGATGACAAGTGTCATTGTTATGATTGGTCACCTCACAGGGACCAAAATGTAAATATTTTATGTTTAGGGGTCAATTTGCAAATTAAGGAAAGTTCATGATTTTGAAGCTAAAAAGCCTTCTAAGAAAGGATTTAGTAAAAATTTGATGTTTGAAGGCTTAACCATAACCGGCCAAGTCATAGGGACTAAAGTGCAAATATTTTGCCTTTAGGGGCCAATGTGCAATTTTGAAGAAAATTGTAGACTTATCAGCAATTTTATAAATTTTTGAATCAGGGACTTTTTAGGTAAAGTTTCTTAGTTCAATTGAGTCAATGACCCATTTTTAGTTTAGTTAGTTTGGTTGAAAATTAAGAAAGACAAGTTAAGATTGTATTTGAAAATTCTAGCTAGAACCAATCACATTGTTTCATGTGTTACCATAGGAACCGGCCACATCATGGCTTGTTGAGCAAGGGATCTTGTTTTTGAAAAATATTATGCAAATTAGAAGATTTTAAGTGTTATTAAAAGTTTACAAATCATACCCTAAGTTTAGTGAATTAACACTTTAATTTAGTTGGTTGATTTTGTGTTATGAATCAATTAGCAAATTGTCTCACATGGTTTCTTTAAAACCGGCCACATGAGGATGAGACACCCTATGCTTCTAGCTTGGCTAAGTCACACCCCTAGCCTTGCACCCTTGGCAAGCCAAGCCTTGCACACCTAGGCACCAAAGGCCGGCCACCACAATGAAACAACACATCATGGTGTAGCCTTGGTGAGTAACATTCCTAGTCTTGCTCACTTGGCAAGCTCATGTTTTGCCTAAGCCACCACCCAAGGGCCGGCCACTATAAGGAAGTGACACTTCATAACCTAGCTTTGGTGAGTAAGTAAACCTAGCTTTGCTCACTTGGCAAGCCAAGGCCTTGCTAAGCCAACACCAAGACCGGGCACCCTTAGAGAATGACACCTCATGGACTAGCTAGGGTGAGTAAGTCACTCTAGCTTTGCTCACATGGATAACCAAGGCATTGACACACCCCTTGGCCTAGCCTTGATGAACCAACACTCTAGGTTTCCTAGCCTAGCTCCCTTGGCAAGCCAAGGCTTGCACACCTCACCCTAGGGCCGGCCAACCAAGGGAATGCCACCTCAAAATTTAGCTTTGATGAGCAAGCAACTCTAGCTAAGCTTGCTTGGCAATTTGGGTGATGAATGGCCGGCCAACACATAAGGACTAAAGGAAAAATATTTTTGCTTAAAGGACTATTGCATAAAATTACAAAAGATGGATTTCTTGAACTCTTTTAGCCCTTGACACCTCATGCTTCATAGGCTTGCTTAGTAAGCTTGCTAGCCTTGCTTGTTGGTAAGCAAAGGCATGCACAAATTCCACCTAAGGCCGGCCACACTAAGAGAGGGACACCTCATGGTTCCTAGCCAACATGATTAAGCACCCTAGCTTGGGTTAATTGGCACAAGAAGAACAAGAATGGCCGGCCACCTTTCAAGAAGACAAAACCAAATTGGTTTCTTCTATGGACTAAAGAGCAAATTGTTGTACCTTAGGGATTAGTAAGTAATTTTAAGATTTTGTGCTTCATCTATAAATAGGTGAAGGTGCTGTGGTATTATTTGGTTAGCCAACACACACACACAAACTTGAGCAGCACAAACACTCCCAATCCTGCCATAGAAGCCGAGCAAAGAAAAGAGAGAAAAGAAAGAAAAAGAAAACTAGAGAAAGTGTTTTAGGTTTAGTGTGAGGGAAATTTTAATTACCCTAATTTAAGAATTTCATCAGTGAAACTTGAGGTAAATATTGTCATCCTCTAGTTCTTCATTTGAAATTTAAGAGAATGATTAGTATGGTTAAACAGGAGTTTAATTTTGTAAGATACATGCACTAGGGTTTTTATGCTTGATTAAGTCTCTATCTGAGCAGTTTTCCTGAAACAACATTTAGAGGCCTTTAGAGGCTGAATCTTAAAAAAGTTAAAACTGTAAAGTTGTAGAGGAGGGAAAATCCTAGGGGCCAGCCCGGCCGGTTTTTGAAAATAAGGCTTTTAAGACCTTCGTTTCTTCTAAAACCCGAGACCAAATTATGAGTAGTAAGTCTGGTCGAAAAATTTTCAAAGGCAAAAATAAGCATGTTAAATATAGATTTGAAGTTTGAGGATAAACCAAAAGTTGTAGGAGACTTCAAGATCTACAACTTTCATGAAGAAAACTTTTCCAAATTCGAAACCGATTTGTGAGAAAAGAACTAAAATTTATGAATTGGTTTTGAACCCGGTTTTCAAAATATTAGAATTCTTACTAAATTTCAAAAAGGAGTTGAAATTTAGGATTTGTAGATAGCAATTAGAATCATTATGATATCATGATAGGATGATACTCATCCTATGATTTTTCTTGAAAACAGGAAAACGACCTGTTTGAGTGAAGAATTTTGATTCAAGGCGCAGTAACGGTAAGTACGACTCCGCCTACAGCATAAACGAAAACTGTTTGTTGTATGTTTTCAAGCTATGATGATATAAATATGATAAAACATTATGGCCTGTATGATATCAAGTTCATGATGTTATGTGAATAAGAAGTATTTATGACATGTATGTATGTACGTTTTTAAGATATGATGAATATTTAAAGTATGAATGGCATGTATGTATTCAAGGAATAATGAATGTATGGCATGTATGATTTCAAGTTCATGTTAAGAGGTATATGATGTATGTTTATAGTATGTATGTTCATATGATGAATAATCGGATATTATGGCATCACGAAGTATGCTCACTAAAGATAAGCTAATTGGTAAAGTATGAAATCCCAGTTTCAGTTAAGAAACTGGTTATGAATATGAAACAACATTTCAAGTATGAAATAAGATAAGAATAAGATTCTAAGCATCAATATAAGCAGAATGCTATATGTCGTATCGACCCGCATCAGGTCGGGTTTGGTTCATGGTTTGAGTTGGACAGGGCTGGCCGCCCCAACCACTCCATGGCAGCGCGCCACGGTACGTACATTCATGTTAAGTTATGTAAGGGCCCAAAAACTATGCTAACTTATGAAAACAGGAATAAAGCATAAATGATTCATGCATTATGATATCATGATATGTTGCGGATAAATAGTTGTGCTTGCTGAGCGAAAGCTAATGTTTTAAGTTTATGCTGTAGGTAAGCAACCCTGCGGTACTTCATGATACAAGGCAGTGGAGCATGGCAAGGCAAAGCTGTGAAACTGTGGGACGGGAATCATTACGTTTCTTTTTGTTAAATTATGCTACGCTAAATATGTTATATTTAAGTACAAGAACACATTTCTGTCATAAGTAGTCATGTATAAGTACATGTATGTATGTAAGTAATTATTAACAAATTTCCAAGTTAAGTTATGTTTATCAGTTGTATAAAAAAAAAAATTTGCCCAAATTTTCATATATTATAAGTAAGTATGTATGGCCACGGCCGGCGCTAGGTGGGTCGTGACAAGAGTTGGTATCAGAGCTTAAGGTTCTACCTTTCGGTTTCACAGTTTGCGTGCCTGCGCCACAGCCATTGTAAGTTAAAAATATTTCGTAATTATATTATGTATTTATAGGAATTTGTATAATCTAGATTCGAGGATAATGGATGAAGATAGAGGTGCAGCTTATGCTTTCTTCATGATGTCTCCACTCGTATTCGATGGAACTAGACGAACCGTGACATTGGCAGCATGGCTTCATGATATGGAGGCTATTTTTCGAATGTGTCATATTCCGCCCCATCTACAAGTATCATTGGCATGTCGTTGCCTAGCAGTAGATGCTAGACTATGGTGGAGAACAATAGGAGAATAGGAAGCTCAGGGAGGATCATGGGAAAACTTCCGTAATATCATCACTGCTCGTTTTGGACCTCCACTGGCAGAAAACGCCGACGTACACTATCGAGATTCAGAAATTTATCGTGACATGAACCTTGTCCGATATTTTAACTACGTTTATGATTGGCATGCTTATCCAGGAGAGTCGATGGGCCATTACTGTCGAAGATTTCAGGAGGCTATGTTGCCTCATATTCCAGATTTTGGCGATCCAGAGTTTCGAGCACTACAACTACTCCGGGAAGGACTACCACCTGATGTTAGGGAACATGTCCAAGCACCGGCAATAGGAATGACTATGGAGCACATGATAAATGATATCATGGAAGCGGAATTGATAGCTCATATGGTTCAAGCGGATGCGTTAGTGGAAAACAACATCCAAGTGCCAGTCAATAATAATGATGAGGAAGAGCCACCCTTCCAATAGGGTCCAGTATTGCCAGAAGACCCTATTCCGGCGATACCACTTCAGGAGATTCCTCCACAAGAGGATGTTGATGGCATGAATCTTGAAGATATTCCTGACGAGCCCGAACTTCAAGAGGATTCTCATGAAATCATCCTAGATAACGAGGAAGAGGAAGAAGTTAATATGGAGGATGATCCGGAGGAAGTCTTGTTCGATGAGGAAGACTGGGATGTATTCTCCGACGTAACATCAGAGTAGATAGTTTAGATATAAAATATTGTATATGTATGATAGACAAGTGATAGTCACCCCTATTTTGTATTTGATTATGTATATATGTATATGATAGTATGGATAAGAATGTATGAATTATAGGTTACAATGTATGTAAGATATGTAAACTATAAAGTTGATGAGATCATGATAAATCTCTAATGTTATGTTTTATGATACAATATGATATGATACGATGATATGTTATGATAATATGATATATGATCAAATATGATCTATGATATGATAAGATGAATAAGTAATGTTCATCTTATGATGAGGTATGAATGAACGAAAAGATATTTGAAGTATAACAATATCTTTATCGTGATTAGATAAGAAATAGAAGATGTCACGCCCACGTACCCGAGCGAACCCTATTCCGCAAGAACCTGATCTTGCGAACGTGGTAGCTACTTTGCAATGGCAATTGCGGGAACAACAGCAAGAGACGAACCAGCTTCGGGAACAAGTAGCTCAACTGAATCAAGTACCTCGAGCGAACGAAGTTCCACCGCAAAATAACCCTGTACCCCCAGCAGCGCCTCAAGCACCAGAGGTTCATCAAGAAGTTCCGTTAGCACCCGAAGGACTGCAAAGAAATCCACCTTTGGTTAGGGAGGATCTGTTATATGAACGATTTAGGCGAATGAAGGCCCCTGAATTTGAAGGAACCACAGATCCAATAGTAGCGGATAATTGGCTGATCGATATCCAAGTAATTTTGGATTTTATGGGACTTACAGAACAGGAGAAAGTTCTTTGTGCCTCTTTTGCACTAAAGAAAGATGCGCGTCACTGGTGGAGGACGGTTCAGATGCGCAGAAACGTGGCGTTCATGAGATGGCAAGATTTCATAGACGAATTCAGAATAATGTACTACAATCAGGAGATTCTTGCAACTCAACAAGATGAGTTTACCAGTTTTAAGCAAGGGTCTATGTCCGTGATGGAAGCAGTCAAGAAGTTTGAACAACTTGCCCGTTTTTGTCCAGAACTGGTACCGAACGAAAGGGAGAAAGTAAGGAGGATGATGAAAATGTTTCGGACAGACATTGCTAAACAAGTTAGTGCTGGAAGTAGCCCTCCAACTCTTGTAGCTGATTATATAAGTCGAGCTATGAGGGCAGAATACTGGATTAATCAGGATAAGGAAACGAGGGTTCAAATATTCAAAGCTAAGAAAGAAGAAAAAGTAGTAGAGAAACAGATACAGTCTAGGCAAAATCAGCAACCGAACTTAAAAGGCCAGACTAGTAATTCCAGCCAAAGTTCCAAGCAGTTTGGAAGGAATAAGAGAAGAGGGAATGCTCTGGGCCAGGGCCAACAGAAGAATTACCCTCAGAAGAGGAACAACCGTGGGAATGAGGGTAATAATAACAGTTATCCTGTGTGTACTCAATGTGGAAAGAAACATCCAGGCGTGTGTAGGATGGGAACAAACGCTTGCTACCTATGTGGCAAGGAAGGCCATTATGCGAGAAATTGTACCACCAATAGTCAGAACCAGAACCCTCAGTACCAGAATAGAAATTCGAACCGACAGCTTCACGCGGTGCAAGCAAAGATCGAAGGCCCTTCGATGGTACAAGAAAGACTTGAAGCTCACGAACCACTGGCTAGGATCTATGCTTACACAAAGGGAGACGCTGAGGCTGGAACTTCTAATGTGGTAACAGGTCAGATCTCTATAGCCGCTTATGATGCATTTGCCCTAATTGATTCTGGTGCCACCCATTCGTTTATATCGATGGAGTATGCCCGGAAGGTAGATAGAAATGTAGAAAATATAGGGCAACCTTTGACCGTTCTTAGTCAACCCTTTGATTTTTTGGTCAACTTTGACTTTCTTGGTCAAACTCTGACCAACATGAAATTATGAAATTTCATCATGCTGTTTTCCTTAAAACGCCTTTTACTTGGCTAAGTAATCTTTTGTTGAGTCTCGCAGCTAGTTAATCGAGAACTCAAACATATACTGTTATTCCACTCCGATCATGATTCAGACTTAGGTTTTCCTTGTTTCAAACGAAATTTAAACTCATCAAAATTTCGGGTATTACATTCTACCCTCCTTAAAAGATTTTCGTCCTCGAAAATTCGTATAATCCTAAGTGGCTTTTCTTCAATCCACTATCAATCCTTAACAAGTTACTATGGATTGAATAACTTGTTCACGTTCCCATTTTAATATCTTAATGGGATCATGTCTTTTATATAGAACCATAATCTTCTTTCTATATCCTCATAATTCATACCTTCATATCCTCATACTTTCATGCTTTCATACTTTCATTCTTTCATGCATACTTTCCTTTCATACTTTCATTCTGCATAACAAGAACTGTCTACATAAAATCTCTTAACAAGTATATCATATAACTTGCCATATTTGAAAAGCATATCATATTATACTTTTCTTTAACTTTAATTGAGGGCTCAGCGAATATATCATATTTAAGATATTTTTCTTTAAATTTGAAAAGGCTGAGGACCCTCTAGTGCAATGTTAATCTTATGCTATTAGAACCCTTTACTTTTCATAGTGGCCCCTTTCTTGGAACTCTGTTCCTCAAGGTTTTCTGGCCTTTTACATAAAATGATGGCCCATTTCTTGGAACTTTGTTCCTCAAGGTTTTCTGGCCTTTTACATAACATAACATGAGTTGGTTCTAATAAGCATAAGATTAAGCACTATACTTAAAAATAACTTCTTTGAATCTTTTCAAAGTTAATCATGGAAAACAATAATAAATAGTATTATTGAAAACATATTTCATACATAATATTATTCGAGTGATGCAGTGAAAGGTATCCTCATATCAACTAGCTACTTGTCAGCTAGTAGAAGCTTTTCTCATTGCTTCTAACATTTCCTCATAGCACGAGTGTATAATCATAACTCTTAGGAATATCTAAAACTTCCCATCATTACATAATTTCCATTACTTAAAAGGTTGTATATAGTCGACATTAGTCAAACCATTATATGTCGACTCTAAGGTGGTTGCTATCGACCTCAACCTTATTAACTTCATCATCAGACTCATAATCATCATCATTATCATAGCCTAATCAATTATTGTTGGTAACATCCAACTCATGCTTGCACATTACCTATTTGCATTCCCTAAGCTAAGGCATCATCAAACATTTCCCGTATCTAATATTATTCTTATGGGGGCAAAAATTTCATAACCAGGAAACTTTAACTTCCATGGTGTCGATCTAATTCCTTAGAATGAAAAATTCTTAGCTATCACCGTACCATAGTGAGGTAGATATTATTATTACATTCCTAATACCCACTCCTTTATTCATAACTTGTCTTGTCATACCTTAGAAACATCGTAGCTTATCATATCATACTAGAAATTCATCTTGATTTCATCATACCACATCATAACTTATCGAATCATACTAGGGATTCTTCGTGATTTCTTCACATCATATCGAAAGCTTAGGAGTGTTAACTTATCCACCACATACACATCATGGTAAATTTCAGGATCTCGGTAATGCATATGTAAAGCATATGCGGTCCCATAAAATCAAAAGTATCACGGGTATCATCCTCAGTGCGACCATTGATAAGATATGCTTATTACGTAAGCAATATCCTAACTAATTATATCTAAAGAAAAACAATTTAACTTACTTGGGCACTTGCAGAAACGATGTGAAGCAACGTGAAGTCGGCTGGCAGGATACCGCTCTGATACCAACTTTGTAACGCGCCAAAATCCACGTAGGATCGACTACGTAAACGTGGGCCGTTACCATGCTTGCTTAACTTAAACTTTAGTCTTAAATAATTAACCTTACAGAAAATTTCAAAAATTTTTTTTTTTAACTTTAAACTTTATTTTAAAATCATAACTTAAGAAACTTGTACTTATGAGTAAACTTCATCATGCCTACCCATTACTTGTTATGCCGATTATAAGGTCACCATAACCTTTTAAACCGGACCTTGGACTCATCACATACATAACATGGTACATATTTCTTAATCATACATATACAACTTCATACTTAAAATATTTGCGGAAAATCTTGCGTAGTGGTATCCCATACCGCCCTTCACTTGCTGCATCGTCTCCATGGCCCACCAAGTAAAGCTGCAGGCATCTTACTTTTACCTACAGTATGGAATATACTGATGAGCTTTCGCCCAGCAAGTACAAACATAATCTCACAAAACCTCTTAAAACATCAGGTAATTTATGCATGATCCATTTATGATCGGTTTGAATGTCTTGTGCTTCATTATGGACTTAATCTTGAACTTATTATCTTGTCTTAACATGTGGGTCCATAGTGTACGTACCAAAAGCGCGCAATCCTCAGAACGTCAGGGTTTGCAAGGCCCTTAACAATTCTGGAAATCATAAACATAACCTTCACGATCTAGCGGAAGGTTGATTATCATATACCCTCACGTATTATCGAGAGGTTGATAATCATAAACTTAAAACATGTATCTTCCATCTAGTGGGAGGTTAGTACGACACCTTGCTTGACTTGGTTTAGTCTTAGTCTTGTATTTTCCAAGGCTAAGAATCTTTAATTGTGATCTTATTAATCATGATGCACATGAGACATAAACATGGCATAACCATAAATCATGGCATAACTTGATACATCATGTCTTATCATGACTTAACATGACTTAACATAGCTTAACATGTCTTAACATGACTTAACATAGCTCAACATGACATGGCATAGTATAACATGGCATAACATAGCATAGCATGGCATAACATAGCATAGCATGACATAACATGGCATACATAGAACATGTCATATATTTGAAAATAGTTTACTATTTTCTATACTGTAGGTGAGGTTTGTACTTGTAACGACCCGCTTAATGTTGGCCGTTGCCATACTTGATAATATGCAAAAATTGGGACTAAATTTTTTTTTTTTCCAATTTACAAACGATATATATATATATATAACTTTTGAATTTGGGATCACTCGCAGTAATCACTTACATATATGTATATATATATATACATAAACTTATTTACTCATCATAATTTTGTACTTAGATATAACATAATCAAAATAAACATGGCGGAACTTAACAAAATGCGTAGCAGTTTCCAATCCCACAATTTCACAGCTTTGCATTGCCATATTCCACCGTCTTATATCATGTACTGTCATAAGTTTGCTTTCCTACAGCATAAACTTAAATTATGAGCTTTCGTTCAGCAAGCACAACTATTAATCCGCAAAACATTTCATAAATCATAATGCATGAATTCATTATGTTATCATGGTGTTGTCTTAACTTAACATAATTTTAGGGCCCTTACATAACATAAGTGTACGTATCGTGGCGCGCTGTCATGGAGTGGTTGGGGCGGCCAGCCCTATCCAACTCAAACCATGGACCAAACCCGACCTAGTGCGGGTCGATACGACACAAGGTAACTTGCTTGTCATTATATTTAAAAGTTTTTCTTTAACTTGTTCTTGCTTTAACTTAATAGAAAATCAATTCATATAAATAGTTTCTTTCTTGAAACCAAATTCTTATTCTTACCGAGTGACTTATCCTTAATGCGCATGCTTCGTGATGCCATAATAGCAAAATATTCATCATACAAAAATACATGCTATAACATTTATCATAAACATTTCATCATGAACTTGAAAGCCATAAACATATATCATAATCATCTCTTCTTGAACTTGAAAGCCATAAACATTTATCATACTCATATCACTTATGAACTTGAAACATACAACAAAAACATTTTTGTTTATTCTGTAGGCGGAATCGTACTTACCAGTTACTTTGCACTTTGAATTAAAATATTTCACTTAAACAGGTTGCTTTCCTGTTTTCAATAAAATCATAGGATAAGAATCATCCTATCATAATATCACAAATAACTCTAGTTACTATCCTATTACAAAATACAAACCCTAAAACTCAACTCCTTTTTGAATTTAGTAAGACTCTAAATTCTGAAAAACTGTGTTTAAAACTTATTTATAAATTTTTGTTCTTTTTCTTACAAATTTATTTTGAATTTGAAAAAGATTTCTTCATGAAAATTGTAGATATTGAAGTCTCCTACAACTTTTGTTTTTAACTCAAAAGTCAATTCTGTCCATAACTTGCTTGTTTTATCCTTTGAAAATTTTTCGACCATAATCACAATTTCATAACCTGGTCTCGGGTTTTTGAAAAAACAAGGATCTTAAAGACCTTATTTTCAAAAACCTTCCACGCTGGACCCTAGAATTGTCCTTCCTCTACAACTTTGCAGTTTTAATTTTTTTAAGATTCGGCCTCTAAAGGCCTCGAAATCTTGTTTCCAGAAAAACTATCTAGTTATAAATCCTAATTACACATACCAAAATTCTTGTGTTATGAAACTTAATCGAATGAGCTCATGTTCATACATATTGAGCATAAACTTAAATCTTAACTAAAACTTAAATGAAGAACTAGAGGATGATAATTTTTACCTCAAGTTCCATGGATGTTGGTCTAGATTACGGTTTTGAAATTTTCTTTACACTATTCTTACACCAAACCGAAAACTCCTCTCACTCTAGTTTTCTTTTCTCTTTCTTTTTTTTTTTTTTTCCTCTCTTGGCTCGGCACCTAAGGGCAGAAACTAGAGAGTATATGCAGTTGTGTGTGTGTTGGCTAACAAAATGCAATGAGAGAACCTTCACCTATTTATAGGTGAATCACTTATTCTTGAAATTGCTTACTAGCCCTTACAAGAACCATATTTGCTCCTAACCTCCTATGAGGTGGCCGGTCCTCCTTGTCCCTTTTTGCCAAGTAGCAAAGCTAGGGGAGCTTGCTCATCATGGCTAGGAACCTTGAGGTGTCCTTTTCCTAAGTTGGTCGGCCTTAGGTGGAGCCTTGAGCTTGCTCTTGTTAACCATAAGCAAGGCTAACAAGCATACTAAGCAAGCCTAGGGAGCATGAGGTGTCAAGAGCTAAAGGAGTTCATCTTTTGCAATTTATGCATTGATCCCTAAGGCCAAAATATTTCCCCTTAATCCCTATGTGTTGGCCGGCCCTTCATATCCCAAATTGCCAAGCAAGCTTAGCTAGAGTGCTTGCTCATCAAGGCTACAAGCTTGAGGTGGCATTTCCTTGTGATGGCCGGCCCTAGGGGTGAGGCGTGCAAGCCTTGGCTTGCCAAGGGAGCTAGGCTAGGAAGTCTAGATGGTTGATTCATCTAAGCTAGGCCAAGAGATGTGTCTCTCCCTCATGTGACCGGTCATGGTGGTGGCTTTGGCAATACATAAGCTTGCCATGTGAGCAAGACTAGGGATGTTACTCACCAAGGCTATACCATGATGTGTTGCTTCCTTGTGGTGGCCGGCCTTTAGTGCCTAGGTGTGCAAGCCTTGGCTTGCCAAGGGTGCAAGGCTAGGAGGGTGACTCATCCATGCTAGAGGCATGAGGTGTTTTATCCTCATGATGACCGGCCATTGAGTGCCAAATGGGACAACTTGCTAATTGAATCATAAGACATAATCAACCAAGCAAAATTAAAGTGCTTAGTCACTAAACTTAGGGTATGATTTGTCAATTTTTAATGACGCTTAAATTCTTCCAATTTGCATAATCCTCCTCAAAAACAAAATTCCTTGCTTATAAGGCCATGATGTGGCCGGTTCCCTAGGCTATCCACATGGAAAAATAGGATTGGTCCAAATTAGAATTTGGAATCATCCAATCCTAACTTATTTCTTAATTTCTAACTAGATTAACTAAACTTGTAATAGATCATTGGCTTAGTTGAACTAGGAAATTTAACTTAAAAAGTCCATAGTTCCAAAATTTTACATATTTGCTTATAAGTCCATAATTTTCCCCAAAATTACACATTGGCCCCTAAAGGCAAAATATTTGCATTTTAGTCCCTATAAGGTGGCCGGCTAAGGTTAAGCTTTCAATCATCAAATTCTTGCTAATCCTCCTCTAGAGAACTTTCTTAACTTCTAAAAATTAAGAATCATAAACTTTTCTTAAATTTACAAATTGACCCCTAAACATAAAATATTTGCATTTTGGTCCCTGTAAGATGACCGGTTTTGGCAATGACACTAGTCATCTATTGAAAATGAAATGTCATACTATTAAGACCTCGTTGACATATCTTCTAAATGTAGCTCATTTTCATACTAACATAGATACTTAATTACTGTTTTGAACTGTAACAGTATACTGATACTGGACCATTCTCCAGAACTTATCTGAACTGCATATAGGATTTTTCCTAAATTTAAGAACTACTAACATAAAATCATAAAGCATAAATTTATCCTTTTTGACAAAAGGTCTTAAACTTGCGTAACTAACTTATTGAATCTTTTAGCAAAAGATTCAACAACTTTTCATAGAAAACATATCATACATATATCATAAACAGACTTTGATTCTTAACGAAAGAAATCATAAGTTTACAAACAGGTTGGTTATTACAATCTACCCTCCTTAAAAAAAATTTTCGTCCCCGAAAATCACTACAAGTAGGGATAGTTCTTTCTCATTTCATCTTCTACTTCCCACGTTGCTTCTTCAATATTATGATTCTGCCATAACACTTTAACCATTGGAGTGGTTTTATTTCTTAAAACCTTTTCTTCCCGATCTAAAATCCGGATTGGCTTTTCTTCATAAGTCAAATCCGTTTGTACTTCAATTGGTTCTTGTCTTAGCATATGGGAAGGATCAGATACATACTTTTTTAACATTGAAACCTGAAAAACATCATGTACAGACGCCAATGCTGGCGGCAAAGCAAGCTTATAAGCTACTTTCCCAATCCTTTCGAGGATTTCAAACGGACCTGTGTATCTTGGACTGAGCTTTCCCTTCTTACCAAACCTCATAATTTCCTTCATTGGAGCAATCTTGAGAAAAACAGAATCTCCAACTTGGAATTCTAAAGGTCTTCGATGTTTATCAGCATAACTCTTCTGTCGACTGAAAGCCATGTCAAGCCGTTGCTTGATCATCTTGATGTCTTCTGAGGTTTTTCTGATGAAGTCCGTAGTTTGAAGTTGCTTCTGTCCAACTTCTTACCAATGGATGGGAGATCGACATTTTCTTCCATATAGCGCTTCGAATGGAGCCATACCAATTGAAGCGTGATAGCCATTATTATACGAGAATTCGATTAAAGGTAGCTTTTGATCCCAGTTTCCCTTGAAATCCATAACACAAGATCTCAACATATCTTTTAATGTTTGAATAGTGCGCTCCGATTATCCATCTGTCTGAGGGTGAAAAGCGGTACTGAATTTCAACCTTGATCCCATAGCTGTGTGAATACTTTTCCAAAATCGTGAAATAAAACGCCCATCTCGATCCGAAATGATGGATTTAGGCACTCCATGTAGCCTACAATCTGAGATACGTAAATTTCAGCTAATTTCTCAACGAAAAGGTGGTTTTAATAGCAATGAAATGGGCTGATTTGGTTAATCTATCCACAATTACCCAAATCATATCATTTCCACCTGCGGTTCTGGGTAATCCAACTACGAAATCCATGGTGATTTGTTCCCATTTCCATTCTGGGAGTTCTATCCTTTGAAGATCTCCTCCTGGTTGACGGTGTTCAGCCTTAACTTTCTGACAAATTAGGCACTTTGACACAAATTCAGCAATTTCTCTCTTCATGTTCGGCCACCAAAAATTTTCTTTGAGGTCCTTGTACATCTTAGTAGCTCCAGGGTGAACTGAGTATGGCGTTTCATGTGCTTCCGACATGATTTGTTTCCTAAGAAATTCAACGTTAGGAACACAAATCCTTCCTTTGAAGAGAATTAGTCCATTTGTAGATGTCTTAAATTCCTTATCTTCACCACCAAGAAGTTGAATCTTTAGCAGAAAGGAATCTTTTTCTTGATAACACTTAATGGATTCTAGGAGATTGGACTGAAGAGTCAAAGCAGCCAATTTCCCGATTAACATTTCCAATTTGAAATCAGAAATTTCCTTTTGGAGGGGTTTGGACATCATTTCAAGAGACATGAGCATATCAGATGACTTCCTGCTCAGCGCATCTGCCACCTTATTTTTCTTTTCCAGGGTGGTAAAGGATTTCACAATCATAATCCTTTACGAGTTCAAGCCATCGACGTTGTCTCATATTGAGCTCTTTTTGAGTAAAGATGTATTTGAGACTTTGATGATCGGTAAAAATCTCACATCTATTACCATACAGGTAATGTCTCCAAATCTTCAAGGCGAAAACCACCGCAGCAAGCTCCAAATCGTGCGTCGGGTAGTTCCGTTCATGGTCCTTCAGTTGACGTGAAGCATAAGCAACCACATTTCTTCCTTGCATAAGAACAGCTCCTAGTTCAGTTCTCGACGCATCACTATAAATGGCAAAATTTCCTGCATCAACGTCAGGAATTATTAACACTGGTGCACTTGTAAGCTTTCTCTTGAGCTCTTGGAAGTTTTCTTCACACTTCTGTGTCCAATCAAACTTTCTCCCCTTTTTAGTAAGAGCTGTTAGTGGCGCTGCTATCTTGGAGAATCCTTCAACGAACTGTCGGTAGTATCCGGCCAAACCAAGAAAGCTTCGTATCTCCGTAACGTTTTTGGGTGCTGACCATGCACTAACTGCTTCTATCTTAGCAGGATCAACGGAAATTCCGTCCTTTGAAACTACGTGGCCCAAGAAATGTACTCTTTCCAACCAAAATTCACATTTTGTGAATTTGGCATAAAGCTGATTCCGTCTTAAGGTCTCCAAAACTATCTTGAGATGCTACTCATGTTCCTTTGTGGACCTTGAGTAGATCAAAATATCATCAATGAAGATGATAACAAACTTATCTAAATAATCTTTAAACACCCGATTCATAAGGTCCATAAAAGCAGCTGGAGCATTAGTCAATCCAAAAGGCATGACTAAATACTCATAATGTCCATAATGTGTTCGAAACGCCGTCTTAGGAATATCTCCTTCCTTGATTCTGAATTGATGGTAGCCTGAACGCAAGTCAATCTTCGAGAATACCAAAGCTCCTCTAAGTTGATCAAAGAGATCGTCGATTCTCGGGAGAGGGTACTTATTCTTAATCGTGATCTTGTTCAACTCACGATAGTCGATGCACATTCGTAACGATCCATCCTTCTTTTTGACAAACAGCACAGGTGCTCCCCATGGGGAATGGCTTTGACGAATAAATCCCTTGTCCAACAGTTCTTGTAACTGTACTTGAAGTTCTCTAAGCTCAGCTGGGGCCATACGATAGGGTGCTTTCGATATTATTGCTGTTCCTGGAAACAATTCTATTTCGAAAGAGATTTCTCGTTCCGGCGGAAGTCTAGTTAAATCTTTTGGAAAAACATCTACATATTCCCTAATAATGGGAACATCTTCGGGCTGTAGCTCTTTTTCCTGTTCTTTGTTCACCATGTTAGCTAAGTATCCTTGACATCCATTAGCCAACATTTTCCAAGCTTTCATTATCGAAATAAGCCGGGTTGATGAGCTCCTAGACTGACCATGGAAGTTGAATTCCTCTTCACCGAAAAGACTAAACGTAACACAACGCTTTCGACAATCTATCTTAGCGTTGTACTTATCTAAGAAATCCATTCCCAGGATAATATCGAAATCCTGAAGCTTAATTGCAATCAGGTCTACATATAATTCTCTACCACACATGACTATCGGAACATTTCGTAACCACGAATTAGACAACAAGATCTCTCCTGACGGAAGAGAGGTTCTAAAAGGTTGCCCTAAATTTTCTATACTTCTATCTATCTTCCGGGCATATTCCATCAATATAAACGAATGGGTGGCACCAGAATCAATTAGGGCAAATGCATCATAAGTGGCTATAGAGATCTGACCTGTTACCACATTAGAAGTTCCAGCCTCAGTATCTCGCTTTGTGTATGCATAAATCCTAGCTTGTGGTTCGGGAGCTTCAAGTCTTCCTTGTACAATCGAAGGACCTTCGATCTTTGCTTGCACCGCGTGTAGCTGTCGGTTTGTATTCCTATTCTGGTACTGAGGGTTCTGGTTCTGACTATTGGTGGTACAATTCCTCGCATAATGGCCTTCTTTGCCACAAAGGTAGCAAGCATTTGTTCCCATCCTACACACGCCTAGATATTTCTTTCCGCATTGAGTACACATAGGATAATTGTTATTATTACCCTCATTCCCACGGTTGTTCCTCTTTTGAGGGTAATTTTTCTGTTGGCCCTGGCCCGTAGCATTCCCTCTTCTTTTATTCCTCCCAAACTGCTTAGAACTTTGGCTGGAATTACTAGTCTGGCCTTTTAAGTTTGGCTCCTGATTTTGCCTAGGCTGTATTTGTTTCTCTACAGCTTTCTCTTCTTTCTTAGCTTTGAATATTTGCACCCTCGCTTCCTTATCCTGATTAATCCAGTATTCTGCTCTCATAGCTCGACCTATACAATTAGCTACAAGAGTTGGAGGGCTACTTCCAGCACTAACTTGTTTGGCGATGTCTGTCCGAAATATTTTCATCATTCTCCTTACTTTCTCCTTTTCGTTAGTCACCAGTTCTGGACATAAACGGGCAAGCTGTTCAATCTTTTTGACTGCTTCCATTACTGACATAGATCCCTGCTTAAAACTAGTAAACTCATCTTGTTGAGTTGCAAGAATCTCCTGATTGTAGTACATTATTCTGAATTCGTCTACAAAATCTTGCCATCTCATAAACGCCACGTTTCTGCGCATCTGAACTGTCATCCACCAGTGACGCGCATCTTTCTTTAGTGCAAAAGAGGCACAAATAACTTTCTCCTGTTCTGTAAGTCCCATAAAATCCAAAATTACTTGGATATCGATTAGCCAATTATCCGCTGCTATTGGATCTGTGGTTCCTTCAAATTCAGGTGCCTTCATTCGCCTAAATCGTTCATATAACAGATCTTCCCTAACCAAGGGTGGATTCCTTTGCAGTCCTTCAGGTGCTAAGGGAACTTCTTGATGAACTTCTGGTACCTGATGCGCTACTAGGGGTACGGGGTTATTTTACGGTGGAACTTCGTTAGCTCGAGGTACCTGATTCAGTTGAGCTACTTGTTTCCGAAGCTGGTTCGTCTCCTGTTGTTGTTCCCTCAATTGTCGTTGTAAAGTAGCTACTATATTTTCAAGATCAGGTTCTTGCGGAATAGGGTTCGCCCTTGTACGTGGGCGTGACATCTTCTTATTTCTTATCTAATCACGATAAAGATATTGTTATACTTCAAATATCTTTTCGTTCATTCATATCTTATCTTAGATTCAATATAAACTTTACTTAATATGTCATCATATCATATCATTATATCATATTATTACATCATATCATCGTATCATATCGTCACATCATATCATATCACAAATCGTATCATATCGTAACATCATATGTTGTTCATAATTAATACATCTTATTGATTCTATAATTTACATATCTTACATTCCATCATAATCCATAATTCGTACATTCTTACATACATACATATTTATCCATACTATCATGTACATATCCTATACTTGCTATATACATATATATATCAAATACAAGATAGAAGTGACTATCACTTGTCTATCACACATATATACTATTTTACACCTAAACTATCTACTCTGATGTTACGTCGGAGAATACATCCCAGTCTTCATCAACAAACAAGATTTCCTCCGGATCGTCAACCATATTTACTTCTTCCTCTTCTCCGTTATCTAGGATGATTACGTGAGGATCCTCTTAAAATTCAGGCTCGTCAGGAATTTCTTCAAGATTCATGGCATCAGCATCCTCTTGTGGAGGAATCTCCTGAAGTGGTATCGCCGGAATAGGGTCTTCTGGCAATACTGGACCACATTGGAAGGGTGGCTCTTCCACATCATTATTATTGACTGGCACTTGGATGTTGTTTTCTACTAGAGCATCCGCTTGAACCATATAAGCTATTAATTCAGCTTCCATGATGTCATTAATCATGTGTTCCATAGTCATTCCTATTACCGGTGCTTGGACATGTTCCCTGAAGTCGGGAGGTAGTCCTTCCCTAAGTAATTGTAGTGCCCGAAACTCTGGATCGTCAAAATCTGGAATGTGAGGCAACATAGCCTCCTGAAATCTTCGACATTAATGGCCCATCGATTCTCCTGGATAAGCATGCCAATCGTAAACATAGTTAAGATATCGGACAAAGTTCATGTCGCGATAAATATCTGCGCCTCGATAGTGCATATCGGCGTTTTCCTCCAGTGGAGGTCCAAAACGAGCAGTGATGATATTGCGGAAGTTTTCCCATGATCCTCCCTGAGCTTCCTATTCTCCTAACGTTCTCCACCATAACCTAGCATCTACTGCTAAACAACGACTTGCCAATGATACTTGTAGATGGGGCGGAATATGACATATTCGAAATATAGACTCCATATCATGAAGCCATGCTGCGAGTGTCACGGTTCGTCTAGTCCCATCGAATATTAGCGGAGACATCATGAAAAACGCGTAAGCTGCACCTCGATCTTCGTCCATTGTTCTCAAATCTAGATTATACAAATTTTTTATAAATTCTTAATATAAATACGAAATAATTTTTTTTTTAACTTACAATGACTGTGGCGCAGGCACGCAAACTGTGAAACCGAAAGGTAGGACCTCTGCTCTGATACCAACTCTGTAACAACCCGCCTAACGTAGGCCGTTACCATACTTACTTGATAATATGCAAAAATTGGGACTAAATTTTTTTTTTTCCCAATTTACAAACGATATATATATATATATATATATATATATAACTTTTGAATTCGGGATCACTCGCAGTAATCACTTACATATATATATATATATGTACATAAACTTATTTACTTATCATAATTTTGTACTTAGATATAACATAATCAAAATAAACATGGCAGAACTTAACAAAATGTGTAGCAGTTTCCAATCCCACAGTTTCACAGCTTTGCATTGCCATACTCCACCGTCTTGTATCATGTACTGCCATAAGTTTGCTTTCCTACAGCATAAACTTAAATTATGAGCTTTCGCTTAGCAAGCACAACTATTAATCCGCAAAACATTTCATAAATCATAATGCATGAATTCATTATGCTATCATGGTGTTGTCTTAACTTAACATAATTTTAAGGCCCTTACATAACATAAGTGTACGTACCGTGGCGCACTGCCATGGAGTGGTTGGGGCGGCCAGCCCTATCCAACTCAAACCATGGACCAAACCCGACCTAGTGCGGGTCGATACGACACAAGGTAACTTGCTTGTCATTATATTTAAAAGTTTTTCTTTAACTTCTTCTTGCTTTAACTTAATGGAAAATCAATTCATATAAATAGTTTCTTTCTTGAAACCAAATTCTTATTCTTACCGAGTGACTTATCCTTAATGCGCATGCTTCGTGATACCATAATAGCAAAATATTCATCATACAAAAATACATGCTATAACATTTATCATAAACATTTCATCATGAACTTGAAAGCCATAAACATATATCATAATCATCTCTTCTTGAACTTGAAAGCCATAAACATTTATCATACTCATATCACTTATGAACTTGAAACATACAACAAAAACATTTTTGTTTATTCTGTAGGCGGAATCGTACTTACCAGTTACATTGCACTTTGAATTAAAATATTTCACTTAAACAGGTTGCTTTCCTGTTTTCAATAAAATCAAAGGATAAGAATCATCCTATCATAATATCACAAATAACTCTAGTTACTATCCTATTACAAAATACAAACCCTAAAACTCAACTCCTTTTTGAATTTAGTAAGACTCTAAATTCTGAAAAACTGTGTTTAAAACTTATCAACCAAGCAAAATTAAAGTGCTTAGTCACTAAACTTAGGGTATGATTTGTCAATTTTTAATGACGCTTAAATTCTTCCAATTTGCATAATGCTCCTCAAAAACAAAATTCCTTGCTTATAAGGCCATGATGTGGCCGGTTCCCTAGGCTATCCACATGGAAAAATAGGATTGGTCCAAATTAGAATTTGGAATCATCCAATCCTAACTTATTTCTTAATTTCTAACTAGATTAACTAAACTTGTAATAGATCATTGGCTTAGTTGAACTAGGAAATTTAACTTAAAAAGTCCATAGTTCCAAAATTTTACATATTTGCTTATAAGTCCATAATTTCCCCAAAATTGCACATTGGCCCCTAAAGGTAAAATATTTGCATTTTAGTCCCTATAAGGTGGCCGGCTAAGGTTAAGCTTTCAATCATCAAATTCTTGCTAATCCTCCTCTAGAGAACTTTCTTAACTTCTAAAAATTAAGAATCATAAACTTTTCTTAAATTTACAAATTGACCCCTAAACATAAAATATTTACATTTTGGTCCCTGTAAGATGACCGGTTTTGGCAATGACACTAGTCATCTATTAAAAACGAAATGTCATACTATTAAGACCTCGTTGACATATCTTCTAAATGTAGCTCATTTTCATACTAACATAGATACTTAATTACTGTTTTGAACTGTAACAGTATACTGATACTGGACCATTCTCCAGAACTTATCTGAACTGCATATAGGATTTTTCCTAAATTTAAGAACTACTAACATAAAATCATAAAGCATAAATTTACCCTTTTTGACAAAAGGTCTTAAACTTGCGTAACTAACTTATTGAATCTTTTAGTAAAAGATTCAACAACTTTTCATAGAAAACATATCATACATATATCACAAACAGACTTTGATTCTTAACGAAAGAAATCATAAGTTTACAAACAGTTTGGTTATTACAGTACTTACCTGTTATGCTATACCTTGGGTTTCGTTGTTCCAACTCAGGTCGCAACTGCATGTTACTTCTTGCTATTAAAAGAACATATGATAAGTGTAATGCCCCAAAATCCACGTAGGACTGACTACGTAAACGTGGGCCGTTACCATGCTTGCTTAACTTAAACCTTAGTCTTAAATAATTAACCTTACAGAAAATTTCAGAATTTTTTTTTATTTTTTTTTATTTTTATTTTTTTTTTAAACTTTAAACTTTATTTTAAAATCATAACTTAAATGAACTTGTACTTATGGGTAAACTTCATCATGCCTACCCATTACTTGTTATGCCGATTATAAGGTCACCATTACCTTTAAAACCGGACCTTGAAATCATCACATACATAACATGGTACATATTTCTTAATCAAACATATACAACTTCATACTTAAAATATTTACTAATTAGTCCCTACATGTGGTGGCCGGCCATTTGCTTCCTTGGTGCACAAGTTTTGCTTAACTCATCATGATGACATCATGCTTACATCGCCTTGATGACCCTCTGGTACAATGTTAATCATGTTAACATGGTACATATTTCTTAATCTTGTGCTATTTTTCTTTCAATTTGCTGAAGCTGAGGACCCTCTGGTACAATGTTAATCTTGTGCTATTAGAACCCTTTTTCTTTTCATGATGGCCCCTTTCTTGGAACTCTGTTCCTCAAGGTTTTTTGGCCTTTTACATAATATGATGGCCCCTTTCTTGGAATCTCTATTCCTCAAGGTTTTTTGGCCTTTTACATAACAAAACGTGAGTTGGTTCTAATAAATATAAGATTAAGCACCATACATAAAAATAATTTCTTGGAATCTTTTTCCAAGTGAATCATGGAAAACAATACTAAATAGTAGTATTGAAAACATATTACTGTTCGAGTGATGCAATGAAAGGTATCCTTGTATCAACTAGCTACTTATTAGCTAGTAGAAACTTCTCTTGTGCCTTTAGCATTTCATTTATAGCAAAAAGGCATAATCATAGTTCTAAGAGATATCTAAAACTCCCAATCATCATTTCATGATTTCCATCACTTAAATGATTGTATATAGTCGACCTTAATCAACCATTATGTGTCAACTTCAAGGTTGGTGCTATTGACCTTAACCTCATTAACTTATCATCAAATCTCCTGGTCATCATTATTATCATAGCCTAATCAATTATTGTTGGTAACATCCAACTCATGCTTGCACATTGCCTATTTGCATTCCCTAAGCTAAGGCATCATCAAACTTTTCCCGTATCTAATATTACTCTTATGGGGCAAAAGTTTCACAATCAGAAAACTTAACTTCCATGGTATTGATCCATTCCTTAGAATGAAAAATTAATTGTTACCATCATACCAAGGTAAAGCGATAGGCTATACAATCTCGAAGCCTATTCATTTCCTTATTGCTATTCTAGCAATCATAACTTAGCTACTACAGTTGCAAGATTAGGCTCTTGTAAAAAAAAAATTTAGTCTGTTCATACGCATGGCGAACCATCTTTTAACTCTAGTTCCTTATTTCCTCACATGTCGTATATCCATTCTTTCCTCCATATCTTGAAAACATCATAACTTATCATGATCTCTTCATATCACATTGTAAGCTTATCCATCCCTGTATTCAACATTTTCCTTATGTGGACAAGAGTTTCCAGTTATGATCATAACGAGATGGAGTAGTCCTTTACAAGCACTAGGAGTATCATTCTCCAACATGATCATTGACGAGGGATACTTACTTCACACGTAAGATCTTAACTTATTCTAATCAAAGGAAAATAAATTAACTTACTTAGGCACTTGCAGAAACGATGTGAAGCGAAGTGAAGTAGGCTGGCAGGATACCGCTCTGATACCAATTTTGTAATGCCCCAAAATCCACGTAGGACCGACTACGTAAACGTGGGCCGTTACCATGCTTGCTTAACTTAAACCTTAGTCTTAAATAATTAACCTTACAGAAAATTTCAGAATTTTTTTTTTATTTTTTTTATTTTTTTTTTTTTTTAAACTTTAAACTTTATTTTAAAATCATAACTTAAATAAACTTGTACTTATGGGTAAACTTCATCAGGCCTACCCATTACTTGTTATGCCGATTATAAGGTCACCATAACCTTTTAAACGGACCTTGGAATCATCACATACATAACATGGTACATATTTCTTAATCATACATATACAACTTCATACTTAAAATATTTCCTAATTAGTCCCTACATGTGGTGGCCGGCCATTTGCTTCCTTGGTGCACAAGTTTTGCTTACCTCATCATGATGACATCATGCTTACATCACCTTGATGACATCATCTTGATGACATCATGCTTACATCATCATTGCTAACTTTTCTAAAAATTACACTTTTACCCTTAAAGACAAAATATTTACAATTTAGTCCCTGCGGGTGATCGACTAAGGTAGAGCCACTTGACTTCCAATTCATGCATAATTATCCTCTTTATTCGAAGAATCCCTTAATATAATTATGCAATCCATTTCCTTACTAACTTTGATAATATCAATACTGTTTTGTCCTAAAACAATATTATCATACTGAATTGTAGTCCAAAATCAATCTGCATAAAATTGGACTACGTATAAATTTTTCTTGGGACTTGAAACCATTTAGCCCATATTGCTCCAAATATTGTGCTTGATTTTTCTAGGGTGGTCTCATAGCTTATTCTTGCTTATTCGTTCGTAAAGACGGTTTCCGCAGTATAATTTCCATACTGATTATCCTATTGCTGTATAATCATACCTTTGACCGTTATTAGTCAACCCTTTGACTTTTTGGTCAACTTTGACTTTCTCGGTCAAACTTTGACCAACATGAAATTATGAAATTTCGTCAAGCTGTTTTCCTTAAAATGCCTTTTACTTGGCTAAGTAATCTTTTGTTAAGTCTCGTAGCTAGTTAATCGAGAACTCAAACCTATACTGTTATTCGACTCCGATCATGATTCAGACTTAGGTTTTCCTTGTTTCAAAGGAAATCTAAAGTCATCAAAATTTCGGGTATTACAATAAGGATCCTATAAAATGTTAGTGACCTATCCAACATTCATATACAATCTTAGTTATATGTCCCCCGATTATACACATGATAACTTATTGGGTTACATAGGGTAACCCTTGAGGTGGTCAAACTTAGTCAACCAAAGTCAACATTTTATGGGTCAAACTTGGGCTTTTGGGCCAAGCCTAGTAACTCGGGTATCCTTCCCGGTTACTATCTGTCATTGTCTTGTTACTAAACTTTGGCTTTTGAAATCCAATTTGGAAAATTTGACCAAAAATCTTTTGTTTAACTTAAAATTTGTGGTTTTCAAAGTGGGACTTTATAAAAATCATTAAGAGCTGAAAACTGCCATTGGAACAGTTTTCATAGTCAAAACATTGGTGTTGGTGCAAAAATACAGTTTTCCTGTATTGTTTTAGAAAATCCTGTGCAGGAATTTCCTGTTTCCTGCAAAGTTACTTAGAAATCCATTTCTATTTAAAAATATGGTTTAAATTAGAAAAAGTTATCTGCATGAAAGTTTTAGCTTTCGAAAAACCCTACAACTTTCACGTTTTTCAGAAAACCCAGTTCGGACTCTAACATGCTCTTATTACCTGTTGAACTCACCTGGCCGTGCATAAGTCCTGGGCACAGTCAGGCTCGGGTTTTTATAAAAACGAAGGCCTTTGTAGCCTTATTTTAAAAAACTGTCCACGATGTCCCTTAGGAAAATCCCTTCTCTACAACTTTCATGTTTTACGTTTTGCCTCATTCGGCCTCTAAGGGCCTCAATATCATCTTTCCAGAAAACTTGCCAGTTTTACCCGAAACTGGCAGTTTTGTTCTTAAATTCGTTTTACGTCCTATTACGCGCACACTACCTCAACCGCCCACAGCGGGAGCCTAATATCAATCATGCAGCGCTTTCTAACATAAAACATACATCCATGCATCATTCAAACATCTAGGGACATATCACAAACACTTAGTGAGCATACACCCTTAGCATGAAATTCTAGAGCATAAAATCATGCAACTAAACCTATTGTATGCAATAAAAGAGTGAGCGTATGCTGTTACAAACCATTGCTTGGAAATACACTTAAATTTTCAAATTTAAGCTCAAATTGAAAAGCTTAGGGCTAAGGGAGATTACCATAGTTCACACCAAAATTGGTGCTAGGTTTTGGGTTTAAACTCTTTCCCCCTTGCTCATCACCATAACCGGCCACCCCCCTCCAATTGGGGTTCCAATATTTTCAGCCACTCAAGCTTAAGCCTCACACAAGGTTCGGCCATCACCACCAAATCCGGCCAACCATTGTTTTTTTTCACTCCCTAGGGTTCAGTTTTTGTGGGGAAATGGGTGAGAAGAAAATTGGCAAGAGTTTGCCTTGTTTTTCCCAATTTTTGGGTCCAAAATCCGCCCCCCCCCCCCTCCCCCACCTCTATTTATAGTCTTTTTGAACTTTTCAAAATTGTTAAAAAGTTCTTGAACTTGGATTTAATTAATTTTTTAAAATTACATTTTGGTCCTTGAAGCAAAAATATTTGATAATTAGTCCCTCTAGGTGGTGGCCGGTCATTGCTCCCTTGGTGCACAAGTTTTGCTTACCTCATCATGATGACATTATGCTTACATCACCTTGATGACATCATCTTGATGACATCATGCTTACATCACCTTGATGACATCATCTTGATGACATCATGCTTACATCATCATTGCTAACTTTTCCAAAAATTGCACTTTTACCCCTAAAGACAACATATTTGTAATTTAGTCCCTGCGGGTGATCGGCTAAGGTAGAGCCACTTGACTTCCAATTCATGCATAATTATCCTCTTGATTCCAAGAATCCCTTAATATAATTATGCAATCCATTTCCTTACTAACTTTGATAATATCAATACTGTTTTGTCCTAAAACAGTATTTTCATACTGAATTGTAGTCCAAAATCCATTTGCATAAAATTGGACTACGTATAAATTTTTCTTGGAACTTGAAACCATTTAGCCCATATTGCTCCAAATATTATGCTTGATTTTTCTAGGGTGGTCTCATAGCTTATTCTTGCTTATTCGTTCGTAAAGACGGTTTCCGCAGTATAATTTTCATACTGATTATCCTATTGCTGTATAGTCATACCTTTGACCGTTCTTAGTCAACCCTTTGACTTTTTGGTCAACTTTGACTTTCTTGGTCAAACTTTGACCAACATGAAATTATGAAATTTCGTCAAGCTATTTTCCTTAAAATGCCTTTTACTTGGCTAAGTAATCTTTTGTTAAGTCTCGTAGCTAGTTAATTGAGAACTCAAACCTATACTGTTATTCGACTCCCATCATGATTCAGACTTAGGTTTTCCTTGTTTCAAAGGAAATCTAAAGTCATCAAAATTTCGGGTATTACAATAAGGATCCTATAAAATATTAGTGACTTATCTAACATTCATATACAATCTTAGTTATATGTCCCCCGATTATACACATGATAACTTATTGGGTTACATAGGGTAACCATTGAGGTGGTCAAACTTAGTTAACCAAAGTCAACATTCTATGGGTCAAACTTGGGCTTTTGGGCCAAGCCTAGTAACTCAGGTATCCTTCCCGGTTACAATCTGTCATTGTCTTGTTACTAAACTTTGGCTTTTGAAATCCAATTTGGAAAATTTGGCCAAAAATCTTTTGTTTAACTTAAAAATTTGTGGTTTTCAAAGTGGGACTTTATAAAAATCATTAAGGGCTGAAAACTGCCATTGGAACAGTTTTCATAGTCAAAACATTGGTGTTGGTGCAAAAATACAGTTTTCCTGTATTGTTTTAGAAAATCCTGTGCAGGAATTTCCTGTTTCCTGCAAAGTTACTTAGAAATCCATTTCTATTTAAAAATCTGGTTTAAATTAGAAAAAGTTGTCTGCATGAAAGTTTTAGCTTTCGAAAAACCCTACAACTTTCACGTTTTTCAAAAAACCCAGTTCGGACTCTAACATGCTCTTATTCCCTGTTGAACTCACCTGGCCGTGCATAAGTCCTGGGCACAGTCAGGCTCAGGTTTTTATAAAAACGAAGGCCTTTGGAGCCTTATTTTAAAAAACTGTCCACGATATCCATTAGGAAAATCCCTTCTCTACAACTTTCATGTTTTACGTTTTGCCTCATTCGGCCTCTAAGGGCCTCAATATCATCTTTCCAGAAAACTTGCCAGTTTTACCCGAAACTGGCAGTTTTGTTCTTAAATTCATTTTACGTCCTATTACGCGCACACTACCTCAACCGCCCACAGCGGGAGCCTAATATCAATCATGCAGCGCTTTCTAACGTAAAACATAAATCCTAGCATCATTCAAACATCTAGGGACATATCACAAACACTTAGTGAGCATACACCCTTAGCATGAAATTCTAGAGCATAAAATCATGCAACTAAACCTATTGTATGCAATAAAAGAGTGAGCTTATGTTGTTACAAACCATTGCTTGGAAATACACTTAAATTTCCAAATTTAAGCTCAAATTGAAAAGCTTAGGGCTAAGGGAGATTACCTTAGTCCACACCAAAATTGGTGCTAGGTTTTGGGTTTAAACTCTTTCCCCCTTGCTCATCACCATAACCGGCCACCCCCCTCCAATTGGGGTTCCAATATTTTCAGCCACTCAAGCTTAAGCCTCACACAAGGTTCGGCTATCACCACCAAATCCGGCCAACCATTTTTTTTTTCACTCCCTAGGGTTCGGTTTTTGTGGGGAAATGGGTGAGAAGAAAATTGGCAAGAGTTTGCCTTGTTTTTCCCAATTTTTGGGTCCAAAATCCGCCCCCCCCCCCCCCCCCCCCCCACCTTTATTTATAGGTTTTTTGAACTTTTTAAAATTGTTAAAAAGTCCTTGAACTTGGATTTAATTATTTTTTTAAAATTGTATTTTGGTCCTTGAAGCAAAAATATTTGATAATTAGTCCCTCTAGGTGGTGGCCGATCATTGCTCCCTTGGTGCACAAGTTTTGCTTACCTCATCATGATGACATTATGCTTACATCACCTTGATGACATCATCTTGATGACATCATGCTTACATCACCTTGATGACATCATCTTGATGACATCATGCTTACATCATCATTGCTAACTTTTCCAAAAATTACACTTTTGCCCCTAAAGACAACATATTTGTAATTTAGTCCCTGCGGGTGATCAGCTAAGGTAGAGCCACTTGACTTCCAATTCATGCATAATTATCCTCTTGATTCCAAGAATCCCTTAATATAATTATGCAATCTATTTCCATACTAACTTTGATAATATCAATACTGTTTTGTCCTAAAACAATATTATCATACTGAATTGTACTCCAAAATCCATCTGCATAAAATTGGACTACGTATAAATTTTTCTTGGAACTTGAAACCATTTAGCCCATATTGCTCCAAATATTGTGATTGATTTTTCTAGGTTGGTCTCATAGCTTATTCTTGCTTATTCGTTCGTAAAGACGGTTTCCGCAGTATAATTTCCATACTGATTATCCTATTGCTGTATAGTCATACCTTTGACCGTTCTTAGTCAACCCTTTGACTTTTTGGTCAACTTTGACTTACTTGGTCAAACTTTGACCAACATGAAATTATGAAATTTCGTCAAGCTGTTTTCCTTAAAATGCCTTTTACTTGGCTAAGTAATCTTTTGTTAAGTCTCGTAGCTAGTTAATCGAGAACTCAAACCTATACTGTTATTCGACTCCGATCATGATTCAGACTTAGGTTTTCCTTGTTTCAAAGGAAATCTAAAGTCATCAAAATTTCGGGTATTACAATAAGGATCCTATAAAATGTTAGTGACCTATCCAACATTCATATACAATCTTAGTTATATGTCCCCCGATTATACACATGATAACTTATTGGGTTACATAGGGTAACCCTTGAGGTGGTCAAACTTAGTCAATCAAAGTCAACATTCTATGGGTCAAACTTGGGCTTTTGGGCCAAGCCTAGTAACTCGGGTATCCTTCCCGGTTACTATCTGTCATTGTCTTGTTACTAAACTTTGGCTTTTGAAATCCAATTTGGAAAATTTGGCCAAAAATCTTTTGTTTAACTTAAAAATTTGTGGTTTTCAAAGTGGGACTTTATAAAAATCATTAAGGGCTGAAAACTGCCATTGGAACAGTTTTCATAGTCAAAACACTGGTGTTGGTGCAAAAATACAGTTTTCCTGTATTGTTTTAGAAAATCCTGTGCAGGAATTTCCTGTTTCCTGCAAAGTTACTTAGAAATCCATTTCTTTTTAAAAATCTGGTTTAAATTAGAAAAAGTTGTCTGCATGAACGTTTTAGCTTTCGAAAAACCCTACAACTTTCACGTTTTTCAGAAAACCCAGTTCGGACTCTAACATGCTCTTATTCCCTGTTGAACTCACCTGGCCATGCATAAGTCCTGGGCACAGTCAGGCTCGGGTTTTTATAAAAACGAAGGCCTTTGGAGCCTTATTTTAAAAAACTATCCACGCTGTCCCTTAGGAAAATCCCTTCTCTACTACTTTCATGTTTTACGTTTTGCCTCATTCGGCGTCTAAGGGCCTCAATATCATCTTTCCAGAAAACTTGTCAGTTTTACCCGAAACTGGCAGTTTTGTTCTTAAATTCGTTTTACGTCCTATTACGCGCACACTACCTCAACCGCCTATAGCTGGAGCCTAATATTAGTCATACAGCGCTTTCTAACGTAAAACATACATCCATGCATCATTGAAACATCTAGGGACATATCACAAACACTTAGTGAGCATACACCCTTAGCATGAAATTCTAGAGCATAAAATCATGCAACTAAACCTATTGTATGCAATAAAAGAGTGAGCTTATGCTCTTACAAACCATTGCTTGGAAATACACTTAAATTTCCAAATTTAAGCTCAAATTGAAAAGCTTAGGGCTAAGGGAGATTACCTTAGTTCACACCAAAATTGGTGCTAGGTTTTGGGTTTAAACTCTTTCCCCCTTGCTCATCACCATAACCGGCCACCCCCCTCCTATTGGGGTTCCAATATTTTCGGCCACTTAAGCTTAAGCCTCACACAAGGTTCGGCCATCACCACCAAATCCGGCCAACCATTTTTTTTTTTTTCACTCCCTAGGGTTCGGTTTTTGTGGGGAAATGGGTGAGAAGAAAATTGGCAAGAGGTTGGCTTGTTTTTCCCAATTTTTGGGTCCAAAATCCGCCCCCCCCCCCCCCCCCCCTCACCTCTATTTATAGGTTTTTGAACTTTTCAAAATTGCTAAAATGTCCTTGAACTTGGATTTAATTATTTTTTAAAAATTGTATTTTGGTCCTTGAAGCAAAAATACTTGCTAATTAGTCCCTCTAGGTGGTGGCCGGTCATTGTTCCCTTGGTGCACAAGTTTTGCTTACCTCATCATGATGACATTATGCTTACATCACCTTGATGACATCATCTTGATGACATCATACTTACATCACCTTGATAACATCATGCTTACATCACCTTGATGACGTCATCTTGATGACATCATGCTTACATCATCATTGCTAACTTTTCCAAAAATTACACTTTTGCCCCTAAAGACAACATATTTGCAATTTAGTCCCTGCGGGTGATCGGCTAAGGTAGAGCCACTTGACTTCGAATTCATGCATAATTATCCTCTTGATTCCAAGAATCCCTTAATATAATTATGCAATCCATTTCCTTACTAACTTTGATAATATCAATACTGTTTTGTCCTAAAACAGTATTATCATACTGAATTGTAGTCCAAAATCCATCTGCATAAAATTGGACTACGTATAAATTTTTCTTGGGACTTGAAACCATTTAGCCCATATTGCTCCAAATATTGTGCTTGATTTTTCTAGGGTGGTCTCATAGCTTATTCTTGCTTATTCGTTCGTAAAGACGGTTTCCGCAGTATAATTTTCATACTGATTATCCTATTGCTGTATAGTCATACCTTTGACCGTTCTTAGTCAACCCTTTGACTTTTTGGTCAACTTTGACTTTCTTGGTCAAACTTTGACCAACATGAAATTATGAAATTTCGTCAAGCTATTTTCCTTAAAATGCCTTTTACTTGGCTAAGTAATCTTTTGTTAAGTCTCGTAGCTAGTTAATTGAGAACTCAAACCTATACTGTTATTCGACTCCCATCATGATTCAGACTTAGGTTTTCCTTGTTTCAAAGGAAATCTAAAGTCATCAAAATTTCGGGTATTACAATAAGGATCCTATAAAATATTAGTGACTTATCTAACATTCATATACAATCTTAGTTATATGTCCCCCGATTATACACATGATAACTTATTGGGTTACATAGGGTAACCCTTGAGGTGGTCAAACTTAGTTAACCAAAGTCAACATTCTATGGGTCAAACTTGGGCTTTTGGGCCAAGCCTAGTAACTCAGGTATCCTTCCCGGTTACAATCTGTCATTGTCTTGTTACTAAACTTTGGCTTTTGAAATCCAATTTGGAAAATTTGGCCAAAAATCTTTTGTTTAACTTAAAAATTTGTGGTTTTCAAAGTGGGACTTTATAAAAATCATTAAGGGCTGAAAACTGCCATTGGAACAGTTTTCATAGTCAAAACATTGGTGTTGGTGCAAAAATACAGTTTTCCTGTATTGTTTTAGAAAATCCTGTGCAGGAATTTCCTGTTTCCTGCAAAGTTACTTAGAAATCCATTTCTATTTAAAAATCTGGTTTAAATTAGAAAAAGTTGTCTGCATGAAAGTTTTAGCTTTCGAAAAACCCTACAACTTTCACGTTTTTCAAAAAACCCAGTTCGGACTCTAACATGCTCTTATTCCCTGTTGAACTCACCTGGCCGTGCATAAGTCCTGGGCACAGTCAGGCTCAGGTTTTTATAAAAACGAAGGCCTTTGGAGCCTTATTTTCAAAAACTGTCCTCGATATCCATTAGGAAAATCCCTTCTCTACAACTTTCATGTTTTACGTTTTGCCTCATTCGGCCTCTAAGGGCCTCAATATCATCTTTCCAGAAAACTTGCCAGTTTTACCCGAAACTGGCAGTTTTGTTCTTAAATTCATTTTACGTCCTATTACGCGCACACTACCTCAACCGCCCACAGCGGGAGCCTAATATCAATCATGCAGCGCTTTCTAACGTAAAACATAAATCCTAGCATCATTCAAACATCTAGGGACATATCACAAACACTTAGTGAGCATACACCCTTAGCATGAAATTCTAGAGCATAAAATCATGCAACTAAACCTATTGTATGCAATAAAAGAGTGAGCTTATGTTGTTACAAACCATTGCTTGGAAATACACTTAAATTTCCAAATTTAAGCTCAAATTGAAAAGCTTAGGGCTAAGGGAGATTACCTTAGTCCACACCAAAATTGGTGCTAGGTTTTGGGTTTAAACTCTTTCCCCCTTGCTCATCACCATAACCGGCCACCCCCCTCCAATTGGGGTTCCAATATTTTCAGCCACTCAAGCTTAAGCCTCACACAAGGTTCGGCTATCACCACCAAATCCGGCCAACCATTTTTTTTTTCACTCCCTAGGGTTCGGTTTTTGTGGGGAAATGGGTGAGAAGAAAATTGGCAAGAGTTTGCCTTGTTTTTCCCAATTTTTGGGTCCAAAATCCGCCCCCCCCCCCCCCCCCCCCCCCCACCTTTATTTATAGGTTTTTTGAACTTTTTAAAATTGTTAAAAAGTCCTTGAACTTGGATTTAATTATTTTTTTAAAATTGTATTTTGGTCCTTGAAGCAAAAATATTTGATAATTAGTCCCTCTAGGTGGTGGCCGATCATTGCTCCCTTGGTGCACAAGTTTTGCTTACCTCATCATGATGACATTATGCTTACATCACCTTGATGACATCATCTTGATGACATCATGCTTACATCACCTTGATGACATCATCTTGATGACATCATGCTTACATCATCATTGCTAACTTTTCCAAAAATTACACTTTTGCCCCTAAAGACAACATATTTGTAATTTAGTCCCTGCGGGTGATCAGCTAAGGTAGAGCCACTTGACTTCCAATTCATGCATAATTATCCTCTTGATTCCAAGAATCCCTTAATATAATTATGCAATCTATTTCCATACTAACTTTGATAATATCAATACTGTTTTGTCCTAAAACAATATTATCATACTGAATTGTACTCCAAAATCCATCTGCATAAAATTGGACTACGTATAAATTTTTCTTGGAACTTGAAACCATTTAGCCCATATTGCTCCAAATATTGTGATTGATTTTTCTAGGTTGGTCTCATAGCTTATTCTTGCTTATTCGTTCGTAAAGACGGTTTCCGCAGTATAATTTCCATACTGATTATCCTATTGCTGTATAGTCATACCTTTGACCGTTCTTAGTCAACCCTTTGACTTTTTGGTCAACTTTGACTTACTTGGTCAAACTTTGACCAACATGAAATTATGAAATTTCGTCAAGCTGTTTTCCTTAAAATGCCTTTTACTTGGCTAAGTAATCTTTTGTTAAGTCTCGTAGCTAGTTAATCGAGAACTCAAACCTATACTGTTATTCGACTCCGATCATGATTCAGACTTAGGTTTTCCTTGTTTCAAAGGAAATCTAAAGTCATCAAAATTTCGGGTATTACAATAAGGATCCTATAAAATGTTAGTGACCTATCCAACATTCATATACAATCTTAGTTATATGTCCCCCGATTATACACATGATAACTTATTGGGTTACATAGGGTAACCCTTGAGGTGGTCAAACTTAGTCAATCAAAGTCAACATTCTATGGGTCAAACTTGGGCTTTTGGGCCAAGCCTAGTAACTCGGGTATCCTTCCCGGTTACTATCTGTCATTGTCTTGTTACTAAACTTTGGCTTTTGAAATCCAATTTGGAAAATTTGGCCAAAAATCTTTTGTTTAACTTAAAAATTTGTGGTTTTCAAAGTGGGACTTTATAAAAATCATTAAGGGCTGAAAACTGCCATTGGAACAGTTTTCATAGTCAAAACACTGGTGTTGGTGCAAAAATACAGTTTTCCTGTATTGTTTTAGAAAATCCTGTGCAGGAATTTCCTGTTTCCTGCAAAGTTACTTAGAAATCCATTTCTTTTTAAAAATCTGGTTTAAATTAGAAAAAGTTGTCTGCATGAACGTTTTAGCTTTCGAAAAACCCTACAACTTTCACGTTTTTCAGAAAACCCAGTTCGGACTCTAACATGCTCTTATTCCCTGTTGAACTCACCTGGCCATGCATAAGTCCTGGGCACAGTCAGGCTCGGGTTTTTATAAAAACGAAGGCCTTTGGAGCCTTATTTTAAAAAACTATCCACGCTGTCCCTTAGGAAAATCCCTTCTCTACTACTTTCATGTTTTACGTTTTGCCTCATTCGGCGTCTAAGGGCCTCAATATCATCTTTCCAGAAAACTTGTCAGTTTTACCCGAAACTGGCAGTTTTGTTCTTAAATTCGTTTTACGTCCTATTACGCGCACACTACCTCAACCGCCTATAGCTGGAGCCTAATATTAGTCATACAGCGCTTTCTAACGTAAAACATACATCCATGCATCATTGAAACATCTAGGGACATATCACAAACACTTAGTGAGCATACACCCTTAGCATGAAATTCTAGAGCATAAAATCATGCAACTAAACCTATTGTATGCAATAAAAGAGTGAGCTTATGCTCTTACAAACCATTGCTTGGAAATACACTTAAATTTCCAAATTTAAGCTCAAATTGAAAAGCTTAGGGCTAAGGGAGATTACCTTAGTTCACACCAAAATTGGTGCTAGGTTTTGGGTTTAAACTCTTTCCCCCTTGCTCATCACCATAACCGGCCACCCCCCTCCTATTGGGGTTCCAATATTTTCGGCCACTTAAGCTTAAGCCTCACACAAGGTTCGGCCATCACCACCAAATCCGGCCAACCATTTTTTTTTTTTCACTCCCTAGGGTTCGGTTTTTGTGGGGAAATGGGTGAGAAGAAAATTGGCAAGAGGTTGGCTTGTTTTTCCCAATTTTTGGGTCCAAAATCCGCCCCCCCCCCCCCCCTCACCTCTATTTATAGGTTTTTGAACTTTTCAAAATTGCTAAAATGTCCTTGAACTTGGATTTAATTATTTTTTAAAAATTGTATTTTGGTCCTTGAAGCAAAAATACTTGCTAATTAGTCCCTCTAGGTGGTGGCCGGTCATTGTTCCCTTGGTGCACAAGTTTTGCTTACCTCATCATGATGACATTATGCTTACATCACCTTGATGACATCATCTTGATGACATCATACTTACATCACCTTGATAACATCATGCTTACATCACCTTGATGACGTCATCTTGATGACATCATGCTTACATCATCATTGCTAACTTTTCCAAAAATTACACTTTTGCCCCTAAAGACAACATATTTGCAATTTAGTCCCTGCGGGTGATCGGCTAAGGTAGAGCCACTTGACTTCGAATTCATGCATAATTATCCTCTTGATTCCAAGAATCCCTTAATATAATTATGCAATCCATTTCCTTACTAACTTTGATAATATCAATACTGTTTTGTCCTAAAACAGTATTATCATACTGAATTGTAGTCCAAAATCCATCTGCATAAAATTGGACTACGTATAAATTTTTCTTGGGACTTGAAACCATTTAGCCCATATTGCTCCAAATATTGTGCTTGATTTTTCTAGGGTGGTCTCATAGCTTATTCTTGCTTATTCGTTCGTAAAGACGGTTTCCGCAGTATAATTTTCATACTGATTATCCTATTGCTGTATAGTCATACCTTTGACCGTTCTTAGTCAACCCTTTGACTTTTTGGTCAACTTTGACTTTCTTGGTCAAACTTTGACCAACATGAAATTATGAAATTTCGTCAAGCTATTTTCCTTAAAATGCCTTTTACTTGGCTAAGTAATCTTTTGTTAAGTCTCGTAGCTAGTTAATTGAGAACTCAAACCTATACTGTTATTCGACTCCCATCATGATTCAGACTTAGGTTTTCCTTGTTTCAAAGGAAATCTAAAGTCATCAAAATTTCGGGTATTACAATAAGGATCCTATAAAATATTAGTGACTTATCTAACATTCATATACAATCTTAGTTATATGTCCCCCGATTATACACATGATAACTTATTGGGTTACATAGGGTAACCCTTGAGGTGGTCAAACTTAGTTAACCAAAGTCAACATTCTATGGGTCAAACTTGGGCTTTTGGGCCAAGCCTAGTAACTCAGGTATCCTTCCCGGTTACAATCTGTCATTGTCTTGTTACTAAACTTTGGCTTTTGAAATCCAATTTGGAAAATTTGGCCAAAAATCTTTTGTTTAACTTAAAAATTTGTGGTTTTCAAAGTGGGACTTTATAAAAATCATTAAGGGCTGAAAACTGCCATTGGAACAGTTTTCATAGTCAAAACATTGGTGTTGGTGCAAAAATACAGTTTTCCTGTATTGTTTTAGAAAATCCTGTGCAGGAATTTCCTGTTTCCTGCAAAGTTACTTAGAAATCCATTTCTATTTAAAAATCTGGTTTAAATTAGAAAAAGTTGTCTGCATGAAAGTTTTAGCTTTCGAAAAACCCTACAACTTTCACGTTTTTCAAAAAACCCAGTTCGGACTCTAACATGCTCTTATTCCCTGTTGAACTCACCTGGCCGTGCATAAGTCCTGGGCACAGTCAGGCTCAGGTTTTTATAAAAACGAAGGCCTTTGGAGCCTTATTTTCAAAAACTGTCCTCGATATCCATTAGGAAAATCCCTTCTCTACAACTTTCATGTTTTACGTTTTGCCTCATTCGGCCTCTAAGGGCCTCAATATCATCTTTCCAGAAAACTTGCCAGTTTTACCCGAAACTGGCAGTTTTGTTCTTAAATTCATTTTACGTCCTATTACGCGCACACTACCTCAACCGCCCACAGCGGGAGCCTAATATCAATCATGCAGCGCTTTCTAACGTAAAACATAAATCCTAGCATCATTCAAACATCTAGGGACATATCACAAACACTTAGTGAGCATACACCCTTAGCATGAAATTCTAGAGCATAAAATCATGCAACTAAACCTATTGTATGCAATAAAAGAGTGAGCTTATGTTGTTACAAACCATTGCTTGGAAATACACTTAAATTTCCAAATTTAAGCTCAAATTGAAAAGCTTAGGGCTAAGGGAGATTACCTTAGTCCACACCAAAATTGGTGCTAGGTTTTGGGTTTAAACTCTTTCCCCCTTGCTCATCACCATAACCGGCCACCCCCCTCCAATTGGGGTTCCAATATTTTCAGCCACTCAAGCTTAAGCCTCACACAAGGTTCGGCCATCACCACCAAATCCGGCCAACCATTTTTTTTTTCACTCCCTAGGGTTCGGTTTTTGTGGGGAAATGCGTGAGAAGAAAATTGGCAAGAGTTTGCCTTGTTTTTCCCAATTTTTGGGTCCAAAATCCGCCCCCCCCCCCCACCTTTATTTATAGGTTTTTTGAACTTTTTAAAATTGTTAAAAAGTCCTTGAACTTGGATTTAATTATTTTTTTAAAATTGTATTTTGGTCCTTGAAGCAAAAATATTTGATAATTAGTCCCTCTAGGTGGTGGCCGATCATTGCTCCCTTGGTGCACAAGTTTTGCTTACCTCATCATGATGACATTATGCTTACATCACCTTGATGACATCATCTTGATGACATCATGCTTACATCACCTTGATGACATCATCTTGATGACATCATGCTTACATCATCATTACTAACTTTTCCAAAAATTACACTTTTGCCCCTAAAGACAACATATTTGTAATTTAGTCCCTGCGGGTGATCAGCTAAGGTAGAGCCACTTGACTTCCAATTCATGCATAATTATCCTCTTGATTCCAAGAATCCCTTAATATAATTATGCAATCTATTTCCATACTAACTTTGATAATATCAATACTGTTTTGTCCTAAAACAATATTATCATACTGAATTATAGTCCAAAATCCATCTGCATAAAATTGAACTACGTATAAATTTTTCTTGGAACTTGAAACCATTTAGCCCATATTGCTCCAAATATTGTGATTGATTTTTCTAGGTTGGTCTCATAGCTTATTCTTGCTTATTCGTTCGTAAAGACGGTTTCCGCAGTATAATTTCCATACTGATTATCCTATTGCTGTATAGTCATACCTTTGACCGTTCTTAGTCAACCCTTTGACTTTTTGGTCAACTTTGACTTACTTGGTCAAACTTTGACCAACATGAAATTATGAAATTTCGTCAAGCTGTTTTCCTTAAAATGCCTTTTACTTGGCTAAGTAATCTTTTGTTAAGTCTCGTAGCTAGTTAATCGAGAACTCAAACCTATACTGTTATTCGACTCCGATCATGATTCAGACTTAGGTTTTCCTTGTTTCAAAGGAAATCTAAAGTCATCAAAATTTCGGGTATTACAATAAGGATCCTATAAAATGTTAGTGACCTATCCAACATTCATATACAATCTTAGTTATATGTCCCCCGATTATACACATGATAACTTATTGGGTTACATAGGGTAACCCTTGAGGTGGTCAAACTTAGTCAATCAAAGTCAACATTCTATGGGTCAAACTTGGGCTTTTGGGCCAAGCCTAGTAACTCGGGTATCCTTCCCGGTTACTATCTGTCATTGTCTTGTTACTAAACTTTGGCTTTTGAAATCCAATTTGGAAAATTTGGCCAAAAATCTTTTGTTTAACTTAAAAATTTGTGGTTTTCAAAGTGGGACTTTATAAAAATCATTAAGGGCTGAAAACTGCCATTGGAACAGTTTTCATAGTCAAAACACTGGTGTTGGTGCAAAAATACAGTTTTCCTGTATTGTTTTAGAAAATCCTGTGCAGGAATTTCCTGTTTCCTGCAAAGTTACTTAGAAATCCATTTCTTTTTAAAAATCTGGTTTAAATTAGAAAAAGTTGTCTGCATGAACGTTTTAGCTTTCGAAAAACTCTACAACTTTCACGTTTTTCAGAAAACCCAGTTCGGACTCTAACATGCTCTTATTCCCTGTTGAACTCACCTGGCCATGCATAAGTCCTGGGCACAGTCAGGCTCGGGTTTTTATAAAAACGAAGGCCTTTGGAGCCTTATTTTAAAAAACTATCCACGCTGTCCCTTAGGAAAATCCCTTCTCTACTACTTTCATGTTTTACGTTTTGCCTCATTCGGCGTCTAAGGGCCTCAATATCATCTTTCCAGAAAACTTGTCAGTTTTACCCGAAACTTGCAGTTTTGTTCTTAAATTCGTTTTACGTCCTATTACGCGCACACTACCTCAACCGCCTATAGCTGGAGCCTAATATTAGTCATACAGCGCTTTCTAACGTAAAACATACATCCATGCATCATTGAAACATCTAGGGACATATCACAAACACTTAGTGAGCATACACCCTTAGCATGAAATTCTAGAGCATAAAATCATGCAACTAAACCTATTGTATGCAATAAAAGAGTGAGCTTATGCTCTTACAAACCATTGCTTGGAAATACACTTAAATTTCCAAATTTAAGCTCAAATTGAAAAGCTTAGGGCTAAGGGAGATTACCTTAGTTCACACCAAAATTGGTGCTAGGTTTTGGGTTTAAACTCTTTCCCCCTTGCTCATCACCATAACCGGCCACCCCCCTCCTATTGGGGTTCCAATATTTTCGGCCACTTAAGCTTAAGCCTCACACAAGGTTCGGCCATCACCACCAAATCCGGCCAACCATTTTTTTTTTTTCACTCCCTAGGGTTCGGTTTTTGTGGGGAAATGGGTGAGAAGAAAATTGGCAAGAGGTTGGCTTGTTTTTCCCAATTTTTGGGTCCAAAATCCGCCCCCCCCCCCCCCCCTCACCTCTATTTATAGGTTTTTGAACTTTTCAAAATTGCTAAAATGTCCTTGAACTTGGATTTAATTATTTTTTAAAAATTGTATTTTGGTCCTTGAAGCAAAAATACTTGCTAATTAGTCCCTCTAGGTGGTGGCCGGTCATTGTTCCCTTGGTGCACAAGTTTTGCTTACCTCATCATGATGACATTATGCTTACATCACCTTGATGACATCATCTTGATGACATCATACTTACATCACCTTGATAACATCATGCTTACATCACCTTGATGACGTCATCTTGATGACATCATGCTTACATCATCATTGCTAACTTTTCCAAAAATTACACTTTTGCCCCTAAAGACAACATATTTGCAATTTAGTCCCTGCGGGTGATCGGCTAAGGTAGAGCCACTTGACTTCGAATTCATGCATAATTATCCTCTTGATTCCAAGAATCCCTTAATATAATTATGCAATCCATTTCCTTACTAACTTTGATAATATCAATACTGTTTTGTCCTAAAACAGTATTATCATACTGAATTGTAGTCCAAAATCCATCTGCATAAAATTGGACTACGTATAAATTTTTCTTGGGACTTGAAACCATTTAGCCCATATTGCTCCAAATATTGTGCTTGATTTTTCTAGGGTGGTCTCATAGCTTATTCTTGCTTATTCGTTCGTAAAGACGGTTTCCGCAGTATAATTTTCATACTGATTATCCTATTGCTGTATAGTCATACCTTTGACCGTTCTTAGTCAACCCTTTGACTTTTTGGTCAACTTTGACTTTCTTGGTCAAACTTTGACCAACATAAAATTATGAAATTTCGTCAAGCTATTTTCCTTAAAATGCCTTTTACTTGGCTAAGTAATCTTTTGTTAAGTCTCGTAGCTAGTTAATTGAGAACTCAAACCTATACTGTTATTCGACTCCCATCATGATTCAGACTTAGGTTTTCCTTGTTTCAAAGGAAATCTAAAGTCATCAAAATTTCGGGTATTACAATAAGGATCCTATAAAATATTAGTGACTTATCTAACATTCATATACAATCTTAGTTATATGTCCCCCGATTATACACATGATAACTTATTGGGTTACATAGGGTAACCCTTGAGGTGGTCAAACTTAGTTAACCAAAGTCAACATTCTATGGGTCAAACTTGGGCTTTTGGGCCAAGCCTAGTAACTCAGGTATCCTTCCCTGTTACAATCTGTCATTGTCTTGTTACTAAACTTTGGCTTTTGAAATCCAATTTGGAAAATTTGGCCAAAAATCTTTTGTTTAACTTAAAAATTTGTGGTTTTCAAAGTGGGACTTTATAAAAATCATTAAGGGCTGAAAACTGCCATTGGAACAGTTTTCATAGTCAAAACATTGGTGTTGGTGCAAAAATACAGTTTTCCTGTATTGTTTTAGAAAATCCTGTGCAGGAATTTCCTGTTTCCTGCAAAGTTACTTAGAAATCCATTTCTATTTAAAAATCTGGTTTAAATTAGAAAAAGTTGTCTGCATGAAAGTTTTAGCTTTCGAAAAACCCTACAACTTTCACGTTTTTCAAAAAACCCAGTTCGGACTCTAACATGCTCTTATTCCCTGTTGAACTCACCTGGCCGTGCATAAGTCCTGGGCACAGTCAGGCTCAGGTTTTTATAAAAACAAAGGCCTTTGGAGCCTTATTTTAAAAAACTGTCCACGATATCCATTAGGAAAATCCCTTCTCTACAACTTTCATGTTTTACGTTTTGCCTCATTCGGCCTCTAAGGGCCTCAATATCATCTTTCCAGAAAACTTGCCAGTTTTACCCGAAACTGGCAGTTTTGTTCTTAAATTCATTTTACGTCCTATTACGCGCACACTACCTCAACCGCCCACAGCGGGAGCCTAATATCAATCATGCAGCGCTTTCTAACGTAAAACATAAATCCTAGCATCATTCAAACATCTAGGGACATATCACAAACACTTAGTGAGCATACACCCTTAGCATGAAATTCTAGAGCATAAAATCATGCAACTAAACCTATTGTATGCAATAAAAGAGTGAGCTTATGTTGTTACAAACCATTGCTTGGAAATACACTTAAATTTCCAAATTTAAGCTCAAATTGAAAAGCTTAGGGCTAAGGGAGATTACCTTAGTCCACACCAAAATTGGTGCTAGGTTTTGGGTTTAAACTCTTTCCCCCTTGCTCATCACCATAACCGGCCACCCCCCTCCAATTGGGGTTCCAATATTTTCAGCCACTCAAGCTTAAGCCTCACACAAGGTTCGGCCATCACCACCAAATCCGGCCAACCATTTTTTTTTTCACTCCCTAGGGTTCGGTTTTTGTGGGGAAATGGGTGAGAAGAAAATTGGCAAGAGTTTGCCTTGTTTTTCCCAATTTTTGGGTCCAAAATCCGCCCCCCCCCCCCCCCCCCCCCACCTTTATTTATAGGTTTTTTGAACTTTTTAAAATTGTTAAAAAGTCCTTGAACTTGGATTTAATTATTTTTTTTAAATTGTATTTTGGTCCTTGAAGCAAAAATATTTGATAATTAGTCCCTCTAGGTGGTGGCCGATCATTGCTCCCTTGGTGCACAAGTTTTGCTTACCTCATCATGATGACATTATGCTTACATCACCTTGATGACATCATCTTGATGACATCATGCTTACATCACCTTGATGACATCATCTTGATGACATCATGCTTACATCATCATTGCTAACTTTTCCAAAAATTACACTTTTGCCCCTAAAGACAACATATTTGTAATTTAGTCCCTGCGGGTGATCAGCTAAGGTAGAGCCACTTGACTTCCAATTCATGCATAATTATCCTCTTGATTCCAAGAATCCCTTAATATAATTATGCAATCTATTTCCATACTAACTTTGATAATATCAATACTGTTTTGTCCTAAAACAATATTATCATACTGAATTGTACTCCAAAATCCATCTGCATAAAATTGGACTACGTATAAATTTTTCTTGGAACTTGAAACCATTTAGCCCATATTGCTCCAAATATTGTGATTGATTTTTCTAGGTTGGTCTCATAGCTTATTCTTGCTTATTCGTTCGTAAAGACGGTTTCCGCAGTATAATTTCCATACTGATTATCCTATTGCTGTATAGTCATACCTTTGACCGTTCTTAGTCAACCCTTTGACTTTTTGGTCAACTTTGACTTACTTGGTCAAACTTTGACCAACATGAAATTATGAAATTTCGTCAAGCTGTTTTCCTTAAAATGCCTTTTACTTGGCTAAGTAATCTTTTGTTAAGTCTCGTAGCTAGTTAATCGAGAACTCAAACCTATACTGTTATTCGACTCCGATCATGATTCAGACTTAGGTTTTCCTTGTTTCAAAGGAAATCTAAAGTCATCAAAATTTCGGGTATTACAATAAGGATCCTATAAAATGTTAGTGACCTATCCAACATTCATATACAATCTTAGTTATATGTCCCCCGATTATACACATGATAACTTATTGGGTTACATAGGGTAACCCTTGAGGTGGTCAAACTTAGTCAATCAAAGTCAACATTCTATGGGTCAAACTTGGGCTTTTGGGCCAAGCCTAGTAACTCGGGTATCCTTCCCGGTTACTATCTGTCATTGTCTTGTTACTAAACTTTGGCTTTTGAAATCCAATTTGGAAAATGTGGCCAAAAATCTTTTGTTTAACTTAAAAATTTGTGGTTTTCAAAGTGGGACTTTATAAAAATCATTAAGGGCTGAAAACTGCCATTGGAACAGTTTTCATAGTCAAAACACTGGTGTTGGTGCAAAAATACAGTTTTCCTGTATTGTTTTAGAAAATCCTGTGCAGGAATTTCCTGTTTCCTGCAAAGTTACTTAGAAATCCATTTCTTTTTAAAAATCTGGTTTAAATTAGAAAAAGTTGTCTGCATGAACGTTTTAGCTTTCGAAAAACCCTACAACTTTCACGTTTTTCAGAAAACCCAGTTCGGACTCTAACATGCTCTTATTCCCTGTTGAACTCACCTGGCCATGCATAAGTCCTGGGCACAGTCAGGCTCGGGTTTTTATAAAAACGAAGGCCTTTGGAGCCTTATTTTAAAAAACTATCCACGCTGTCCCTTAGGAAAATCCCTTCTCTACTACTTTCATGTTTTACGTTTTGCCTCATTCGGCGTCTAAGGGCCTCAATATCATCTTTCCAGAAAACTTGTCAGTTTTACCCGAAACTGGCAGTTTTGTTCTTAAATTCGTTTTACGTCCTATTACGCGCACACTACCTCAACCGCCTATAGCGGGAGCCTAATATTAGTCATACAGCGCTTTCTAACGTAAAACATACATCCATGCATCATTGAAACATCTAGGGACATATCACAAACACTTAGTGAGCATACACCCTTAGCATGAAATTCTAGAGCATAAAATCATGCAACTAAACCTATTGTATGCAATAAAAGAGTGAGCTTATGCTCTTACAAACCATTGCTTGGAAATACACTTAAATTTCCAAATTTAAGCTCAAATTGAAAAGCTTAGGGCTAAGGGAGATTACCTTAGTTCACACCAAAATTGGTGCTAGGTTTTGGGTTTAAACTCTTTCCCCCTTGCTCATCACCATAACCGGCCACCCCCCTCCTATTGGGGTTCCAATATTTTCGGCCACTTAAGCTTAAGCCTCACACAAGGTTCGGCCATCACCACCAAATCCGGCCAACCATTTTTTTTTTTTCACTCCCTAGGGTTCGGTTTTTGTGGGGAAATGGGTGAGAAGAAAATTGGCAAGAGGTTGGCTTGTTTTTCCCAATTTTTGGGTCCAAAATCCGCCCCCCCCCCCCCCCCCCTCACCTCTATTTATAGGTTTTTGAACTTTTCAAAATTGCTAAAATGTCCTTGAACTTGGATTTAATTATTTTTTAAAAATTGTATTTTGGTCCTTGAAGCAAAAATACTTGCTAATTAGTCCCTCTAGGTGGTGGCCGGTCATTGTTCCCTTGGTGCACAAGTTTTGCTTACCTCATCATGATGACATTATGCTTACATCACCTTGATGACATCATCTTGATGACATCATACTTACATCACCTTGATAACATCATGCTTACATCACCTTGATGACGTCATCTTGATGACATCATGCTTACATCATCATTGCTAACTTTTCCAAAAATTACACTTTTGCCCCTAAAGACAACATATTTGCAATTTAGTCCCTGCGGGTGATCGGCTAAGGTAGAGCCACTTGACTTCGAATTCATGCATAATTATCCTCTTGATTCCAAGAATCCCTTAATATAATTATGCAATCCATTTCCTTACTAACTTTGATAATATCAATACTGTTTTGTCCTAAAACAGTATTATCATACTGAATTGTAGTCCAAAATCCATCTGCATAAAATTGGACTACGTATAAATTTTTCTTGGGACTTGAAACCATTTAGCCCATATTGCTCCAAATATTGTGCTTGATTTTTCTAGGGTGGTCTCATAGCTTATTCTTGCTTATTCGTTCGTAAAGACGGTTTCCGCAGTATAATTTTCATACTGATTATCCTATTGCTGTATAGTCATACCTTTGACCGTTCTTAGTCAACCCTTTGACTTTTTGGTCAACTTTGACTTTCTTGGTCAAACTTTGACCAACATAAAATTATGAAATTTCGTCAAGCTATTTTCCTTAAAATGCCTTTTACTTGGCTAAGTAATCTTTTGTTAAGTCTCGTAGCTAGTTAATTGAGAACTCAAACCTATACTGTTATTCGACTCCCATCATGATTCAGACTTAGGTTTTCCTTGTTTCAAAGGAAATCTAAAGTCATCAAAATTTCGGGTATTACAATAAGGATCCTATAAAATATTAGTGACTTATCGAACATTCATATACAATCTTAGTTATATGTCCCCCGATTATACACATGATAACTTATTGGGTTACATAGGGTAACCCTTGAGGTGGTCAAACTTAGTTAACCAAAGTCAACATTCTATGGGTCAAACTTGGGCTTTTGGGCCAAGCCTAGTAACTCAGGTATCCTTCCCGGTTACAATCTGTCATTGTCTTGTTACTAAACTTTGGCTTTTGAAATCCAATTTGGAAAATTTGGCCAAAAATCTTTTGTTTAACTTAAAAATTTGTGGTTTTCAAAGTGGGACTTTATAAAAATCATTAAGGGCTGAAAACTGCCATTGGAACAGTTTTCATAGTCAAAACATTGGTGTTGGTGCAAAAATACAGTTTTCCTGTATTGTTTTAGAAAATCCTGTGCAGGAATTTCCTGTTTCCTGCAAAGTTACTTAGAAATCCATTTCTATTTAAAATTCTGGTTTAAATTAGAAAAAGTTGTCTGCATGAAAGTTTTAGCTTTCGAAAAACCCTACAACTTTCACGTTTTTCAAAAAACCCAGTTCGGACTCTAACATGCTCTTATTCCCTGTTGAACTCACCTGGCCGTGCATAAGTCCTGGGCATAGTCAGGCTCAGGTTTTTATAAAAACAAAGGCCTTTGGAGCCTTATTTTAAAAAACTGTCCACGATATCCATTAGGAAAATCCCTTCTCTACAACTTTCATGTTTTACGTTTTGCCTCATTCGGCCTCTAAGGGCCTCAATATCATCTTTCCAGAAAACTTGCCAGTTTTACCCGAAACTGGCAGTTTTGTTCTTAAATTCATTTTACGTCCTATTACGCGCACACTACCTCAACCGCCCACAGCGGGAGCCTAATATCAATCATGCAGCGCTTTCTAACGTAAAACATAAATCCTAGCATCATTCAAACATCTAGGGACATATCACAAACACTTAGTGAGCATACACCCTTAGCATGAAATTCTAGAGCATAAAATCATGCAACTAAACCTATTGTATGCAATAAAAGAGTGAGCTTATGTTGTTACAAACCATTGCTTGGAAATACACTTAAATTTCCAAATTTAAGCTCAAATTGAAAAGCTTAGGGCTAAGGGAGATTACCTTAGTCCACACCAAAATTGGTGCTAGGTTTTGGGTTTAAACTCTTTCCCCCTTGCTCATCACCATAACCGGCCACCCCCCTCCAATTGGGGTTCCAATATTTTCAGCCACTCAAGCTTAAGCCTCACACAAGGTTCGGCCATCACCACCAAATCCGGCCAACCATTTTTTTTTTCACTCCCTAGGGTTCGGTTTTTGTGGGGAAATGGGTGAGAAGAAAATTGGCAAGAGTTTGCCTTGTTTTTCCCAATTTTTGGGTCCAAAATCCGCCCCCCCCCCCCCCCCCCCCCCACCTTTATTTATAGGTTTTTTGAACTTTTTAAAATTGTTAAAAAGTCCTTGAACTTGGATTTAATTATTTTTTTTAAATTGTATTTTGGTCCTTGAAGCAAAAATATTTGATAATTAGTCCCTCTAGGTGGTGGCCGATCATTGCTCCCTTGGTGCACAAGTTTTGCTTACCTCATCATGATGACATTATGCTTACATCACCTTGATGACATCATCTTGATGACATCATGCTTACATCACCTTGATGACATCATCTTGATGACATCATGCTTACATCATCATTGCTAACTTTTCCAAAAATTACACTTTTGCCCCTAAAGACAACATATTTGTAATTTAGTCCCTGCGGGTGATCAGCTAAGGTAGAGCCACTTGACTTCCAATTCATGCATAATTATCCTCTTGATTCCAAGAATCCCTTAATATAATTATGCAATCTATTTCCATACTAACTTTGATAATATCAATACTGTTTTGTCCTAAAACAATATTATCATACTGAATTGTACTCCAAAATCCATCTGCATAAAATTGGACTACGTATAAATTTTTCTTGGAACTTGAAACCATTTAGCCCATATTGCTCCAAATATTGTGATTGATTTTTCTAGGTTGGTCTCATAGCTTATTCTTGCTTATTCGTTCGTAAAGACGGTTTCCGCAGTATAATTTCCATACTGATTATCCTATTGCTGTATAGTCATACCTTTGACCGTTCTTAGTCAACCCTTTGACTTTTTGGTCAACTTTGACTTACTTGGTCAAACTTTGACCAACATGAAATTATGAAATTTCGTCAAGCTGTTTTCCTTAAAATGCCTTTTACTTGGCTAAGTAATCTTTTGTTAAGTCTCGTAGCTAGTTAATCGAGAACTCAAACCTATACTGTTATTCGACTCCGATCATGATTCAGACTTAGGTTTTCCTTGTTTCAAAGGAAATCTAAAGTCATCAAAATTTCGGGTATTACAATAAGGATCCTATAAAATGTTAGTGACCTATCCAACATTCATATACAATCTTAGTTATATGTCCCCCGATTATACACATGATAACTTATTGGGTTACATAGGGTAACCCTTGAGGTGGTCAAACTTAGTCAATCAAAGTCAACATTCTATGGGTCAAACTTGGGCTTTTGGGCCAAGCCTAGTAACTCGGGTATCCTTCCCGGTTACTATCTGTCATTGTCTTGTTACTAAACTTTGGCTTTTGAAATCCAATTTGGAAAATGTGGCCAAAAATCTTTTGTTTAACTTAAAAATTTGTGGTTTTCAAAGTGGGACTTTATAAAAATCATTAAGGGCTGAAAACTGCCATTGGAACAGTTTTCATAGTCAAAACACTGGTGTTGGTGCAAAAATACAGTTTTCCTGTATTGTTTTAGAAAATCCTGTGCAGGAATTTCCTGTTTCCTGCAAAGTTACTTAGAAATCCATTTCTTTTTAAAAATCTGGTTTAAATTAGAAAAAGTTGTCTGCATGAACGTTTTAGCTTTCGAAAAACCCTACAACTTTCACGTTTTTCAGAAAACCCAGTTCGGACTCTAACATGCTCTTATTCCCTGTTGAACTCACCTGGCCATGCATAAGTCCTGGGCACAGTCAGGCTCGGGTTTTTATAAAAACGAAGGCCTTTGGAGCCTTATTTTAAAAAACTATCCACGCTGTCCCTTAGGAAAATCCCTTCTCTACTACTTTCATGTTTTACGTTTTGCCTCATTCGGCGTCTAAGGGCCTCAATATCATCTTTCCAGAAAACTTGTCAGTTTTACCCGAAACTGGCAGTTTTGTTCTTAAATTCGTTTTACGTCCTATTACGCGCACACTACCTCAACCGCCTATAGCGGGAGCCTAATATTAGTCATACAGCGCTTTCTAACGTAAAACATACATCCATGCATCATTCAAACATCTAGGGACATATCACAAACACTTAGTGAGCATACACCCTTAGCATGAAATTCTAGAGCATAAAATCATGCAACTAAACCTATTGTATGCAATAAAAGAGTGAGCTTATGCTCTTACAAACCATTGCTTGGAAATACACTTAAATTTCCAAATTTAAGCTCAAATTGAAAAGCTTAGGGCTAAGGGAGATTACCTTAGTTCACACCAAAATTGGTGCTAGGTTTTGGGTTTAAACTCTTTCCCCCTTGCTCATCACCATAACCGGCCACCCCCCTCCTATTGGGGTTCCAATATTTTCGGCCACTTAAGCTTAAGCCTCACACAAGGTTCGGCCATCACCACCAAATCCGGCCAACCATTTTTTTTTTTCACTCCCTAGGGTTCGGTTTTTGTGGGGAAATGGGTGAGAAGAAAATTGGCAAGAGGTTGGCTTGTTTTTCCCAATTTTTGGGTCCAAAATCCGCCCCCCCCCCCCCCTCACCTCTATTTATAGGTTTTTGAACTTTTCAAAATTGCTAAAATGTCCTTGAACTTGGATTTAATTATTTTTTAAAAATTGTATTTTGGTCCTTGAAGTAAAAATACTTGCTAATTAGTCCCTCTAGGTGGTGGCCGGTCATTGTTCCCTTGGTGCACAAGTTTTGCTTACCTCATCATGATGACATTATGCTTACATCACCTTGATGACATCATCTTGATGACATCATACTTACATCACCTTGATAACATCATGCTTACATCACCTTGATGACGTCATCTTGATGACATCATGCTTACATCATCATTGCTAACTTTTCCAAAAATTACACTTTTGCCCCTAAAGACAACATATTTACAATTTAGTCCCTGCGGGTGATCGGCTAAGGTAGAGCCACTTGACTTCAAATTCATGCATAATTATCCTCTTGATTCCAAGAATCCCTTAATATAATTATGCAATCCATTTCCTTACTAACTTTGATAATATCAATACTGTTTTGTCCTAAAACAGTATTATCATACTGAATTGTAGTCCAAAATCCATCTGCATAAAATTGGACTACGTATAAATTTTTCTTGGGACTTGAAACCATTTAGCCCATATTGCTCCAAATATTGTGCTTGATTTTTCTAGGGTGATCTCATAGCTTATTCTTGCTTACTCGTTCGTAAAGACGGTTTCCGCAGTATAATTTCCATACTAATTATCCTATTGCTGTATAGTCATACCTTTGACCGTTTTTAGTCAACCCTTTGACTTTTTGGTCAACTTTGACTTTTTTTGTCAAACTTTGACCAACATCATTTTACTTGGCTAAGTAATCTTTTGTTGAGTCTCGTAGCTAGTTAATCGAGAACTCAAACCTATACTGTTATTCCACTCCGATCATGATTCAGACTTAGGTTTTCCTTGTTTCAAAGGAAATCTAAAGTCATCAAAATTTCGGGTATTACACATAGTACCAGAACAGAAATGCAAACCGACAATTACATGTTGTGCAAGCAAAGATTGAAGGCCCTTCAATTACACAAGGCAGGCTAGAGGCTCCTGAACCCCAAGCCAGGATTTATGCATATACAAGAGGGGATGCTGAAGCTGGAACCTCTCATGTGGTGACAGGTCAGATCTCTATAGCCGCTTATGATGCATTTGTCTTATTTGATTATGGTGCCACCCATTCGTTTATATCAATGAAGCATGCCCAGAAATTAGAAAGAGGTGTAGAAAACTTAGGGCAACCTTTTAGAACCTCTCTTCCATCGGGAGAAATTTTGTTGTCTGACTCTTGGATGCGAAATGTCCTAGTAGTCATTTGCGGTAGAGAATTATATGTAGTCTTGATTACGATTAAGCTTCAAGATTTCGACATTATTCTAGGAATGGACTTCCTAAGTCAGTACAACGATAAGATTGATTGTCGAAAGCGTTGTGTTATGTTTAGTCCTTCTAAAGAAGAGGAATTCAACTTCTACGGTCAGCCTAAAAGCTCATCAACCCGGCTAATCTCAGTAATGAAGGCTTGGAAAATGATGGCTAATGGATGTCAAGGATACTTAGCTAACATGGTGGACAAAGAACAAGATATGGAATTACTGCCTGAAAATGTTTCCATAGTTAGGGAATATGTAGATGTATTTCCCAAAGATTTAATCAGACTTCCGCCGGAGCGAGAAATTTCTTTCGAGATAAAAGTATTGCCAGGAACAGCACCAATATCGAAAGCACCTTATCGTATGGCCCTGGCTGAGCTTAGGGAACTCCAAGTACAGTTAGAGGAACTGTTGGCTAAGGGATTCATCCGATAAAGCCATTCTCTATGGGGAGCACCAGTACTATTCGTTAAAAAGAAGGATGGATCGTTGCGAATGTGCATCGACTATCGTGAGCTGAACAAGGTCACGATTAAAAATAAATACCCTCTCCCGAGAATCGACGATCTTTTTGATCAACTCAGGGGAGCGTTCAGGCTACCATCAACTCAGAATCAAGGAGGAAGATATTTCTAAGACGGCGTTTCGAACACGTTATAGGCATTATGAGTTTTTAGTCATGCCATTTGGATTGACTAATGCCCCAGCTGCTTTTATGGACCTTATGAATCGGGTGTTTAAAGAATATCTAGATAAGTTTGTTATCGTCTTTATTGACGATATTTTGATCTACTCAAGGTCCATAAAGGAACATGAGCATCTCAAAATGGTTTTGGAGACTTTAAGACGAAATCAACTTTACGTCAAATTCACAAAATGTGAATTTTGGTTAGAAAAAGTACATTTCTTGGGCCATGTGGTTTCAAAGGAAGGAATTTTCGTTGATCCTGCTAAAACAGAGGCGGTCAGTGCATGGTCAGTACCTAAAAATGTTACAGAAATAAGAAGCTTTTTTGGTTTGGCCGGATACTACCAACGTTTCGTTGAAGGATTCTCCAAGATAGCGGCGCCATTAACAGCTCTTACTAAAAAGGAGAGAAAGTTTGAATGGACACAAAAGTGTGAAGAAAGCTTTCAAGAGCTCAAAAGAAAGCTTACTAGTGCACCAGTGTTAATAATTCCTTATGTAGATGCGGGAAACTTTGTCATTTATAGCGACGCTTCTAAGACCGGACTAGGGGCTGTCCTTATGCAAAAAAGGAAATGTGGTCGCCTATGCTTCACGTCAATTAAAGGATCATGAACGAAATTATCCGACGCATGATTTGGAGCTCGCAGCGGTGGTTTTCATCTTAAAGATCTGGAGATACTACTTGTATGGGAATAGATGTGAGATTTTTATCGATCATCAAAGTCTCAAATACATCTTTACCCAAAAGGAGCTCAATATGAGGCAACGTAGATGGCTTGAACTCGTAAAGGATTATGATTGTGAAATCCTTTACCATCCTGGAAAAGCAAACAAAGTGGCAGATGCGCTGAGCAGGAAGTCATCCGGTATGCTCATGTCTCTTGGAACGATGTCTAAACCACTCCAAAAGGAAATTTCTGATTTCAAATTGGAAATGATAACTGGGAAATTGGCTGTTTTGACTCTTCAGTCCAATCTCCTAGAATCCATTAAGTTTTATCAGGGGAAGGATCCCTTTTTGCTAAAAACGCAACTTCTTGGTGGAGAAGACGGAGAATTTAAGACGTCTATGAATGGGCTAATTCTTTTCAAAGGAAGGATTTGTGTCCCTAACTTTGAATTTCTTAGAAAACAGATCATGTCTGAAGCGCATGAAACGCCATACTCAGTTCGTCCTGGAGCTACTAAGATGTATAAGGACCTCAAGGAGAATTTTTGATGGCCAAATATGAAGAAAGAAATTGCTGATTATGTGTCAAAATGCCTAACTTGTCAGAAAGTTAAGGCTGAACACCAACAACCTAGCGGAGATCTTCAGAAAATCGAGCTCCCAGAATGAAAATAGGAACAAACTACTATGGATTTTATAGTTGGATTACCCAGGACCACAAGTGGAAATGACATGATTTGGGTAATTGTGGATAGATTAACCAAATCAGCCCATTTCATTACCATTAAAGCCACCTTTTCAGTCGAAAAATGGGCTGAAATTTATGTATCTCAGGTCATTAGGCTTTATGGAGTACCTAAATCCATCATTTCAGATCGAGATGGGCGTTTTACCTCTCGATTTTGGAAAAGTGTTCATTCAGCTATGGGATCAAAGTTGAAATTCAGTACTGCTTTTCACCCTCAGACGGATGGACAATCGGAACGCACTATCCAAACACTAGAAGATATGTTGAGGTCATGTGTTTTGGATTTCAAAGGAAGCTGGGATCAGAAGCTACCCTTGATCGAATTTTCTTATAATAACAGTTATCATGCTTCAATTGGTATGGCTCCATTTGAAGCGTTATATGGAAGGAAATGTCGATCTCCTATCCATTGGCAAGAAGTTGGACAGAAGCAACTTCAAACTACGGATTTCATCAGAAAAACCTCAGAAGATATTAAGATGATTAAGCAACAACTCGACATAGCTTTTAGTCGGCAGAAAAGTTATGCTGATAAACGTTGAAGACCCTTAGAATTCTAAGTTGGAGATTCTGTTTTCCTTAAGATTGCTCCAATAAAGGGAATTATAAGGTTTGTTAAGAAGGGAAAGCTTAGTTCAAGATACACAGGTCCATTTGAAATCCTCGAAAGGATTGGAAAAGTAGCTTATAAGCTTGCCTTGCCGCCAGTATTGGCTTCTGTACATGATGTTTTTCACGTTTCAATGTTAAAAAAGTATGTATCTGATCCTTCCCATGTGCTAAGTCAAGAACTGATTGAAGTGTAGACGGATTTGACTTATGAAGAAAAGCCAATCCGGATTCTAGATCGGGAAGAAAAGGTCCTGAGAAACAAAATCATTCCGATGGTTAAGATGTTATGGCAGAATCATAATATTGAAGAAGCAACGTGGGAACTTGAAGAAGAAATGAGAAGGGACTATCCCTACTTGTTGTGATTTTCAGGGATGAAAATTTTTAAGGAGGGTAGATTGTAATAACCAACCTCTTTACAAATTTATGATCTCTTTTGTTAGGAATCAAAGTTTGTGTTATGTATGTTTATGTGATATGTTTGATTTGTTTTATCAAAAATATTATTGAATTCTTTGTTAAAAGATTCGGTAATTTACTTACGCAAGTTTGAAATCTTTTTAGGGTTCACAAATTATGATGGTCAAGGTTTGACCAAAATGATTTAAGATATAATTAAGATGACACCTTGTCTTTGATAAGATGACAAGTGTCACCATCACAGTCGGTCACCTCGTCGGGACCAAAATGTAAATATTTTATGATTAAGGGTCAATATGTAATTTTAAGAAAAGTTCATGATTATGAATTTTTAGAAATTAAGAAAGGTTTTAAAGGGATCATTAAGCAAGAACTGAATGCCTAGTAGCTTTATTTTAGTCGGCCACCTCATAAGGACTAAAGTGCAAAAATTTTGCCTTTAGGGGCCAATGTGCAATTTTGAGGAAATTATGGAATTATAGATAAATATGTAAAATTTTGGAACTATGAATTTTTCTAGTTAAGTTTCCAAGTGCAACTAAGCCAAAGATCAATTACAGAGTTAGGTTAATCTAGTTGGAAACCAAGAAAAGAAGTTAGGATTGGATGATTCAAATTTGGCCAACCATGTTCTTCCACATGGACTTACTAGAACCGGCCACCTTCTGGTTTTATTAGCAAGTATTTTTGCTCTTAAGGATGTACTTGCAATTTATGAAAATTTGAGTGTCACTAAAATTTGACACATTATGCCACAGGTTTAGTGATTAAGCACTTTAATCTTGTCTTGTTGGCTTGGTTGTGATTTAACTAATAAGTTCTTCGGTTGGTATATCATGGCCGGCCACCTCATATAATAGACAAGTAAAATTAGTACTCTTAAGGACTTTTAGGCAAATGTGTAACTAGGTGTTGCTTTGAAAGTTTGACACCTCATAACATAGCTTTGCTAAGTAAGCAAAGTAGCTTTGCTTACTTGGCTATGTGTGATGCTTCATCAAGCAAAAGCTTGCCAATTAGTATCACCTAGGGCCGGCCACCATGAGGGTAAGTCACCTTATGAACTAGCTTGGGTGAGCAAGCCTCCTAGCCTTGCTCACTTGGCTAGCTAAGGCATTGACAACAAAGCACACCATGACCGGCCACCATGGGGGTAAGACATCTCATGTTCTAGCTTGGATGAGCAAACTCCTAGCTTTGCTTATTTGGCTAGCTAGAACTCCCACAACTCAACATCTAAGCCCGGCCATCACAAGGCGAAGGCACCTCATGTTCCTAGCCTTGGTAAGTGTAATTACCAACCTGTTTGTAAACTTATGATTTCTTTCGTTAAGAATCAAAGTCTGTTTATGATATATGTATGATATGTTTTCTATGAAAAGTTGTTGAATCTTTTGCTAAAAGATTCAATAAGTTAGTTACGCAAGTTTAAGACCTTTTGTCAAAAAGGGTAAATTTATGCTTTATGATTTTATGTTAGTAGTTCTTAAATTTAGGAAAAATCCTATATGCAGTTCAGATAAGTTCTTGACAATGGTCCAGTATCAGTTTACTGTTACAATTCAAAATAGTAATTAAGTATCAATGTTAGTATGAAAATGTGCTGCATTTAGAAGATATGTCAATGAGGTCTTAATAGTATGACATTTCGTTTTTAATAGATGACTAGTGTCATTGCCAAAACCGGTCATCTTACAGGGACCAAAATGCAAATATTTTATGTTTAGGGGTCAATTTGCAAATTTAAGAAAAGTTTATGATTCTTAATTTTTAGAAGTTAAGAAAGTTCTCTAGAGGATGATTAGCAAGAATTTGATGATTGAAAGCTTAACCTTAGCCGGCCACCTTATAGGGACTAAAATGTAAATATTTTGCCTTTAGGGGTCAATGTGTAATTTTGGGGAAAATTATGGACTTATAAGTAAATATGTAAAATTTTGGAACTATGGACTTTGTAAGTTAAATTTCCTAGTTCAACTAAGCCAATGATCTATTACAAGTTTAGTTAATCTAGTTAGAAATTAAGAAATAAGTTAGGATTGGATGATTCCAAATTCTAATTTGGACCAATCCTATTTTTCCATGTGGATAGCCTAGGGAACCGGCCATATCATGGCCTTATAAGCAAGGAATTTTGTTTTTGAGGAGCATTATGCAAATTGGAAGAATTTAAGCGTCATTAAAAATTGACAAATCATACCCTTAGTTTAGTGACTAAGCACTTTAATTTTGCTTGGTTGATTACGTCTTATGATTCAATTAGCAAGTTGTCCCATTTGGCACTCAATGGCCGGTCATCATGAGGATAAAACACCTCATGCCTCTAGCATGGATGAGTCACCCTCCTAGCCTTGCACCCTTGGCAAGCCAAGGCTTGCACACCTAGGCACTAAAGGCCGGCCACCACAAGGAAGCAACACATCATGGTATAGCCTTGGTGAGTGACATCCCTAGTCTTGCTCACATGGCAAGCTTATGTATTGCCAAAGCCACCACCATGACCGGTCACATGAGGGAGAGACACATCCCTTGGCCTAGCTTAGATGAATCAACCATCTAGACTTCCTAGCCTAGCTCCCTTGGCAAGCCAAGGCTTGCACACCTCACCCCTAGGGCCGGCCATCACAAGGAAATGCCACCCCAAGCTTGTAGCCTTGATGAGCAAGCACTCTAGCTAAGCTTGCTTGGCAATTTGGGATATGAAGGGCCGGCCAACACATAGGGATTAAGGGGAAATATTTTGGCCTTAGGGATCAATGCATAAATTGCAAAAGATGAACTCCTTTAGCTCTTGACACCTCATGCTCCCTAGGCTTGCTTAGTATGCTTGTTAGCCTTGCTTATGGTTAACAAGAGCAAGCTCAAGGCTCCACCTAAGGCCGGCCAACTTAGAAAGAGGACACTTCAAGGTTCCTAGCCATGATGAGCAAGCTGCCCTAGCTTTGCTACTTGGCAAAAAGGGACAAGGAGGACCGGCCACCTCATAGGAGGTTAGGAGCAAATATGGTTCTTGTAAGGGCTAGTGAGCAATTTCAAGAATAAGTGATTCACCTATAAATAGGTGAAGGTTCTCTCATTGCATTTTGTTAGCCAACACACACACAACTGCATATACTCTCTAGTTTCTGCCCTTAGGTGCCGAGCCAAGAGAGGAAAAAAAAAAAGAAAGAGAAAAGAAAACTAGAGTGAGAGGAGTTTTCGGTTTGGTGTAAGAATAGTGTAAAGAAAATTTCAAAACCATAATCTAGACCAACATCCGTGGAACTTGAGGTAAAAATTATCATCCTCTAGTTCTTCATTTAAGTTTTAGTTAAGATTTAAGTTTATGCTCAATATGTATGAACATGAGCTCATTCGATTAAGTTTCATAACACAAGAATTTTGGTATGTGTAATTAGGATTTATAACTAGACAGTTTTTCTGGAAACAAGATTTCGAGGCCTTTAGAGGCCGAATCTAAAAAAAATTAAAACTGCAAAGTTGTAGAGGAAGGAAAATTCTAGGGACAAGGGGGAAGGTTTTTGAAAATAAGGCCTTTAAGATCCTTGTTTTTACAAAAACCCGAGACCAGTTTATGAAATTGTGATTATGGTCGAAAAATTTTCAAAGGATAAAACAAGCAAGTTATGGACAGAATGGACTTTTGAGTTAAAAACAAAAGTTGTAGGAGACTTCAATATCTACAACTTTCATGAAGAAAACTTTTTTCAAATTCAAAATAGATTTATAAGAAAAAGAACAAAAATTTATAAATAAGTTTTAAACACAGTTTTTCAGAATTTAGAGTCTTACTAAATTCAAAAAGGAGTTGAGTTTTAGGGTTTGTATTTTGTAATAGGATAGTAACTAGAGTTATTTGTGATATTATTATAGGATGATTCTTATCCTATGATTTTATTGAAAACAGGAAAGCAACCTGTTTAAGTGGAATATTTTAATTCAAAGTGCAAAGTAACTGGTAAGTACGACTCCGCCTACAGCATAAACAAAAATGTTTTTGTTGTATATTTCAAGTTCATAGTGATATGAGTATGATAAATGTTTATGGCTTTCAAGTTCAAGAAGATATGAGTATGATATATGTTTATGGCTTTCAAGTTCATGTTGAAATATTTATGAAGAATGTTATAGCATGTATTTTTTTTATACGATGAATATTTTGCTATTATGGCATCACGAAACATGCTCATTAAGGATAAGTCACTCGGTAAGAATAAGAATTTGGTTTCAAGAGAGAACTATTTATATGAATTGATTTTCCATTAAGTTAAAGCAAGAACAAGTTAAAGAAAAACTTTTAAATATAATGGCAAGCAAGTTACCTTGTGTCGTATCGACCCGCACTAGGTCGGGTTTGGTCCATAGTTTGAGTTGGACAGGGCTGGCCGCCCTAACCACTCCATGGCAGTGCGCCACGGTATGTACACTTATGTTATGTAAAGGTCCTAAAATTATGTTAAGTTAAGACAACACCATGATAGCATAATGAATTCATGCATTATGATTTATGAAATGTTTTGCGGATTAATAGTTGTGCTTACTGAGCGAAAGCTCATAATTTAAGTTTATGCTGTAGGAAAGCAAACTTATGGCAGTACATGATACAAGACGGTGGAGTATGGCAATGCAAAGCTGTGAAACTGTGGGATTGGAAACTGCTACGCATTTTGTTAAGTTCCGCCATGTTTATTTTGATTATGTTATATCTAAGTACAAAATTATGATAAGTAAATAAGTTTATGTACATATATATATATATATATATATATATATGTAAGTGATTACTGCGAGTGATCCCAAATTCAAAAAATATATATATATATATTTTTTGTAAATTGTAAATAAAAAAAAAATTTAGTCCCAATTTTTGCATATTATCAAGTAAGTATGGTAATGGCCTACGTTAGGCGGGTCCTTACAGAGTTGGTATCAGAGCAGAGGTCCTACCTTTCGGTTTCATAGTTTGCGTGCCTGCGTCACAGTCATTGTAAGTTAAAAAATATATATTTCGTATTTATATTAAGAATTTATAAAAAATTTGTATAATCTAGATTTGAGAACAATGGACGAAGATCGAGGTGCAGCTTACGCGTTTTTCATGATGTCTCCGCAAATATTCGATGGGACTAGACGAACCGTGACACTCGCAGCATGGCTTCATGATATGGAGTCTATATTTCGAATATGTCATATTCCGCCCCATCTACAAGTATCATTGGCAAGTCGTTGTTTAGCAGTAGATGCTAGGTTATGGTGGAGAACGTTAGGAGAACAGGAAGCTCAGGGAGGATCATGGGAAAACTTCCGCAATATCATCACTGCTCGTTTTGGACCTCCACTGGAGGAAAACACCGATATGCACTATCGAGACGCAGATATTTATCGCGACATGAACCTTGTCCAATATCTTAACTATGTTTACGATTGGCATGCTTATCCAGGAGAATCGATGGTCCATTACTGTCGAAGATTTCAGGAGGTTATGTTGCCTCACATTCCAGATTTTGACGATCCAGAGTTTCGGGCACTACAATTACTTAGGGAAGGACTACCTCCCGACGTCAGGGAACATGTCCAAGCACCGGTAATAGGAATGACTATGGAACACATAGTTAATGACATCATGGAAGCTGAATTAATAGCTCATATGGTTCAAGCGGATGCTCTAGTAGAAAACAACATCCAAGTGCCAGTCAATAATAATGATGTGGAAGAGCCACCCTTCCAATGGGGTCCAGTATTGCCAGAAGACCCTATTCCGGCGATACCACTTCAGGAGATTCCTCCACAAGAGGATGCTGATGCCATGAATCTTGAAGAAATTCCTGACGAGCCTGAACTTAAAGAGGATCCTCACGAAATCATCCTAGATAACGGAGAAGAGGAAGAAGTAAATATGGAGGACGATCCGGAGGAAATCTTGTTTGTTGATGAAGACTAGGATGTATTCTCCGACGTAACATCAGAGTAGATAGTTTAGGTGTAAAATTGTATATATGTGTGATAGACAAGTGATAGTTTAGGATATGTACATGATAGTATGGATAAATATGTATGTATGTAAGAATGTACGAATTATGGGTTATGATGGAATGTAAGATATGTAAATTATAGAATCAATAAGATGTATTAATTATGAACAACATATGATGTTACGATATGATACGATTTGTGATATGATATGATGTTACGATATGATACGATGATATGATGTGATAATACGATATAATGATATGATATGATGAAAAATTAAGTAAAGTTTATATTGAATCTAAGATAAGATATGAATGAACGAAAAGATATTTGAAGTATAACAATATCTTTATCGTGATTAGATAAGAAATAAGAAGATGTCACGCCCACGTACAAGGGTGAACCCTATTCCGCAAGAACCTGATCTTGCAAATATAGTAGCTACTTTGCAACGACAATTGAGGGAACAACAGCAGGAGACGAACCAGCTTCGGGAACAAGTAGCTCAACTGAATCAGGTACCTCGAGCTAACGAAGTTCCACCGCAAAATAACCCCGTACCTCCAGTAGCGCATCAGGTACCAGAAGTTCATCAAGAAGTTCCCTTAGCACCTGAAGGACTGCAAAGGAATCCACCCTTGGTTAGGGAAGATCTGTTATATGAACGATTTAGGCGAATGAAGACACCTGAATTTGAAGGAACCACAGATCCAATAGCAGCGGATAATTGGCTAATCGATATCCAAGTAATTTTGGATTTTATGGGACTTACAGAACAGGAGAAAGTTCTTTGTGCCTCTTTTGCACTAAAGAAAGATGCGCGTCACTGGTGGATGACAGTTCAGATGCGCAGAAACGTGGCGTTTATGAGATGGCAAGATTTTGTAGACGAATTCAGAATAATGTACTACAATCAGGAGATTCTTGCAACTCAACAAGATGAGTTTACTAGTTTTAAGCAGGGATCTATGTCAGTAATGGAAGCAGTCAAAAAGTTTGAACAGCTTGCCCGCTTATGTCCAGAATTGGTGCCCAACGAAAAGGAGAAAGTAAGGAGAATGATGAAAATGTTTCGGACAGACATCGCCAAACAAGTTAGTGCTGGAAGTAGCCCTCCAACTCTTGTAGCTGATTGTATAGGTCGAGCTATGAGAGCATAATACTAGATTAATCAGGATAAGGAAGCGAGGGTTTAAATATTCAAAGCTAAGAAAGAAGAGAAAGCTGTAGAGAAATAGATACACTCTAGGCAAAATCAGGAGCCAAACTTAAAAGGCCAGACTAGTAATTCCAGCCAAAGTTCTAAGCAGTTTGAGAGGAATAAAAGAAGAGGGAATGTTACGGGCCAGGGCCAACAGAAAAATTACCCTCAGAAGAGGAACAACCGTGGGAATGAGGGTAATAATAACAATTATCCTGTGTGTACTCAATGCGGAAAGAAACATCTAGGCGTGTGTAGGATGGGAACAAACGCTTGCTACCTTTGTGGCAAAGAAGGCCATTATGCGAGGAATTGTACCACCAATAGTCAGAACTAGAACCCTCAGTACCAGAATAGGAATACAAACTGACAGCTACACACGGTGCAAGCAAAGATCGAAGGTCCTTCGATTGTACAAGGAAGACTTGAAGCTCCCGAACCACAAGCTAGGATTTATACGTACACAAAGGGAGATGCTGAGGCTGGAACTTCTAATGTGGTAACAGGTCAGATCTCTATAGCCACTTATGATGTATTTGCCCTAATCGATTCTGGTGCCACCCATTCGTTTATATCGATGGAATATGCCCGGAAGTTAGATAGAAGTATAGAAAATTTAGGGCAACCTTTTAGAACCTCTCTTCCGTCAGGAGAGATCTTGTTGTCTAATTCCTGGTTACGAAATGTTCCGATAGTCATGTGCGGTAGAGAATTATATGTAGACCTGATTGCAATTAAGCTTCAGGATTTCGATATTATCCTGGGAATGAATTTCTTAGATAAGTACAACACTAAGATAGATTGTCGAAAGCGTTGTGTTACGTTTAGTCTTTTCGGTGAAGAGGAATTCAACTTCCACGGTCAGTCAAGGAGCTCATCAACCCGGCTTATTTCGATAATGAAAGCTTGGAAAATGTTCGCTAATGGATGTCAAGGATACTTAGCTAACATGGTGAACAAAGAACAGGAAAAAGAGCTGCAGCCCGAAGATGTTCCTATTATTAGGGAATATGTAGATGTTTTTCCAAAAGATTTAACTAGACTTCCGCCGGAACGAGAAATCTCTTTCGAAATAGAATTGTTGCTAGGAACAGCACCAATATCGAAAGCACCCTATCGTATGGCCCCAGCTGAGCTTATAGAACTTCAAGTACAGTTACAAGAACTGTTGGACAAGGGATTTATTCGTCAAAGCCATTCCCCATGGGGAGCACCTGTGCTGTTTGTCAAAAAGAAGGATGGATCGTTACGAATGTGCATCGACTATCGTGAGTTGAACAAGATCACGATTAAGAACAAGTACCCTCTCCCGAGAATCGATGATCTCTTTGATCAACTTAGAGGAGCTTTGGTATTCTCGACGATTGACTTGCGTTCAGGCTACCATCAACTCAGAATCAAGGAAGGAGATATTCCCAAGACGGCGTTTCGAACACGTTATGGACATTATGAGTATTTAGTCATGCCTTGTGGATTGACTAATGCTCTAGCTGCTTTTATGGACCTTATGAATCGGGTGTTTAAAGATTATTTAGATAAGTTTGTTATCATCTTCATTGATGATATTTTGATATACTCAAGGTCTATAAAGGAACATGAGCGGCATCTCAAGATAGTTTTGGAGACCTTAAGACGGAATCAGCTTTATGTCAAATTCACAAAATGTGAATTTTGGTTGGAAAGAGTACATTTCTTGGGCCACGTTGTTTCAAAGGAAGGAATTTCCGTTGATCCTGCTAAGATAGAAGCAGTTAGTGCATGGTCAGCACCCAAAAACGTTACGGAGATACGAAGCATTCTTGGTTTGGCCGGATACTACCGACGGTTCGTTGAAGGATTCTCCAAGATAGCAGCGCCACTAACAGCTCTTACTAAAAAGGGGAGAAAATTTGATTGGACACAGAAGTGTGAAGAAAACTTCCAAGAACTCAAGAGAAAGCTTACAAGTGCACCAGTATTGATAATTCCTGACGTTGATGCAGGAAATTTCGCCATTTATAGTGATGCGTCGAGAACTGGATTAGGAGCTGTCCTTATGCAAGGAAGAAATGTGGTTGCCTATGCTTCACGCCAACTGAAGGACCATGAACGGAACTACCCGACGCACGATTTGGAGCTTGCTGCGGTGGTTTTCGCCTTGAAGATTTGGAGACATTACCTGTATGGTAATAGATGTGAGATTTTTACCGATCATCAAAGTCTCAAATACATCTTTACTCAAAAAGAGCTCAATAGGAGACAACGTCGATGGCTTGAACTCGTAAAGGATTATGATTGTGAAATCCTTTACCACCCTGGACAAGCAAATAAGGTGGCAGATGCGCTGAGCAGGAAGTCATCTGGTATGCTCATGTCTCTTGAAATGATGTCTAAACCCCTCCAAAAGGAAATTTCTGATTTCAAATTGGAAATGTTAATCGGGAAATTGGCTGCTTTGACTCTTCAGTCCAATCTCCTAGAATCCATTAAGTGTTATCAAGAAAAAGATTCCTTTCTGCTAAAGATTCAACTTCTTGGTGGAGAAGATAAGGAATTTAAGACATCTACAAATGGACTAATTCTCTTCAAAGGAAGGATTTGTGTTCCTAATGTTGAATTTCTTAGGAAACAAATCATGTCGGAAGCACATGAAACGCCATACTCAGTTCACCCTGGAGCTACTAAGATGTACAAGGACCTCAAAGAAAATTTTTGGTGGTCGAACATGAAGAGAGAAATTGCTGAATTTGTGTCAAAGTGCCTAACTTGTCAGAAAGTTAAGGCGGAACACCGTCAACTAGGAGGAGATCTTCAAAGGATAGAACTCCCAGAATGGAAATGGGAACAAATCACTATGGATTTCATAGTTGGATTACCCAGAACCGCAGGTGGAAATGATATGATTTGGGTAATTATGGATAGATTAACCAAATCAGCCCATTTCATTGCTATTAAAACCACCTTTTCAGTTGAGAAATTAGCTGAAATTTACGTATCTCAGATTGTTAGGCTACATGGAGTGCCTAAATCCATCATTTCGGATCGAGATGGGCGTTTTACTTCACGATTTTGGAAAAGTGTTCACACAGCTATGGGATCAAGGTTGAAATTCAATACCGCTTTTCACCCTCAAACAGATGGACAATCGGAGCGCACTATTCAAACATTAGAAGATATGTTGAGATCTTGTGTTCTGGATTTCAAGGGAAACTGGTATCAAAAGCTACCCTTAATCGAATTCTCGTATAATAATGGCTATCACGCTTCAATTGGTATGGCTTCATTCGAAGCGCTATATGGAAGAAAATGTCGATCTCCCATCCATTGGCAAGAAGTTGGACAGAAGCAACTTCAAACTACGGACTTCATCAGAAAAACCTCAGAAGACATCAAGATGATCAAGCAACGGCTTGACATAGCTTTCAGTCGACAGAAGAGTTATGCTGATAAACGTCGAAGACCTTTAGAATTCCAAGTTGGAGATTCTGTTTTTCTCAAGATTGCTCCAATGAAGGGAATTATGAGGTTTGGTAAGAAGGGAAAGCTCAGTCCAAGATACACAGGTCCGTTTGAAATCCTCGAAAGGATTGGGAAAGTAGCATATAAGCTTGCTTTGCCGCCAGCATTGGCGTCTGTACATGATGTTTTTCATGTTTCAATGTTAAAGAAATATGTACCTGATCCTTCTCATATACTAAGACAAGAACCAATTGAAGTACGAACGGATTTGACTTATGAAGAAAAACCAATCCGGATTCTGGATCGGGAAGAAAAGGTTTTAAGAAACAAAACCATTCCAATGGTTAAAGTGTTATGGAAGAATCATAATATTGAAGAAGCAACGTGGGAAGTAGAAGAAGAAATGAGAAAGAACTATCCCTACTTGTAGTGATTTTCGGGGACGAAAATTTTTTTAAGGAGGGTAGATTGTAATAACCAACCTGTTTGTAAACTTATGATTTCTTTCGTTAAGAATCAAAGTCTGTTTATGATATATGTATGATATGTTTTCTATGAAAAGTTGTTGAATCTTTTGCTAAAAGATTCAATAAGTTAGTTACGCAAGTTTAAGACCTTTTGTCAAAAAGGGTAAATTTATGCTTTATGATTTTATGTTAGTAGTTCTTAAATTTAGGAAAAATCCTATATGCAGTTCAGATAAGTTCTGGACAATGGTCCTGTATCAGTATACTGTTACAGTTCAAAACAGTAATTAAGTATCTATGTTAGTATGAAAATGAGCTGCATTTAGAAGATATGTCAACGAGGTCTTAATAGTATGACATTTCGTTTTTAATAGATGACTAGTGTCATTGCCAAAACCGGTCATCTTACAGGGACCAAAATGCAAATATTTTATGTTTAGGGGTCAATTTGCAAATTTAAGAAAAGTTTATGATTCTTAATTTTTAGAAGTTAAGAAAGTTCTCTAGAGGAGGATTTGCAAGAATTTGATGATTGAAAGCTTAACCTTAGCCAGCCACCTTATAGGGACTAAAATACAAATATTTTTCCTTTAAGGGCCAATGTGTAATTTTGGGGAAAATTATGGACTTATAAGCAAATATGTAAAATTTTGGAACTATGGACTTTTTAAGTTAAATTTTCTAGTTCAACTAAGCAAATGATCTATTACAAGTTTAGTTAATCTAGTTAGAAATTAAGAAATAAGTTAGGATTGGATGATTCCAAATTCTAATTTGGACCAATCCTATTTTTCCATGTGGATAGCCTAGGGAACCGGCCACATCATGGCCTTATAAGCAAGGAATTTTGTTTTTGAGGAGCATTATGCAAATTGGAAGAATTTAAGCGTCATTAAAAATTGACAAATCATACCCTAAGTTTAGTGACTAAGCACTTTAATTTTGCTTGGTTGATTACGCCTTATGATTCAATTAGCAAGTTGTCCCATTTGGCACTCAATGGCCGGTCATCATGAGGATAAAACACCTCATGCCTCTAGCATGGATGAGTCACCCTCCTAGCCTTGCACCCTTGGCAAGCCAAGGCTTGCACACCTAGGCACTAAAGGCCGGCCACCACAAGGAAGCAACACATCATGGTATAGCCTTGGTGAGTAACATCCCTAGTCTTGCTCACATGGCAAGCTTATGTATTGCCAAAGCCACCACCATGACCGGTCACATGAGGGAGAGACACATCCCTTGGCCTAGCTTAGATGAATCAACCATCTAGACTTCCTAGCCTAGCTCCCTTGGCAAGCCAAGGCTTGCACACCTCACCCCTAGGGCCGGCCATCACAAGGAAATGCCACCTCAAGCTTGTAGCCTTGATGAGCAAGCACTCTAGCTAAGCTTGCTTGGCAATTTGGGATATGAAGGGCCGGCCAACACATAGGGATTAAGGGGAAATATTTTGGCCTTAGGGATCAATGCATAAATTGCAAAAGATGAACTCCTTTAGCTCTTGACACCTCATGCTCCCTAGGCTTGCTTAGTATGCTTGTTAGCCTTGCTTATGGTTAACAAGAGCAAGCTCAAGGCTCCACCTAAGGCCGGCCAACTTAGGAAGAGGACACTTCAAGGTTCCTAGCCATGATGAGCAAGCTCCCCTAGCTTTGCTACTTGGCAAAAAGGGACAAGGAGGACCGGCCACCTCATAGGAGGTTAGGAGCAAATATGGTTCTTGTAAGGGCTAGTGAGCAATTTCAAGAATAAGTGATTCACCTATAAATAGGTGAAGGTTCTCTCATTGCATTTTGTTAGCCAACACACACACAACTGCATATACTCTCTAGTTTCTGCCCTTAGGTGCCGAGCCAAGAGAGGAAAAAAAAAAGTAAGAGAAAAGAAAACTAGAGTGAGAGGAGTTTTCGGTTTGGTGTAAGAATAGTGAAAAGAAAATTTCAAAACCATAATCTAGACCAACATCCGTGGAACTTGAGGTAAAAATTATCATCCTCTAGTTCTTCATTTAAGTTTTAGTTAAGATTTAAGTTTATGCTCAATATGTATGAACATGAGCTCATTCGATTAAGTTTCATAACACAAGAATTTTGGTATGTGTAATTAGGATTTATAACTAGACAGTTTTTCTGGAAACAAGATTTCGAGGCCTTTAGAGGCCGAATCTGTGACGACCCGCCTAGCGCCGGCCGTTACCATGCATTCTTACATAATAGTATATGAAAATTTAGACAGAAATTTTTTTTTTTACAACTGATAAATATTGTTTAACTTGGAAAGTCCATAATAAACATTTATATCCATACATATACTTATACATAATTACTTATAGCGGAAATGAGTTTTTGTACTTAAATACATCATATTTAGCGTAGCATAATTTAACAAAAAGAAATGTAGTGATTCCGTCCCACAGTTTCACAGCTTTGCCTTGCCATGCTCCACCGCCTTGTATCAAGAAATACTGCATGGTTGCTTACCTACAGCATAAACTTAAAACATGAGCTTTCGCTCAGCAAGCACAACTATTTATCCACAAAACATATCATGATAACATAATGCATGAACCATTTATGATCAATTTCTGTTTTCATAAGTTAGCATAGATTTTGGGCCCTTACATAACTTAACATGAATGTACGTACCGTGGCGCGCTGCCATGGAGTGGTTGGGGCGGCCAGCCCTGTCCAACTCAAACCATGAACCAAACCCGACCTGACGCGGGTCGATACGACATATAGCTTCCTGCTTATATTAAAAGTCTTGTTCTTGTCTTATTTCATACTTGAAATATTGTTTCATATTCATAACCAGTTTCTTAACTGAAGCTGGGGTTTCATATTTTACCAACTCGTTATTCTTTAATGAGCATACTTCGTGATGTCATAATATCACATTTCTCATCATATCAACATACATACTATAAACATACATTCATGAACTTGAAAACATACATGCCATACATTCATCATTTCTTGCATACATACATGCCATACATTCATCATTTCTTGCATACATACATGTCATTCGTACTTTAATATTATCATATCTTAAAAATGTATATACATACATATCATAAATATTTCTTATACACATAACATTATAAACTTGATATCATACAAGCCATAACGTTTTATCATGCTTATATCATTATAAACTTGAAAGCATTCAACAAACAATTTTTGTTTATGCTGTAGGCGGAGTCGTACTTACCGTTACTGCGCCTTGAATCACAATCTTTCACTCAAACAGGTCGTTTCCCTGTTTTCAAGAAAAATCATAGGATGAGTATCATCCTATCATAATAACACAATGATTCTAATTGCTAACAACCATTCCTAAATTTCAACTCCTTTTTGAAATTTAGTAAAAACTCTAATCATTTTGAAAATCGGGTTCCAAAACCAATTCATAAAGTTTAGTTCTTTTCTTACAAATCTGTTTCGAATCTGGAAAAGTTTTCTTCATTAAAGTTGTATATATTGAAGTCTCCTACAACTTTTGTTTTAACCTCAAACTTCAAATCAGCCTTTAACATGCTTATTTTTGCCTTATAAAATTTTTCGACCAAACTTACTGCTTATAATTTGGTCTCGGGTTTTTATAGAAATAAAGGTCTTAAAAGCCTTATTTTCAAAAACTGGCCGCGTTGGCCCCTAGGATTTTCCTTCCTCTACAACTTTGCAGTTTTAACTTTTTAAAGATTCGGCCTCTAAAGGCCTCTAAATATTGTTTCAGAAAAACTGCTCGGATAGAGACTTAATCAAGCATACAAAAACCCTAGTGCATGTATCTTACAAAATTTAAACTCTTGCTTAATCATACTAATCATTCTCTTAATTCATAAATGGAGAACTAGAGGGTAACAATATTTACCTCAAGTTTCACGGATGGAATTCTTAATCTAAGGTAATTGAAAATTCTCTCACACTAAACCGAAAAGCTTTTCTAGTTTTCTTTTCTTTCTTTTCTTTCTTTTCTTTGCTCGGTTTCTATGGCAGGGTTGGGAGGAATTTGTGCTGCTCAAGGTTGTGTGTGTGTGTTGGCTAACCAAATGACACAACAGCATCTTCACCTATTTATAGATGAAACACAATTTTCCAAAATTGCTAACTAACCCCTAAAGATACCCTAGTTTGTTCTTTGGTCCCTACAAGAGACCAATTTGGTCTTGTCTTCTTGAAGGGTGGCCGGCCACTCTTGTGTCTTTCATGCCAAGTAACCCAAGCTAGGGTTGCTTACTCATGTGGCCTAGGGACCATGAGGTGTCCCCTCCTTGGTGTGGCCGGCCTTGGGTGGAAGTCATACATGCCTTGGTTTGCCAACAAGCAAAGCTAGTATGCTTACTAAGCTTGCCTAGGTGCAAAGGTGTCAAGCCCTAAAGGAGTTCAAGAATTCCATCTTTGGTAAATTGGGAGATAGTCCTTGAAGTCAAGCTATTTTTCTCCTTGGTCCCTATGTGTTGGCCGGCCATGCTTCACCCAATTTGCCAAGCAAGCCAAGCTAGGGTTGCTTACTCATCAAGGCTACATTTTGAGGTGGCACATCCTTGGTGTGGCCGGCCCTAGGGTGATGTGTGCAAGCCTTGGCTTGCCAAGGAAGCTAGGCTAGGCAACCTAGGGTGTGTCAATGTCTTGGCTATCCATGTGAGCAAGGCTAGAGTAGCTTACTCACCCTAGCTACAAAATGATGTGTCATTCACTAAGGATGGCCGGTCTTGGTGTTGGCTTAGCAAAGCCTTGGCTTGCCAAGTAGGTGGAGCTAGGTTTGCTTACTCACCAAGGCTAGGCCATGAGATGTCATTTCCTCATGGTGGCCGGCCTTGGTGTGGTGGCTTAGGCAAACATGAGCTTGCCAAGTGAGCAAGTCTAAGGATGACTTACTCACCAAGGCTACACCACGATGTGTCGGTTCCTTGGATGGTCGGCCTTGGGTGCCTAGGTGTGCAAGCCTTGGCTTGCCATGGGTGCAAGGCTAGGGGTGACTAAGCCAAGCTATCACCTAGGGTTTCTCCCCTATGTGGCCGGTTTTGGTGTAACCAAGTGAGACAACATTGCTAAATGTGTCTTAACATAAAATCAACCAACCATACTAAAGTGTTAAAACACTAAACTTAGGGTTTGATTTGTAAACTTCTATTAACACTTAAAATCTTCTAATTTGCATAACCTTTTTCAAGAACAAGGTTACTTGCTCATCAAGCCATGACGTGGCCGGTTCCCATGGTGACACATGGCATAATGGGATTGGTTTTAGCTAGAGTTTTCAAAAACGATCTTAACTTGACATCCTTGATTTCCAACCAAACTAACTAAACTAAAAATGGGTCATTGACTTAATTGAACTAAGAAACTTTACTTAAGGAGTCCCTGGTTCAAAAATCTACATAATTGCTGATAAGTTTACAATCTTTTTCAAAATTGCACAATGGCCCCTAAAGGCAAAATATTTGCACTTTAGTCCCTATGACTTGGCCAATTTTTTGTTAAGCCTTTAAACATCAAGTTTTTACTAAATCCTTCCTTAAAATACTTTTTAGCTTCAAAATCATAAAACTTTTCTTAATTTGCAAATTGACCCCTAAACATAAAATATTTGCATTTTGGTCCCTGTGAGGTGACCAATCATAGTAATGACACTTGTCATCAGAGGTGTCATCCTTAAAGGTCTGGTTTGGCTTATCTCCCAAATGCAGTCCTTTCGTAAAATAACATAAAATCATAAAGCATAAACTTACACCTTTTTCTTTTAACAAAAAGGTCTTAAACTTGCATAACTAACTTATTTGAATCTTTTAACTAAAGATTCAACAACTTTTCATAGAAACATATCATACATATAACATAAACAGACTTTGATTCTTAACAAAAGAAATCATAAGTTTACAAACAAGTTGGTTATTACAATCTACCCTCCTTAAAGAAATTTTCGTCCCCGAAAATCAGTACAAGTAGGGATAGTTCTTCCTCATTTCTTCTTCTACTTCCCACGTTGCTTCTTGAATATTATGATTCTGCCATAACACCTTAACCATCGGAATGGTTTTGTTCCTTAAAACCTTTTCTTCCCGATCTAGAATTCGTATTGGCCTTTCCTCGTACGTCAAATCTGTTTGTACTTCGACCGGTTCTTGACTTAGCACATGAGAAGGATCAGGTACGTATTTCTTCAACATTGAAACGTGAAAAACATTGTGTATAGAAGCTAAAGCTGGCGGTAAAGCAAGCTTGTAGGCAACTTTTCCAATTCTTTCGAGGATTTCAAACGGACCTGTGTATCTTGGACTGAGCTTTCCCTTCTTACCAAACCTCATAATCCCCTTTACTGGAGCAATCTTGAGAAAAACAGAATCTCCAACTTGGAATTCTAAAGGTCTTCGACGTTTATCAGCATAACTCTTCTGTCGACTGAAAGCTACATCGAGCCGTTGTTTGATCATCTTGACGTCTTCTGAGGTTTTTCTGATGAAGTCCGTAGTTTGAAGTTGCTTCTGTCCGACTTCTTGCCAATGGATGGGAGATCGACATTTCCTTCCATATAGCGCTTCAAATGGAGCCATACCAATAGAAGCATGATAACTATTATTATACGAAAATTCGATCAAGGGTAACTTTTGATCCCAATTTCCCTTGAAATCCAAAACACAAGATCTCAACATATCTTCTAAGGTCTGGATCGTGCGCTCCGATTGTCCATCTGTCTGAGGGTGGAAAGCAGTACTGAATTTCAGCCTTGACCCCATAGCTGTGTGAACACTTTTCCAAAATCGCGAAGTAAATCGCCCATCTCGATCTGAAATAATGGATTTTGGAACTCCATGCAACTTAACAACCTGAGATACATAAATTTCAGCTAATTTCTCAACCGAAAAGGTGGCTTTACTAGCAATGAAATGGGCTGATTTGGTTAATCTATCCACAATTACCCAAATCATATCATTTCCACTAGCGGTCCTGGGTAGTCCAACTACGAAATCCATGGTGATTTGTTCCCATTTCCATTCTGGGAGTTCTATCTTTTGAAGATCTCCGCCAGGTTGTCGGTGTTCAGCTTTAACTTTCTGACAAGTTAAACACTTTGATACAAATTCAGCAATTTCTCTCTTCATGTTCGGCCACCAAAAGTTCTCCTTAAGGTCCTTATACATCTTAGTAGCTCCAGGGTGAACTGAGTATGGCGTTTCATGCGCTTCAGATATGATTTGTTTCCTTAGAAACTCAAAGTTAGGAACACAAATCCTTCCTTTGAAAAGAATTAGCCCATTCGCAGACGTCTTAAATTCCTTATCTTCTTCGCCAAGTAGCTGAATTTTCAACAAAAAGGAATCTTTCCTTTGATAGTCCTTAATGGTTTCTAGGAGATTAGACTGAAGAGTCAAAACAGACAATTTTCCGGTTAGCATTTCTAATCGGAAATCAGAAATTTCCTTTTTGAGGGATTCGGACATCATTTCAAGAGACATGAGCATACCGGATGACTTCCTGCTCAGCGCATATGCAACCTTGTTTGCCTTTCCAGGATGATAAAGAATTTCACAATCATAATCCTTTACGAGTTCGAGCCATCTTCGTTGCCGCATATTAAGCTCCTTTTGAGTAAAAATGTATTTGAGACTTTGATGATCGGTAAAAATCTCACATCTATTACCATACAGGTAATGTCTCCAAATCTTCAAAGCGAAAACCACCGCAGCAAGCTCCAAATCGTGAGTCGGGTAGTTCCGTTCATGGTCCTTCAGTTGACGTGAAGCATAAGCAACCACATTTCTTCCTTGCATAAGGACGGCTCCTAGTCCAGTTTTCGACGCATCACTATAAATGGCGAAATTTCCTGCATCAACGTCCGGAATGATCAACACTGGTGCACTTGTAAGTTTCCTCTTGAGCTCTTGGAAGTTTTCTTCACACTTCGGTGTCCACTCAAACTTTCTCCCCTTTTTAGTAAGAGCTGTTAGTGGTGCTGTTATCTTGGAGAATCCTTCAACGAACCGTCGGTAGTATCCGGCCAAGCCAAGAAAGCTTCGTATCTCCGTAACGTTTCTGGGTGCTGACCATGCACTAACTGCTTCTATCTTAGCAGGATCAACAGAAATTCCTTCCTTTGAAACTACGTGGCCTAAGAAATGTACTTTCTCCAACCAAAATTCACATTTAGTGAATTTGGCATAAAGCTGATTCCGTCTTAAGGTTTCCAAAACCAACTTGAGGTGCTGCTCATGTTCCTTTGTAGATTTCGAGTAGATCAAAATATCATCAATGAAGATGATAACAAACTTATCTAAATAATCTTTAAACACCCGATTCATAAGGTCCATAAAAGCAGCTGGAGCATTAGTTAATCCAAAAGGCATGACTAAATACTCATAATGTCCATAACGTGTACGAAACGCCGTCTTGGGAATATCTCCTTCCTTGATTCTGAGTTGATGGTAGCCTGAACGCAAGTCAATCTTCGAGAATACCAAAGCTCCTCTAAGTTGATCGAAGAGATCGTCGATTCTCGGGAGAGGGTACTTGTTCTTAATCGTGATCTTATTCAACTCGCGATAGTCAATACACATTCGTAACGTTCCATCCTTTTTCTTGACAAACAACACAGGTGCTCCCCACGGGGAATAGCTTTGACGAATAAATCCCTTGTCCAACAGTTCTTGCAACTGTACTTGAAGTTCCCTAAGCTCAGCTGGGGCCATGCGATAAGGTGCTTTCGATATTGGAGCTGTTCCTGGCAACAATTCTATTTCGAAAGAGATTTCACGCTCGGGCGGAAGTTTAGTTAAATCTTTTGGAAAGACGTCTACATATTCCCTAATAATAGGAACATCTTCGGGCTGTAGCTCTTTTTCTTGTTCTTTGTCCACCATGTTAGCTAAGTACCCTTGACATCCATTAGCTAACATTTTCCAAGCTTTCGTTGCAGAAACAAGCCGGGTTGATGAACTCTTAGACTGGCCGTGAAAGTTGAATTCTTCTTCGCCGAAAAGACTAAACGTAACACAACGCTTTCGACAATCAATCTTAGCGTTGTACTTATCTAAGAAATCCATTCCCAGGATTACATCAAAATCCTGAAGCTTAATTGCAATCAGGTCTACATATAATTCTCTACCACACATAACTATCGGAATATTTCGCATCCAGGAATCAGATAACAAAATATCTCCCGATGGAAGAGAGGTTCTAAAAGGTTGCCCTATACTTTCTACATTTCTATCTAACTTCCGGGCATACCCCATTGATATAAACGAATGGGTGGCACCAGAATCAATTAGGGCAAATGCATCATAAGCGGCTATAGAGACCTGACCTGTTACTACATTAGAAGTTCCAGCCTCAGCATCTCCCTTTGTGTAAGCATAAATCCTGGCTTGTGGCTCAGGAGCTTCAAGTCTTCCTTGTACCATCGAAGGACTTTCGACCTTTGCTTGTACCGCGTGAAGCTGTCGGGTTGGATTCCTATTCTGGTACTGAGGGTTCTGGTTCTGACTATGGGAGGTACAATTCTTCGCATAATGACCTTCCTTGCCACAAAGGTAGCAAGCGTTTGTTCCCATCCTACAGACGCCTGGATGTTTCTTTCCACATTGAGTACACACAGGATAGCTGTTATTATTACCCTCATTCCCACGGTTGTTCCTCTTCTGGGGGTAATTCTTCTGTTGGCCCTGGCCCGTAGCATTCTCTCTTCTTTTATTCCTTCCAAACTGCTTGGAACTTTGGTTGGAATTACTAGTCTGGCCTTTTAAGTTCGGTTGCAGGTTCTGCCTAGACTGTATCTGTTTCTCTACAGCTTTTTCTTCCTTCTTAGCTTTGAATATCTGAACCCGTGCTTCCTTATCCTGATTAATCCAGTATTCTGCTCTCATAGCTCGACCTATACAATCAGCTACAAGAGTTGGAGGGTTACTTCCAGCACTAACTTGCTTGGCGATGTCTGTCCGAAACATTTTCATCATCCTCCTTACTTTCTCTCTTTCATTCGGTACCAGTTCCGGACATAAACGAGCAAGCTGTTCAAATTTCTTGACTGCCTCCATCACGGACAAAGATCCTTGCTTGAAGCTGGTAAACTCATCCTGTTGAGCTGCAAGAATCTCCTGGTTGTAGTACATTACTCTGAATTCGTCAACAAAATCTTGCCATTGCATGAACGCCACGTTTCTGCGCATCTGAACCGTTCTCCACCAATGACGTGCGTCTTTCTTAAGTGCAAAGGAGGCACAAAGAACTTTCTCCTGTTCCGTAAGTCCCATAAAATCCAAAATTACTTGGATATCGATCAGCCAATTATCTGCCACTAATGGATCTGTGGTTCCTTCAAATTCAGGTGCCTTCATTCGCCTAAATCGTTCATACAACAGATCTTCCCTAACTATAGGTGGATTCCTTTGCAGACCTTCGGGTGCTATCGGAACTTCTTGATGAACCTCTGGTGCTTGAGGCACTGCTGGAGGTACAGGGTTATTTTGAGGTGGGGCTTCGTTCGCTCGAGGCACTTGATTCAGCTGGGCTACTTGTTCCCGAAGCTGGTTCGTTTCTTGTTGTTGTTCCCGCAATTGTCGTTGCAAGGTAGCTACTATATTTGCAAGATCAGGTTCTTGCGGAATGGGATTCGCTCGGGTACGTGGACGCGACATCTTCTATTTCTTATCTAATTACGATAAAGATATTGTTATACTACAAATATCTTTTCGTTCATTCATATCTAATCATAAAATCTTATTATGAATACTACTTACTTATCATATCATATCATCGTATCATACCATAACATCATGACATAAAACATAACATTTGAGATTCATCATGATCTCATCATTCCATGACATATCATATGTTGTTCATAATCTTGCATTCCATCATCATTCATAATTCATAACTCATAATTCATACATTCATAATTCATACTTCATACATTCATAATTCATACTTCATACATTCATAATTCATACATTCATATTTAACCATACCATCATGTACATATTCTTTACTTGCTATATACATAAATACATGATCAAGTACAAGATAGAAGTGATTATCACTATCTATCTTACATACATACTATTTTATTCATAAACTATCTATTCCGATGATAACTCAGAGAATACGTCCCAGTCTTCCTCATCGAATAAAACTTCCTCCGGTTCATTCTCCATATGGACATCCTCTTCCTCCTCATCTCCGTTATCCAGGATGATTTCGTGGGGATCCTCTTCGAGATTCATGCCATCAATATCCTCTTGTGGAGGAATCTCCTGAAGTGGTATTGCCGGAATAGGGTCCTCTGGCAATGCTGGTCCCCATTGGAAGGGTGGCTCCTCCACGTCCTTGTTGTTAACTGGGACTTGGATATTGTTCTCCACTAAGGCATCTGCTTGAACCATGTGAGCTATCAACTCCGCTTCCATGATGTCGTTAATCATGTGTTCCAGCGTCATTCCTATTGCCGGTGGCTGAACGTGTTCCCTGACATCAGGTGGCAGTCCTTCTCGGAGTAGTTGCAATGCCCGAAACTCTGGGTCGCCCATTTCTGGAATATGAGGCAACATAGCCTCCTGAAATCTTCGACAATAATGGCCCATCGACTCTCCCGGATAAGCATGCCAATCATACACATAGTTAAGATATCGGACAAGATTCATGTCACGATAAATTTCTGGATCCCGATAATGTCCGTTGGCGTCTTCCTCCAGTGGAGGTCCAAAACGAGCAGTGATAACATGGCGAAAGTTTTCCCATGATCCTCCCTGAACTTCTTGTTCTCCTGTTATCCTCCACCACAATCTAGCATCTACTGCTAGACAACGACTTGCTAACGATACCTGTAGATGGGGTGGAATATGACCTATTCGGAATATAGCCTCCATGTCGTGAAGCCATGCAGCGAGAGTCACTGTTCGTCTAGATCCATCAAATACTAGAGGAGACATCGTGAAAAATGCGTAGGCTGCACTTCGATCGTCGTCCATTTTCCTCAAATCTAGATTATACAAATTCATAATATAAATACGAAATATTTGTTTAACTTACAATGACTGTGGCGCAGGCAAGCAAACTGTGAAACCGGAAGGTAGGAACTAAAGCTCTGATACCAACTCTTGTGACGACCCGCCTAGCGCCGGCCGTTACCATGCATTCTTACATAATAGTATATGAAAATTTAGACAGAAATTTTTTTTTTTTACAACTGATAAATATTGTTTAACTTGGAAAGTCCATAATAAACATTTATATCCATACATATACTTATACATAATTACTTATAGCGGAAATGAGTTTTTGTACTTAAATACATCATATTTAGCGTAGCATAATTTAACAAAAAGAAACGTAGTGATTCCGTCCCACAGTTTCACAGCTTTGCCTTGCCATGCTCCACCGCCTTGTATCAAGAAATACTGCATGGTTGCTTACCTACAGCATAAACTTAAAACATGAGCTTTCGCTCAGCAAGCACAACTATTTATCCACAAAACATATCATGATAACATAATGCATGAACCATTTATGATCAATTTCTGTTTTCATAAGTTAGCATAGATTTTGGGCCCTTACATAACTTAACATGAATGTACGTACCGTGGCGCGCTGCCATGGAGTGGTTGGGGCGGCCAGCCCTGTCCAACTCAAATCATGAACCAAACCCGACCTGACGCGGGTCGATACGACATATAGCTTCCTGCTTATATTAAAAGTCTTGTTCTTGTCTTATTTCATACTTGAAATATTGTTTCATATTCATAACCAGTTTCTTAACTGAAGCTGGGGTTTCATATTTTACCAACTCGTTATTCTTTAATGAGCATACTTCGTGATGTCATAATATCACATTTCTCATCATATCAACATACATACTATAAACATACATTCATGAACTTGAAAACATACATGCCATACATTCATCATTTCTTGCATACATACATGCCATACATTCATCATTTCTTGCATACATACATGTCATTCGTACTTTAATATTATCATATCTTAAAAATGTATATACATACATATCATAAATATTTCTTATACACATAACATTATAAACTTGATATCATACAAGCCATAACGTTTTATCATGCTTATATCATTATAAACTTGAAAGCATTCAACAAACAATTTTTGTTTATGCTGTAGGCGGAGTCGTACTTACCGTTACTGTGCCTTGAATCACAATCTTTCACTCAAACAGGTCGTTTCCCTGTTTTCAAGAAAAATCATAGGATGAGTATCATCCTATCATAATAACACAATGATTCTAATTGCTAACAACCATTCCTAAATTTCAACTCCTTTTTGAAATTTAGTAAAAACTCTAATCATTTTGAAAATCGGGTTCCAAAACCAATTCATAAAGTTTAGTTCTTTTCTTACAAATCTGTTTCGAATCTGGAAAAGTTTTCTTCATTAAAGTTGTAGATATTGAAGTCTCCTACAACTTTTGTTTTAACCTCAAACTTCAAATCAGCCTTTAACATGCTTATTTTTGCCTTATAAAATTTTTCGACCAAACTTACTGCTTATAATTTGGTCTCGGGTTTTTATAGAAATAAAGGTCTTAAAAGCCTTATTTTCAAAAACTGGCCGCGTTGGCCCCTAGGATTTTCCTTCCTCTACAACTTTGCAGTTTTAACTTTTTAAAGATTCGGCCTCTAAAGGCCTCTAAATATTGTTTCAGAAAAACTGCTCGGATAGAGACTTAATCAAGCATACAAAAACCCTAGTGCATGTATCTTACAAAATTTAAACTCTTGCTTAATCATACTAATCATTCTCTTAATTCATAAATGGAGAACTAGAGGGTAACAATATTTACCTCAAGTTTCACGGATGGAATTCTTAATCTAAGGTAATTGAAAATTCTCTCACACTAAACCGAAAAGCTTTTCTAGTTTTCTTTTCTTTCTTTTCTTTCTTTTCTTTGCTCGGTTTCTATGGCAGGGTTGGGAGGAATTTGTGCTGCTCAAGGTTGTGTGTGTGTGTTGGCTAACAAAATGACACAACAGCATCTTCACCTATTTATAGATGAAACACAATTTTCCAAAATTGCTAACTAACCCCTAAAGATACCCTAGTTTGTTCTTTGGTCCCTACAAGAGACCAATTTGGTCTTGTCTTCTTGAAGGGTGGCCGGCCACTCTTGTGTCTTTCATGCCAAGTAACCCAAGCTAGGGTTGCTTACTCATGTGGCCTAGGGACCATGAGGTGTCCCCTCCTTGGTGTGGCCGGCCTTGGGTGGAAGTCATACATGCCTTGGTTTGCCAACAAGCAAAGCTAGTATGCTTACTAAGCTTGCCTAGGTGCAAAGGTGTCAAGCCCTAAAGGAGTTCAAGAATTCCATCTTTGGTAAATTGGGAGATAGTCCTTGAAGTCAAGCTATTTTTCTCCTTGGTCCCTATGTGTTGGCCGGCCATGCTTCACCCAATTTGCCAAGCAAGCCAAGCTAGGGTTGCTTACTCATCAAGGCTACATTTTGAGGTGGCACATCCTTGGTGTGGCCGGCCCTAGGGTGATGTGTGCAAGCCTTGGCTTGCCAAGGAAGCTAGGCTAGGCAACCTAGGGTGTGTCAATGTCTTGGCTATCCATGTGAGCAAGGCTAGAGTAGCTTACTCACCCTAGCTACAAAATGATGTGTCATTCACTAAGGATGGCCGGTCTTGGTGTTGGCTTAGCAAAGCCTTGGCTTGCCAAGTAGGTGGAGCTAGGTTTGCTTACTCACCAAGGCTAGGCCATGAGATGTCATTTCCTCATGGTGGCCGGCCTTGGTGTGGTGGCTTAGGCAAACATGAGCTTGCCAAGTGAGCAAGTCTAAGGATGACTTACTCACCAAGGCTACACCACGATGTGTCGGTTCCTTGGATGGTCGGCCTTGGGTGCCTAGGTGTGCAAGCCTTGGCTTGCCATGGGTGCAAGGCTAGGGGTGACTAAGCCAAGCTATCACCTAGGGTTTCTCCCCTATGTGGCCGGTTTTGGTGTAACCAAGTGAGACAACATTGCTAAATGTGTCTTAACATAAAATCAACCAACCATACTAAAGTGTTAAAACACTAAACTTAGGGTTTGATTTGTAAACTTCTATTAACACTTAAAATCTTCTAATTTGCATAACCTTTTTCAAGAACAAGGTTACTTGCTCATCAAGCCATGACGTGGCCGGTTCCCATGGTGACACATGGCATAATGGGATTGGTTTTAGCTAGAGTTTTCAAAAACGATCTTAACTTGACATCCTTGATTTCCAACCAAACTAACTAAACTAAAAATGGGTCATTGACTTAATTGAACTAAGAAACTTTACTTAAGGAGTCCCTGGTTCAAAAATCTACATAATTGCTGATAAGTTTACAATCTTTTTCAAAATTGCACAATGGCCCCTAAAGGCAAAATATTTGCACTTTAGTCCCTATGACTTGGCCAATTTTTTGTTAAGCCTTTAAACATCAAGTTTTTACTAAATCCTTCCTTAAAATACTTTTTAGCTTCAAAATCATAAAACTTTTCTTAATTTGCAAATTGACCCCTAAACATAAAATATTTGCATTTTGGTCCCTGTGAGGTGACCAATCATAGTAATGACACTTGTCATCAGAGGTGTCATCCTTAAAGGTCTGGTTTGGCTTATCTCCCAAATGCAGTCCTTTCGTAAAATAACATAAAATCATAAAGCATAAACTTACACCTTTTTCTTTTAACAAAAAGGTCTTAAACTTGCATAACTAACTTATTTGAATCTTTTAACTAAAGATTCAACAACTTTTCATAGAAACATATCATACATATAACATAAACAGACTTTGATTCTTAACAAAAGAAATCATAAGTTTACAAACAAGTTGGTTATTACAATCTACCCTCCTTAAAGAAATTTTCGTCCCCGAAAATCAGTACAAGTAGGGATAGTTCTTCCTCATTTCTTCTTCTACTTCCCACGTTGCTTCTTGAATATTATGATTCTGCCATAACACCTTAACCATCGGAATGGTTTTGTTCCTTAAAACCTTTTCTTCCCGATCTAGAATTCGTATTGGCCTTTCCTCGTACGTCAAATCTGTTTGTACTTCGACCGGTTCTTGACTTAGCACATGAGAAGGATCAGGTACGTATTTCTTCAACATTGAAACGTGAAAAACATTGTGTATAGAAGCTAAAGCTGGCGGTAAAGCAAGCTTGTAGGCAACTTTTCCAATTCTTTCGAGGATTTCAAACGGACCTGTGTATCTTGGACTGAGCTTTCCCTTCTTACCAAACCTCATAATCCCCTTTACTGGAGCAATCTTGAGAAAAACAGAATCTCCAACTTGGAATTCTAAAGGTCTTCGACGTTTATCAGCATAACTCTTCTGTCGACTGAAAGCTACATCGAGCCGTTGTTTGATCATCTTGACGTCTTCTGAGGTTTTTCTGATGAAGTCCGTAGTTTGAAGTTGCTTCTGTCCGACTTCTTGCCAATGGATGGGAGATCGACATTTCCTTCCATATAGCGCTTCAAATGGAGCCATACCAATAGAAGCATGATAACTATTATTATACGAAAATTCGATCAAGGGTAACTTTTGATCCCAATTTCCCTTGAAATCCAAAACACAAGATCTCAACATATCTTCTAAGGTCTGGATCGTGCGCTCCGATTGTCCATCTGTCTGAGGGTGGAAAGCAGTACTGAATTTCAGCCTTGACCCCATAGCTGTGTGAACACTTTTCCAAAATCGCGAAGTAAATCGCCCATCTCGATCTGAAATAATGGATTTTGGAACTCCATGCAACTTAACAACCTGAGATACATAAATTTCAGCTAATTTCTCAACCGAAAAGGTGGCTTTACTAGCAATGAAATGGGCTGATTTGGTTAATCTATCCACAATTACCCAAATCATATCATTTCCACTAGCGGTCCTGGGTAGTCCAACTACGAAATCCATGGTGATTTGTTCCCATTTCCATTCTGGGAGTTCTATCTTTTGAAGATCTCCGCCAGGTTGTCGGTGTTCAGCTTTAACTTTCTGACAAGTTAAACACTTTGATACAAATTCAGCAATTTCTCTCTTCATGTTCGGCCACCAAAAGTTCTCCTTAAGGTCCTTATACATCTTAGTAGCTCCAGGGTGAACTGAGTATGGCGTTTCATGCGCTTCAGATATGATTTGTTTCCTTAGAAACTCAAAGTTAGGAACACAAATCCTTCCTTTGAAAAGAATTAGCCCATTCGCAGACGTCTTAAATTCCTTATCTTCTTCGCCAAGTAGCTGAATTTTCAACAAAAAGGAATCTTTCCTTTGATAGTCCTTAATGGTTTCTAGGAGATTAGACTGAAGAGTCAAAACAGACAATTTTCCGGTTAGCATTTCTAATCGGAAATCAGAAATTTCCTTTTTGAGGGGTTCGGACATCATTTCAAGAGACATGAGCATACCGGATGACTTCCTGCTCAGCGCATATGCAACCTTGTTTGCCTTTCCAGGATGATAAAGAATTTCACAATCATAATCCTTTACGAGTTCGAGCCATCTTCGTTGCCGCATATTAAGCTCCTTTTGAGTAAAAATGTATTTGAGACTTTGATGATCGGTAAAAATCTCACATCTATTACCATACAGGTAATGTCTCCAAATCTTCAAAGCGAAAACCACCGCAGCAAGCTTCAAATCGTGAGTCGGGTAGTTCCGTTCATGGTCCTTCAGTTGACGTGAAGCATAAGCAACCACATTTCTTCCTTGCATAAGGACGGCTCCTAGTCCAGTTTTCGACGCATCACTATAAATGGCGAAATTTCCTGCATCAACGTCCGGAATGATCAACACTGGTGCACTTGTAAGTTTCCTCTTGAGCTCTTGGAAGTTTTCTTCACACTTCGGTGTCCACTCAAACTTTCTCCCCTTTTTAGTAAGAGCTGTTAGTGGTGCTGTTATCTTGGAGAATCCTTCAACGAACCGTCGGTAGTATCCGGCCAAGCCAAGAAAGCTTCGTATCTCCGTAACGTTTCTGGGTGCTGACCATGCACTAACTGCTTCTATCTTAGCAGGATCAACAGAAATTCCTTCCTTTGAAACTACGTGGCCTAAGAAATGTACTTTCTCCAACCAAAATTCACATTTAGTGAATTTGGCATAAAGCTGATTCCGTCTTAAGGTTTCCAAAACCAACTTGAGGTGCTGCTCATGTTCCTTTGTAGATTTCGAGTAGATCAAAATATCATCAATGAAGATGATAACAAACTTATCTAAATAATCTTTAAACACCCGATTCATAAGGTCCATAAAAGCAGCTGGAGCATTAGTTAATCCAAAAGGCATGACTAAATACTCATAATGTCCATAACGTGTACGAAACGCCGTCTTGGGAATATCTCCTTCCTTGATTCTGAGTTGATGGTAGCCTGAACGCAAGTCAATCTTCGAGAATACCAAAGCTCCTCTAAGTTGATCGAAGAGATCGTCGATTCTCGGGAGAGGGTACTTGTTCTTAATCGTGATCTTATTCAACTCGCGATAGTCAATACACATTCGTAACGTTCCATCCTTTTTCTTGACAAACAACACAGGTGCTCCCCACGGGGAATAGCTTTGACGAATAAATCCCTTGTCCAACAGTTCTTGCAACTGTACTTGAAGTTCCCTAAGCTCAGCTGGGGCCATGCGATAAGGTGCTTTCGATATTGGAGCTGTTCCTGGCAACAATTCTATTTCGAAAGAGATTTCACGCTCGGGCGGAAGTTTAGTTAAATCTTTTGGAAAGACGTCTACATATTCCCTAATAATAGGAACATCTTCGGGCTGTAGCTCTTTTTCTTGTTCTTTGTCCACCATGTTAGCTAAGTACCCTTGACATCCATTAGCTAACATTTTCCAAGCTTTCGTTGCAGAAACAAGCCGGGTTGATGAACTCTTAGACTGGCCGTGAAAGTTGAATTCTTCTTCGCCGAAAAGACTAAACGTAACACAACGCTTTCGACAATCAATCTTAGCGTTGTACTTATCTAAGAAATCCATTCCCAGGATTACATCAAAATCCTGAAGCTTAATTGCAATCAGGTCTACATATAATTCTCTACCACACATAACTATCGGAATATTTCGCATCCAGGAATCAGATAACAAAATATCTCCCGATGGAAGAGAGGTTCTAAAAGGTTGCCCTATACTTTCTACATTTCTATCTAACTTCCGGGCATACCCCATTGATATAAACGAATGGGTGGCACCAGAATCAATTAGGGCAAATGCATCATAAGCGGCTATAGAGACCTGACCTGTTACTACATTAGAAGTTCCAGCCTCAGCATCTCCCTTTGTGTAAGCATAAATCCTGGCTTGTGGCTCAGGAGCTTCAAGTCTTCCTTGTACCATCGAAGGACTTTCGACCTTTGCTTGTACCGCGTGAAGCTGTCGGGTTGGATTCCTATTCTGGTACTGAGGGTTCTGGTTCTGACTATGGGAGGTACAATTCTTCGCATAATGACCTTCCTTGCCACAAAGGTAGCAAGCGTTTGTTCCCATCCTACAGACGCCTGGATGTTTCTTTCCACATTGAGTACACACAGGATAGCTGTTATTATTACCCTCATTCCCACGGTTGTTCCTCTTCTGGGGGTAATTCTTCTGTTGGCCCTGGCCCGTAGCATTCTCTCTTCTTTTATTCCTTCCAAACTGCTTGGAACTTTGGTTGGAATTACTAGTCTGGCCTTTTAAGTTCGGTTGCAGGTTCTGCCTAGACTGTATCTGTTTCTCTACAGCTTTTTCTTCCTTCTTAGCTTTGAATATCTGAACCCGTGCTTCCTTATCCTGATTAATCCAGTATTCTGCTCTCATAGCTCGACCTATACAATCAGCTACAAGAGTTGGAGGGTTACTTCCAGCACTAACTTGCTTGGCGATGTCTGTCCGAAACATTTTCATCATCCTCCTTACTTTCTCTCTTTCATTCGGTACCAGTTCCGGACATAAACGAGCAAGCTGTTCAAATTTCTTGACTGCCTCCATCACGGACAAAGATCCTTGCTTGAAGCTGGTAAACTCATCCTGTTGAGCTGCAAGAATCTCCTGGTTGTAGTACATTACTCTGAATTCGTCAACAAAATCTTGCCATTGCATGAACGCCACGTTTCTGCGCATCTGAACCGTTCTCCACCAATGACGTGCGTCTTTCTTAAGTGCAAAGGAGGCACAAAGAACTTTCTCCTGTTCCGTAAGTCCCATAAAATCCAAAATTACTTGGATATCGATCAGCCAATTATCTGCCACTAATGGATCTGTGGTTCCTTCAAATTCAGGTGCCTTCATTCGCCTAAATCGTTCATACAACAGATCTTCCCTAACTATAGGTGGATTCCTTTGCAGACCTTCGGGTGCTATCGGAACTTCTTGATGAACCTCTGGTGCTTGAGGCACTGCTGGAGGTACAGGGTTATTTTGAGGTGGGGCTTCGTTCGCTCGAGGCACTTGATTCAGCTGGGCTACTTGTTCCCGAAGCTGGTTCGTTTCTTGTTGTTGTTCCCGCAATTGTCGTTGCAAGGTAGCTACTATATTTGCAAGATCAGGTTCTTGCGGAATGGGATTCGCTCGGGTACGTGGACGCGACATCTTCTATTTCTTATCTAATTACGATAAAGATATTGTTATACTACAAATATCTTTTCGTTCATTCATATCTAATCATAAAATCTTATTATGAATACTACTTACTTATCATATCATATCATCGTATCATACCATAACATCATGACATAAAACATAACATTTGAGATTCATCATGATCTCATCATTCCATGACATATCATATGTTGTTCATAATCTTGCATTCCATCATCATTCATAATTCATAACTCATAATTCATACATTCATAATTCATACTTCATACATTCATAATTCATACTTCATACATTCATAATTCATACATTCATATTTAACCATACCATCATGTACATATTCTTTACTTGCTATATACATAAATACATGATCAAGTACAAGATAGAAGTGATTATCACTATCTATCTTACATACATACTATTTTATTCATAAACTATCTATTCCGATGATAACTCAGAGAATACGTCCCAGTCTTCCTCATCGAATAAAACTTCCTCCGGTTCATTCTCCATATGGACATCCTCTTCCTCCTCATCTCCGTTATCCAGGATGATTTCGTGGGGATCCTCTTCGAGATTCATGCCATCAATATCCTCTTGTGGAGGAATCTCCTGAAGTGGTATTGCCGGAATAGGGTCCTCTGGCAATGCTGGTCCCCATTGGAAGGGTGGCTCCTCCACGTCATTGTTGTTAACTGGGACTTGGATATTGTTCTCCACTAAGGCATCTGCTTGAACCATGTGAGCTATCAACTCCGCTTCCATGATGTCGTTAATCATGTGTTCCAGCGTCATTCCTATTGCCGGTGGCTGAACGTGTTCCCTGACATCAGGTGGCAGTCCTTCTCGGAGTAGTTGCAATGCCCGAAACTCTGGGTCGCCCATTTCTGGAATATGAGGCAACATAGCCTCCTGAAATCTTCGACAATAATGGCCCATCGACTCTCCCGGATAAGCATGCCAATCATACACATAGTTAAGATATCGGACAAGATTCATGTCACGATAAATTTCTGGATCCCGATAATGTCCGTTGGCGTCTTCCTCCAGTGGAGGTCCAAAACGAGCAGTGATAACATGGCGAAAGTTTTCCCATGATCCTCCCTGAACTTCTTGTTCTCCTGTTATCCTCCACCACAATCTAGCATCTACTGCTAGACAACGACTTGCTAACGATACCTGTAGATGGGGTGGAATATGACCTATTCGGAATATAGCCTCCATGTCGTGAAGCCATGCAGCGAGAGTCACTGTTCGTCTAGATCCATCAAATACTAGAGGAGACATCGTGAAAAATGCGTAGGCTGCACTTCGATCGTCGTCCATTTTCCTCAAATCTAGATTATACAAATTCATAATATAAATACGAAATATTTGTTTAACTTACAATGACTGTGGCGCAGGCAAGCAAACTGTGAAACCGGAAGGTAGGAACTAAAGCTCTGATACCAACTCTTGTGACGACCCGCCTAGCGCCGGCCGTTACCATGCATTCTTACATAATAGTATATGAAAATTTAGACAGAAATTTTTTTTTTTTACAACTGATAAATATTGTTTAACTTGGAAAGTCCATAATAAACATTTATATCCATACATATACTTATACATAATTACTTATAGCGGAAATGAGTTTTTGTACTTAAATACATCATATTTAGCGTAGCATAATTTAACAAAAAGAAACGTAGTGATTCCGTCCCATAGTTTCACAGCTTTGCCTTGCCATGCTCCACCGCCTTGTATCAAGAAATACTGCATGGTTGCTTACCTACAGCATAAACTTAAAACATGAGCTTTCGCTCAGCAAGCACAACTATTTATCCACAAAACATATCATGATAACATAATGCATGAACCATTTATGATCAATTTCTGTTTTCATAAGTTAGCATAGATTTTGGGCCCTTACATAACTTAACATGAATGTACGTACCGTGGCGCGCTGCCATGGAGTGGTTGGGGCGGCCAGCCCTGTCCAACTCAAATCATGAACCAAACCCGACCTGACGCGGGTCGATACGACATATAGCTTCCTGCTTATATTAAAAGTCTTGTTCTTGTCTTATTTCATACTTGAAATATTGTTTCATATTCATAACCAGTTTCTTAACTGAAGCTGGGGTTTCATATTTTACCAACTCGTTATTCTTTAATGAGCATACTTCGTGATGTCATAATATCACATTTCTCATCATATCAACATACATACTATAAACATACATTCATGAACTTGAAAACATACATGCCATACATTCATCATTTCTTGAATACATACATGCCATACATTCATCATTTCTTGCATACATACATGTCATTCGTACTTTAATATTATCATATCTTAAAAATGTATATACATACATATCATAAATATTTCTTATACACATAACATTATAAACTTGATATCATACAAGCCATAACGTTTTATCATGCTTATATCATTATAAACTTGAAAGCATTCAACAAACAATTTTTGTTTATGCTGTAGGCGGAGTCGTACTTACCGTTACTGTGCCTTGAATCACAATCTTTCACTCAAACAGGTCGTTTCCCTGTTTTCAAGAAAAATCATAGGATGAGTATCATCCTATCATAATAACACAATGATTCTAATTGCTAACAACCATTCCTAAATTTCAACTCCTTTTTGAAATTTAGTAAAAACTCTAATCATTTTGAAAATCGGGTTCCAAAACCAATTCATAAAGTTTAGTTCTTTTCTTACAAATCTGTTTCGAATCTGGAAAAGTTTTCTTCATTAAAGTTGTAGATATTGAAGTCTCCTACAACTTTTGTTTTAACCTCAAACTTCAAATCAGCCTTTAACATGCTTATTTTTGCCTTATAAAATTTTTCGACCAAACTTACTGCTTATAATTTGGTCTCGGGTTTTTATAGAAATAAAGGTCTTAAAAGCCTTATTTTCAAAAACTGGCCGCGTTGGCCCCTAGGATTTTCCTTCCTCTACAACTTTGCAGTTTTAACTTTTTAAAGATTCGGCCTCTAAAGGCCTCTAAATATTGTTTCAGAAAAACTGCTCGGATAGAGACTTAATCAAGCATACAAAAACCCTAGTGCATGTATCTTACAAAATTTAAACTCTTGCTTAATCATACTAATCATTCTCTTAATTCATAAATGGAGAACTAGAGGGTAACAATATTTACCTCAAGTTTCACGGATGGAATTCTTAATCTAAGGTAATTGAAAATTCTCTCACACTAAACCGAAAAGCTTTTCTAGTTTTCTTTTCTTTCTTTTCTTTCTTTTCTTTGCTCGGTTTCTATGGCAGGGTTGGGAGGAATTTGTGCTGCTCAAGGTTGTGTGTGTGTGTTGGCTAACAAAATGACACAACAGCATCTTCACCTATTTATAGATGAAACACAATTTTCCAAAATTGCTAACTAACCCCTAAAGATACCCTAGTTTGTTCTTTGGTCCCTACAAGAGACCAATTTGGTCTTGTCTTCTTGAAGGGTGGCCGGCCACTCTTGTGTCTTTCATGCCAAGTAACCCAAGCTAGGGTTGCTTACTCATGTGGCCTAGGGACCATGAGGTGTCCCCTCCTTGGTGTGGCCGGCCTTGGGTGGAAGTCATACATGCCTTGGTTTGCCAACAAGCAAAGCTAGTATGCTTACTAAGCTTGCCTAGGTGCAAAGGTGTCAAGCCCTAAAGGAGTTCAAGAATTCCATCTTTGGTAAATTGGGAGATAGTCCTTGAAGTCAAGCTATTTTTCTCCTTGGTCCCTATGTGTTGGCCGGCCATGCTTCACCCAATTTGCCAAGCAAGCCAAGCTAGGGTTGCTTACTCATCAAGGCTACATTTTGAGGTGGCACATCCTTGGTGTGGCCGGCCCTAGGGTGATGTGTGCAAGCCTTGGCTTGCCAAGGAAGCTAGGCTAGGCAACCTAGGGTGTGTCAATGTCTTGGCTATCCATGTGAGCAAGGCTAGAGTAGCTTACTCACCCTAGCTACAAAATGATGTGTCATTCACTAAGGATGGCCGGTCTTGGTGTTGGCTTAGCAAAGCCTTGGCTTGCCAAGTAGGTGGAGCTAGGTTTGCTTACTCACCAAGGCTAGGCCATGAGATGTCATTTCCTCATGGTGGCCGGCCTTGGTGTGGTGGCTTAGGCAAACATGAGCTTGCCAAGTGAGCAAGTCTAAGGATGACTTACTCACCAAGGCTACACCACGATGTGTCGGTTCCTTGGATGGTCGGCCTTGGGTGCCTAGGTGTGCAAGCCTTGGCTTGCCATGGGTGCAAGGCTAGGGGTGACTAAGCCAAGCTATCACCTAGGGTTTCTCCCCTATGTGGCCGGTTTTGGTGTAACCAAGTGAGACAACATTGCTAAATGTGTCTTAACATAAAATCAACCAACCATACTAAAGTGTTAAAACACTAAACTTAGGGTTTGATTTGTAAACTTCTATTAACACTTAAAATCTTCTAATTTGCATAACCTTTTTCAAGAACAAGGTTACTTGCTCATCAAGCCATGACGTGGCCGGTTCCCATGGTGACACATGGCATAATGGGATTGGTTTTAGCTAGAGTTTTCAAAAACGATCTTAACTTGACATCCTTGATTTCCAACCAAACTAACTAAACTAAAAATGGGTCATTGACTTAATTGAACTAAGAAACTTTACTTAAGGAGTCCCTGGTTCAAAAATCTACATAATTGCTGATAAGTTTACAATCTTTTTCAAAATTGCACAATGGCCCCTAAAGGCAAAATATTTGCACTTTAGTCCCTATGACTTGGCCAATTTTTTGTTAAGCCTTTAAACATCAAGTTTTTACTAAATCCTTCCTTAAAATACTTTTTAGCTTCAAAATCATAAAACTTTTCTTAATTTGCAAATTGACCCCTAAACATAAAATATTTGCATTTTGGTCCCTGTGAGGTGACCAATCATAGTAATGACACTTGTCATCAGAGGTGTCATCCTTAAAGGTCTGGTTTGGCTTATCTCCCAAATGCAGTCCTTTCGTAAAATAACATAAAATCATAAAGCATAAACTTACACCTTTTTCTTTTAACAAAAAGGTCTTAAACTTGCATAACTAACTTATTTGAATCTTTTAACTAAAGATTCAACAACTTTTCATAGAAACATATCATACATATAACATAAACAGACTTTGATTCTTAACAAAAGAAATCATAAGTTTACAAACAAGTTGGTTATTACAAAATCTTAAAAAAATTAAAACTGCAAAGTCATAGAGGAAGGAATATTCTAGGGACCACGCGGAAGGTTTTTGAAAATAAGACCTTTAAGATCCTTGTTTTTACAAAAAACCCGAGACCAGGTTATGAAATTGTGATTATGGTCGAAAAATTTTCAAAGGATAAAACAAGCAAGTTATGGACAGAATTTGTAATAACCCGAATTTTTATGACTCTAGATTTCCTTTAAATGAGGAAAACTTAAGTCTAGCTCATGTTTGGAATAGAATATCGGTACAAGTTTGAGTTCTCGGTTAATTAGCTACGAGACTCAACGATGGATTACTTAGCCTAGTATAAGGCATTTTAAGGAAAATGGCGTGATGAAATTTCATGATTCCATGTTAGTCAAAGTTTGACCAAGAAAGTCAAAGTTGACCAAAAAGTCAAGGGTTGATCAAGAACAGTCAAAGGTATGACTATACAGTAATGGGATAAGCAGTATGAGAAATATACTGCGAAAATTATCTTTTTGGACAAGGTAACAAGAATAAGCTATGAGACCACCCTAGAAAAATCAAGCACACTAAGTTGGATATCAAAGTCCTAATGACTTTCAGAAATAAGAAGGATAATTTTTTACAGTCCATTTTTATGCAGATAAATTTTGGACTGCAGTCAAGCAAAAAAGTACTAAATTGTACTGTGTATTAGTGAACACAGTATTGGATTTATCTGCGTTAGCTTAAAATTGGACTGTTTTTTCAAAAAGTAGCCAAACGAGGCCTTAGGATGACATCACCTACCTTTTGATTTATGACATCATCTTATTTGGATTTTGACATCATAATTCCATGAACCAACCCTTTAAAGACAAGTGTCTTGTTCTAGAAGAAAATTCTTTCTTGTTCTCCAAGAAGCATGGCCGGCCACCCAGCATGCCTTTTTGGCAATTTTTCAAAAATTTAGGGGTCAAATTACAATTTTTAAAAGTTCCCCTTTTGCTTAAATAGGGGTGACCTTTATTCATTTTATTCACAACATCTAGCCAACCTCTTGCAAATTTTCTGCCCACCAAAACTGAGAAAGAAAAAGTGAGAGGGAGCCAAGAAAAACCAAAATTTTCCTAAGCCAAGCCTAGGTTAGTGTTCGGTTTGCAAGGGGAAGCTAAGGGGAGAGTTTGAGAAATTTTCCCAACCCTTTTCTAGGCTTGCTGCTGAATTATTGAGTGCAGGGAAACCAAGAGAGAAACCGAAAATTTTAAGGGGAAAAGTTAGGGTCAATTCGGGTTTGATTCAATCAACCGAAAACAAGATCAAAAACAAGTTTTGAGACCATTTTTTTTGGTCTAGGGCAGCCACTGTTTTGAGCAGGGGAAAGTAGTTGAAAAACTACAATTTTTGGTATTACAAGGGTGGTGTGGCCGAGCCTTAGGTGAAGGACAAATCTTGAGGCCAAACCAAAATTTTTGGTATCTTGGTGTGGTGAGAAGCCGTGGGCAAGGGAAGGCAAGGGAGGAAGGGGAGTTGCAATTTTCAAACCCTAACTTTGATCTAAGGTAACTTCCTTGAGCCCTAATCCTTCCATTGAGTTCAATTTGGAATTTTATTTGTATTTCAAGTTGAGAGGATGTAAGAGCATAAGCTCAAGTTTTCTTTGCCCTAGATTGATTAGATGTGGTGCTTGATTTAGGCTTTAAGGGTGGTTTGATGTTTAATTTTGTTATGAGCTTTAATTTTATGCTTATGTTTGATTTAATGCTAGGGTGCATGCTAGATGTGAATGGTTGTGTGTCCCCTGATTTTCTTGGTCCAAAATCTGCCCTAGGCAGTGCATGCTTGGCTGCTAGCTTAAGGGTGAATGATTGATGCTTGTTTGAACGAGATGCAAAAGTTAGAACCATGCAAACCTAGGATTAGAGCTTTTTGGGTTTGGTTTGCATGGACCCGTTCGAGCTGCATGATTGTTCATGTGGGATGATAGAATATGCTGCATGCTTGCTATCTAGACTCCCGCGTGTTCGGTTGAGGTAGTTTGCGCGAAATAGGACGTAAACCGGACTTAACAACCGAAACTGCCAATTCGGATTCCAAACTGGCCAGTTTCGGGAAAGTGGAAATTTAAAGCTTTTAGAGGCCGAACTGGGTGAAACGTAAAACATGAAAGTTGTTCAGAAGGGTTTTTCCCAGGGAGTAACGTGGACGGTTCCCCAAATTGAGGCTCCAATGGCCTCTGTTTTTACAGAAAACCGAGACTAGTCTGCCCAGACCTAGTTTACACGACTAGTCAGTTTCAAATTAAAACTGACAAGAATACAAGCAGAACTGGATTTTTCTCAAAACACAAAAGTTTTATGATTTTTCGAGGGATACAACTTTCGTGAAGACAACTTTTTCAAACTCGGAATGGATCTTTAAACTGACACGGTTTTATAAAGACTGTGCAGGGAACAGGAAATTCCTGCACAGGATTTTCTAAAAACAGTTCGGAAAAATTGTATCTTTCCCCAAAACCACTGTTTTGACTAGGGAAACTGTTCCAAAGGCAGTTTCCAGCCCTAAATGATTTTACAAAAACCTATTTCAAAAATATGAATTTTAAAAGATTTTTTTTGAGGTTAATTTACCCAAGTTTCCAAAGAAATGGAAAATGGATTTTTAACCAAATTGGGTAAGCAAGATGATTACGGGTAATAACCAGAAGTGATATCCGAGTTACTGGGCCAAAGCCTAAAGCTCAAGTTTGACCCGTATAGGGTTTACTTTAGTTGACCAAAAGTTGACTTTGGTTGACCAAAAGTTTGACTACAATTAACCTTAAGGGTTAGTCAAGATAACCCTAAAGGATACCAAGATTAATAAATTGGGGTAAGATATAGGGTAATTGAGGTAACAAGGTTAGGAAGGTAACCTAACCCTAACGGTATGTTTAAAGGTTTAGCACATGAGGGTATCCAACGTAACCTCTTAAATATTAATCCATATTGGGTTGTTTTTAAAATAATAAGGTTACTATTTGTAACCCAGTAAGACATCTAGTATCAGGGACATACAACTAGGATTATGTAGGCATGTTGGTTAGATCACCAACATTCCACAATACTAATTCGAACCTCACCTATGTCCTTCAACAAGCAGGAGGGAACCTGCAGCTGTACTCAGAGCAGGAGCAGCATTGCGCAGGACATAACAAGAGAGGTAAGTACAACTCCGCCTACAGCATAGGCCCTTTGTTGTTACTTGCCTAATGTGATGGTATGTTATGGCATGTGAGGATATGTTATGGCGTGTAATGTTATGGTATGTTATGTCATGTGATATTATGGTATGATATGTTATGGTATGTATGGCATGTCATGGTATGTTATGAATGAGGTTATGTTATGTTATATGTTGTAATATTGTGACATCATGAAGCATGTTCACTAATGTTAAACCACCTGGTAAGAACAAGACAAGTAAGATGTTGTGTCGTACCGACTTGCCACAAAGGCGGGTTTAAATGGTATGGTTCATGGTTTGAGTTGGATTGGATGGCTACCTAAACTACTTCATGTTAAACTTTGTGTTTCATGGTTTGAGTTAAAACGGACTGCCGCCTTCAACCATTCCTTGGCTATGTACCACGGTACGAGCACACATGATAAGTAAAGGAATAGAACTAAGCTAAGTTATGAATCCATATTTGAATCATAAGAGGTCATAATTGGTTCATGCATAATGATATGTGTTTTGCATCGCGGATGTAACAGTTGTACTTACTGAGCGAAAGCTCACGTCTTACGTCTATGCTGTAGGTAAGCAACCTGCCAGCAATCTCTGATGCAATACTGTGGAAGGCTGGTGCTGCGGACTGTGAAATGTGGGATGGACACTGCCACGGATTTTAAAAAAAATATATACTCTATAAAATATGTTGTAATGAAAAAGGATTTTCATATTTTCATGATGTTTTAAATATGAATGACAAAGTTTATGAATGTATGGCAAGCAAGTTGCCTTTTGTGGTACCAATCCGCATTAAGTCGGGTTTGGTCTACAATTTGATTTCGATGGCCTTCAAGGAGGGTTTAAAAGTTCGGTACTCGAGTAAGTACCTATCAGTAAGTATGAGTTTGAGGATGAAGTTCAAGTTGAAAGTTTTAAAATAAAGTTTCAAAGAAAAAAAATTTCTCCCAAATTTTCCGCAAGTTTAAGTTCAGTATGTAAGTAAGGTGACGACCCGACGTGGGAAGTCGGGGCGTTACAGAATTGACTTTTGAGTTAAAAACAAACGTTGTAGGAGACTTCAATATCTACAACTTTCATGAAGAAAAGTTTTTCAAATTCAAAATAGATTTGTAAGAAAAAGAACAAAAATTTATAAATAAGTTTTAAACACAGTTTTTCAGAATTTAGAGTCTTACTAAATTCAAAAAGGAGTTGAGTTTTAGGGTTTGTATTTTGTAATAGGATAGTAACTAGAGTTATTTGTGATATTATGATAGGATGATTCTTATCCTATGATTTTATTGAAAACAGGAAAGCAACCTGTTTAAGTGGAATATTTTAATTCAAAGTGCAAAGTAACTGGTAAGTACGACTCCGCCTACAGCATAAACAAAAATGTTTTTGTTGTATGTTTCAAGTTCATAGTGATATGAGTATGATAAATGTTTATGGCTTTCAAGTTCAAGAAGATATGAGTATGATATATGTTTATGGCTTTCAAGTTCATGTTGAAATGTTTATGAAAAATGTTATAGCATGTATTTTTTTTATATGATGAATATTTTGCTATTATGGCATCACGAAGCATGCTCATTAAGGATAAGTCACTCGGTAAGAATAAGAATTTGGTTTCAAGAGAGAAACTATTTATATGAATTGATTTTCCATTAAGTTAAAGCAAGAACAAGTTAAAGAAAAACTTTTAAATATAATGGCAAGCAAGTTACCTTGTGTCGTATCGACCCGCACTAGGTCGGGTTTGGTCCGTGGTTTGAGTTGGACAGGGCTGGCCGCCCCAACCACTCCATGGCAGCGCGCCATGGTACGTACACTTATGTTATGTAAGGGCCCTAAAATTTTGTTAACTTAAGACAACACCATGATAGCATAATGAATTCATGCATTATGATTTATGAAATGATTTGCGGATTAATAGTTGTGCTTGCTGAGCGAAAGCTCATAATTTAAGTTTATGCTATAGGAAAGCAAACTTATGGCAGTACATGATACAAGACGGTGGAGTATGGCAATGTAAAGCTGTGAAACTGTGGGATTGGAAACTGCTACGTATTTTGTTAAGTTCCGCCATGTTTATTTTGATTATGTTATATCTAAGTACAAAATTGTAATAGCCGACTTGTTTGTAAATTTATAACTTCTTTTGTTAAGAATAAAGTTTGGTTATGCAATCTGTATGATATGTTTTCGAAGGAATTTGTTGAATCTTTTGCTAAAAGATTCAATGAATTATTTGTGTAGGTTTATGATCCTTTTGTTTAAAAAGGGAAAATTATGATTTATGACTCTATGTTAGTAATTTAAGAAAATCTGATACGTAGTTCAGAAAAGTTTAGGACAATGGTCCAGTTTAACTATACTGTTATCAGTTGAAAACAGTATATGAATATTTATGTTATTATGTTATTATGAACTGCATTTAGGAGAATAAGCCAAACAAGGCCTTTAAGGATGACACCTCTGATGACAAGTGTCATTGTTATGATTGGTCACCTCACAGGGACCAAAATGCAAATATTTTATGTTTAGGGGTCAATTTACAAATTAAGGAAAGTTCATGATTTTGAAGCTAAAAAGCCTTCTAAGAAAGGATTTAGTAAAAATTTGATGTTTGAAGGCTTAACCATAACCGGCCAAGTCATAGGGACTAAAGTGCAAATATTTTGCCTTTAGGGGCCAATGTGCAATTTTGAAGAAAATTGTAGACTTATCAGCAATTATGTAAATTTTTGAATCAGGGACTTTTTAAGTGAAGTTTCTTAGTTCAATTGAGTCAATGACCCATTTTTAGTTTAGTTAGTTTGGTTGAAAATTAAGAAAGACAAGTTAAGATTGTATTTGAAAATTCTAGCTAGAACCAATCACATTGTTCCATGTGTCACCATAGGAACCGGCCACATCATGGCTTGTTGAGCAAGGGATCTTGTTTTTGAAAAATATTATGCAAATTAGAAGATTTTAAGTGTTATTAAAAGTTTACAAATCATACCCTAAGTTTAGTGAATTAACACTTTAATTTAGTTGGTTGATTTTGTGTTATGAATCAATTAGCAAATTGTCTCACATGGTTTCTTTAAAACCGGCCACATGAGGATGAGACACCCTATGCTTCTAGCTTGGCTAAGTCACACCCCTAGCCTTGCACCCTTGGCAAGCCAAGCCTTGCACCCTTGGCAAGCCAAGGCTTGCACACCTAGGCACCAAAGGCCGGCCACCACAATGAAACAACACATCATGGTGTAGCCTTGGTGAGTAACATTCCTAGTCTTGCTCACTTGGCAAGCTCATGTTTTGCCTAAGCCACCACCCAAGGGCCGGCCACTACAAGGAAGTGACACTTCATAGCCTAGCTTTGGTGAGTAAGTATACCTAGCTTTGCTCACTTGGCAAGCCAAGGCCTTGCTAAGCCAACACCAAGACCGGCCACCCTTAGAGAATGACACCTCATGGACTAGCTAAGGTGAGTAAGCCACTCTAGCTTTGCTCACATGGATAACCAAGGTATTGACACACCCCTTGGCCTAGCGTTGATGAACCAACACTCTAGGTTTCCTAGCCTAGCTCCCTTGGCAAGCCAAGGCTTGCATACCTCACCCTAGGGCCGGCCAACCAAGGGAATGCCACCTCAAAATTTAGCTTTGATGAGCAAGCAACTCTAGCTAAGCTTGCTTGGCAATTTGGGTGATGAATGGCCGGCCAACACATGAGGACTAAAGGAAAAATATTTTGGCTTAAGGACTATTGCATAAAATTACAAAAGATGGAATTCTTGAACTCTTTTAGCCCTTGACACCTCATGCTTCATAGGCTTGCTTGGTAAGCTTGCTAGCCTTGCTTGTTGGTAAGCAAAGGCATGCACAAACTCCACCTAAGGCCGGCCACACCAAGGAAGGGACACCTCATGGTTCCTAGGCCACATGAGTAAGCACCCTAGCTTGGGTTATTAGGCATGAGAAGCACAAGAATGGCCGGCCACCTTTCAAGAAGACAAAACCAAATTGGTTTCTTCTATGGACTAAAGAGAAATTGTTGTACCTTAGGGATTAGTAAGTAAATTTAAGATTTTGTGCTTCATCTATAAATAGGTGAATGTGTTGTTGTATTATTTGGTTAGCCAATACACACATACAAACTTGAGCAGCACAAACTCTCCCAATCCTGCCATAGAAGCCGAGCAAAGAAAAGAGAGAAAAGAAAGAAAAAGAAAGCTAGAGAAAGGGTTTTCGGTTTAGTGTGAGGGAAATTTTAATTACCCTAATTTAAGAATTTCATCAGTGAAACTTGAGGTAAATATTGTCATCCTCTAGTTCTTCATTTGAAATTTAAGAGAATGATTAGTATGGTTAAACAGGAGTTTAATTTTGTAAGATACATGCACTAGGGTTTTTATGCTTGATTAAAGTCTCTATCTGGACAGTTTTTCTGAAACTAGATTTTGAGGTTTTTGGAGGCCGAATCTTAAAAAAGTTAAAACTGCAAAGTTGTAGAGGAGGGAAAATCCTAGGGGCCAGCGGGGCCAGTTTTTGAAAATAAGGCCTTTAAGACCTTCATTTCTATAAAAACCCGAGACCAAATTATGAGTAATAAGTTTGGTCGAACAATTTTCTAAGGCAAAAATAAGCATGTTAAAGACAGATTTGAAGTTTGCGGTTAAAACAAAAGTTATAGGAGACTTCAAGATCTACAACTTTCATGAAGAAAACTTTTCCAAATTCGAAAGAGATTTGTGAGAAAAGAACTAAAATTTATGAATTGGTTTTGAACCCGGTTTTCAAAATATTAGAATTCTTACTAAATTTCAAAAAGGAGTTGAAATTTAGGATTTGTAGTTAGCAACTCGAATCATATGTTATTATGATAGGATGATACTCATCCTATGATTTCTTGAAAACAGGAAAACGCCTGTTTGAGTGAAGAATTTTGATTCAAGGCGCAGTAACGGTAAGTACGACTCCACCTACAGCATAAACGAAAACTGTTTGTTGTATGTTTTCAAGTTATGATGATATAAGTATGATAAAACATTATGGCCTGTATGATATCAAGTTCATGATGTTATGTGAATAAGAAGTATTATGACATGTATGTATGTACGTTTTTAGGATATGATGAATATTTAAAGTATGAATGGCATGTATGTATTCAAGGAATAATGAATGTATGTATGGCATGTATGCTCTCAAGTTCATGTTAAGAGGTATATGATGAATGTTTATAGTATGTATGTTCATATGATGAATAATCGGATAGTATGGCATCACGAAGTATGCTCACTAAAGATAAGCTATTTGGTAAAGTATGAAATCCCAGTTACCGTCAAGAAACTGGTTATGAATATGAAACAACATTTCAAGTAAGAAATAAGATAAGAACAAGATTCTAAGCATCAATATAAGCAGAATGCTATATGTCGTATCGACCCGCGTCAGGTCGGGTTTGGTTCATGGTTTGAGTTGGACAGGGCTGGCCGCCCCAACCACTCCATGGCAGCGCGCCACGGTACGTACATTCATGTTAAGTTATGTAAGGGCCCAAAAACTATGCTAACTTATGAAAACAGGAATAAAGCATAAATGGTTCATGCATTATGATATCATGATATGTTGCGGATAAATAGTTGTGCTTGCTGAGCGAAAGCTCATGTTTTAAGTTTATGCTGTAGGTAAGCAACCCTGCGGCACTTCATGATACAAGGCAGTGGAGCATGGCAAGGCAAAGCTGTGAAACTGTGGGACGGGAATCATTACGTTTCTTTTTGTTAAATTATGCTACGCTAAATATGTTGTATTTAAGTATAAGAACACATTTCTGCCATAAGTAGTTATGTATAAGTACATGTATGTATGTAAGTAATTATTAACAAATTTCTAAGTCAAGTTATATTTATCAGTTGTATAAAAAAAAAAAAAAATTTGCCCAAATTTTCATATATTATAAGTAAGTATGTATGGTCACTGCCGGCGCTAGGCGGGTCGTGACAAAAATTATGATAAGTAAATAAGTTTATGTACATATATATATATATATATGTAAGTGATTACTGCGAGTGATCCCAAATTAAAAAGTTATATATATATATATATATCGTTTGTAAATTGGAAATAAAAAAAAATTTAGTCCCAATTTTTGCATATTATCAAGTAAGTTTGGTAACGGCCTACGTTAGGCGGGTCGTTACAGTAAGTAAGCTCTTAGCCTTGCTTACTTGGTTAGCTAAGGCTTGCACAACACACCACCTAAGGCCGGCCACCATAAGGAGAAAACACCTCACACATATAGCTTTGATGAGTAAGTCTCTTAGCTTGGCTTACTTGGTGAACTAGGACAAGCCACATGTCCCAACACATGGCTGGCCATCACAAGGAGAGGGCACCTCTTGCTTCTAGCTTTGAGGAGTAAGCCTAGCCTAGTCTTTGAGCAAGCTTGGCCGGCCACCACATAGGGATCATGAGCAAATATTTTTGTTCTTAAGCACTACTAAGCAATTTTAGAAGTAAGTTGTTTTCACCTATAAATAGGTGAAGGTGGATTCAATTGTAAAGGTTTAGTGGATTTAAAGAAACAGCCCACTCTTTAGTTCCTCCCCTAAGAGCCGAACCTAAAAAGAGAAACGAAAGTGAGAGAGAAATTTCGGTTTTGGTGTTGGATTAGTGTAAGAAAAATCTCAAACCCTAGTCTAGAACTACATCCGTGGAACTTGAGGTAAATCTTTTTATCCTCCAGTTCTTCATTCAAGTTTTTAGTTAAGATTTAAGTATATATTTGATATGTATGAGCATGAGTTCATTTTGTTGAGTTTCATGTATTAGGATTTATTAGTAGTTGTTAGTACTTGACTAAAAGGTGTTAGATTCGAATTAAGGATTTAAGTAAGTTTATGATAATTTGAATTAAAGGATTATTGATTGTTTGCATGGTTGCTAAGTGTTTAACAGATACTCAAGAATAAGAAATTAGGAACACTACTAGAAAATAGGGATTAAATGACGGCGATTACACGATGGATCTGAGGAACTGTCGTGTAAAGTGCTAAAATATACGGATTACACGACGGCTCCAAGAAGCCGTCGTGTAAACTGAGAGGTTTACACGACGGCTCCAAGAAACCGTCGTGTATTCCTAGTTTTTGTATCCCTAACAGCAGCCCTCATTTTATCTTACAGAACTGTTGCACAGCCGCAAAAAACATCACAGAGACCTGCGAAACCACATCTCCTCCACTGCGAAACCAACACTCGCGTATAGTAATTATTTGTAAGTATAGTGATTATTACTTACTCTTCTTTGTAGTTATTTGAGTTTTATTAACGAATTATTGTAGATGTCTAAAATGGTATATTCTCGTTTTTTTTTTTCTTCTTTGAGTATGATTTGTTGAAATTTTGCAATAGCTTAATATGTTGTATTTTTAAATGCAAAACATGATTATTGAATGAGTTGTATGATATATTAATTAATTAATATCCATTTAGGTCGGGTTCTTGGAAATGGATTGAAAATGGATGTGGGCTAATAGATTGACTAGAAAATACCGAGATGGTGTTGAAGAATTTTTGTCATTTGCCAAAACTCACATGAAGAATGATAAGATGCGATGTCCTTGTGTGGATTGTGGAAATCATAGATCTCATTTAGTTGATGAAGTTAGAAAACATTTGCTTGCCTGTGGGATTATTTGTTCGTACCAAACATGGTATTTACACGGTGAAATGTGTTTTAATCCATCATTGAAGAACAAAGCGAAAGAACCTATTGTTGAGGAAGATGTATGAGATAATTTGTTTGATATGGTGAATGATTTGGAAGAACAGTTTGTGCATTGTCCGGAATTATTTGAAGCAATGATGAATGATATCAAGATGACCTTGTATGACGGGTGTAGTAAATATACGAAATTGTCCGCATTGGTCAAATTATGGAACATGAAGTCATCGGGAGGGTGGACAAATTCTAGTTTCACGGCTCTTTTAGAATTTCTACGAGAGGTTCTACCGGTTGATAATAAAATACCCGCTAGTATGTACGAAGCTAAGAAGACGTTGAGCACTTTGGGAATGGAATATGAAAAAATTCATGCATGTCCAAATGATTGCGCCCTTTACCGAAATGCGTATGAGGATTTGGATGCATGTCCGGTTTGTAAGGAGTCAAGATGGAAGAAAGGCAAGAAGCCAACAAATGGCAGCAAAGGTGTGCCGGCAAAGGTGTTATGGTACATTCCTCCGGCACCGCGCCTGCGGCATTTATTCCGTAATGCCGATCACGCCAAGAATTTGACTTGACACCATGATAAACGTGTTGAAGATGGCATGCTTAGACATCCCGCCGATGCACCACAATGGAAAACCTTTGATGCTAATCATCCTGAATTTAGTGCGGAACCACGGAATCTACGTCTTGGTTTGTCGGCAGACGGAATGAACCCACATGGTAATATGAGTAGTAGGCATAATACTTGGTCCGTCATTGTAATAACCAACCTGTTTGTAAACTTATGATTTCTTTCGTTAAGAATCAAAGTCTGTTTATGCTATATGTATGATATGTTTTCTATGAAAAGTTGTTGAATCTTTTGCTAAAAGATTCAATAAGTTAGTTACGCAAGTTTAAGACCTTTTGTCAAAAAGGGTAAATTTATGCTTTATGATTTTATGTTAGTAGTTCTTAAATTTAGGAAAAATCCTATATGCAGTTCAGATAAGTTCTGGACAATGGTCCAGTATCAGTGTACTGTTACAGTTCAAAACAGTAATTAAGTATCTATGTTAGTATCAAAATGAGCTGCATTTAGAAGATATGTCAACGAGGTCTTATAATATGACATTTCGTTTTTAATAGATAACAAGTGTCATTGCCAAAACCGGTCATTTTACAGGGACCAAAATGTAAATATTTTATGTTTAGGGGTCAATTTGTAAATTTAAGAAAAGTGTAATAGCCGACTTGTTTGTAAATTTATAACTTCTTTTGTTAAGAATAAAGTTTGGTTATGCAATCTGTATGATATGTTTTCGAAGGAATTTGTTGAATCTTTTGCTAAAAGATTCAATGAATTATTTGTGTAGGTTTATGATCCTTTTGTTTAAAAAGGGAAAATTATGATTTATGACTCTATGTTAGTAATTTAAGAAAATCTGATACGTAGTTCAGAAAAGTTTAGGACAATGGTCCAGTTTAACTATACTGTTATCAGTTGAAAACAGTATATGAATATTTATGTTATTAAGAACTGCATTTAGGAGAATAAGCCAAAAAAGGCCTTTAAGGATGACACCTCTGATGACAAGTGTCATTGTTATGATTGGTCACCTCACAGGGACCAAAATGCAAATATTTTATGTTTAGGGGTCAATTTGCAAATTAAGGAAAGTTCATGATTTTGAAGCTAAAAAGCCTTCTAAGAAAGGATTTAGTAAAAATTTGATGTTTGAAGGCTTAACCATAACCGGCCAAGTCATAGGGACTAAAGTGCAAATATTTTGCCTTTAGGGGCCAATGTGCAATTTTGAAGAAAATTGTAGACTTATCAGCAATTATGTAAATTTTTGAATCAGGGACTTTTTAAGTAAAGTTTCTTAGTTCAATTGAGTCAATGACCCATTTTTAGTTTAGTTAGTTTGGTTGAAAATTAAGAAAGACAAGTTAAGATTGTATTTGAAAATTCTAGCTAGAACCAATCACATTGTTCCATGTGTCACCATAGGAACCGGCCACATCATGGCTTGTTGAGCAAGGGATCTTGTTTTTGAAAAATATTATGCAAATTAGAAGATTTTAAGTGTTATTAAAAGTTTACAAATCATACCCTAAGTTTAGTGAATTAACACTTTAATTTAGTTGGTTGATTTTGCGTTATGAATCAATTAGCAAATTGTCTCACATGGTTTCTTTAAAACCGGCCACATGAGGATGAGACACCCTATGCTTCTAGCTTGGCTAAGTCACACCCCTAGCCTTGCACCCTTGGCAAGCCAAGGCTTGCACACCTAGGCACCAAAGGCCGGCCACCACAATGAAACAACACATCATGGTGTAGCCTTGGTGAGTAACATTCCTAGTCTTGCTCACTTGGCAAGCTCATGTTTTGCCTAAGCCACCACCCAAGGGCCGGCCACTACAAGGTGAGTAAGCCACTCTAGCTTTGCTCACATGGATAACCAAGGCATTGACACACCCCTTGGCCTAGCCTTGATGAACCAACACTCTAGGTTTCCTAGCCTAGCTCCCTTGGCAAGCCAAGGCTTGCACACCTCACCCTAGGGCCGGCCAACCAAGGGAATGCCACCTCAAAATTTAGCTTTGATGAGCAAGCAACTCTAGCTAAGCTTGCTTGGCAATTTGGGTGATGAATGGCCGGCCAACATATAAGGACTAAAGGAAAAATATTTTGGCTTAAGGACTATTGCATAAAATTACAAAAGATGGAATTCTTGAACTCTTTTAGCCCTTGATACCTCATGCTTCATAGGCTTGCTTGGTAAGCTTGCTAGCCTTGCTTGTTGGTAAGCAAAGGCATGCACAAACTCCACCTAAGGCCGGCCACACCAAGGAAGGGACACCTCATGGTTCCTAGGCCACATGAGTAAGCACCCTAGCTTGGGTTATTAGGCATGAGAAGCACAAGAATGGCCGGCCACCTTTCAAGAAGACAAAACCAAATTGGTTTCTTCTATGGACTAAAGAGCAAATTGTTGTACCTTAGGGATTAGTAAGTAAATTTAATATTTTGTGCTTCATCTATAAATAGGTGAAGGTGCTGTTGTATTATTTGGTTAGCCAACACACACACACAAACTTGAGCAGCACAAACTCTCCCAATCCTGCCATAGAAGCCGAGCAAAGAAAAGAGAGAAAAGAAAGAAAAAGAAAAATAGAGAAAGGGTTTTCGGTTTAGTGTGAGGGAAATTTTAATTACCCTAATTTAAGAATTTCATCAGTGAAACTTGAGGTAAATATTGTCATCCTCTAGTTCTTCATTTGAAATTTAAGAGAATGATTAGTATGGTTAAACAGGAGTTTAATTTTGTAAGATACATGCACTAGGGTTTTTATGCTTGATTAAAGTCTCTATCTGGACAGTTTTTTTCTGAAACTAGATTTTGAGGTTTTTGGAGGCCGAATCTTAAACAAGTTAAAACTGCAAAGTTGTAGAGGAGGGAAAATCCTAGGGGCCAGCATGGCCAGTTTTTGAAAATAAGGCATTTAAGACCTTCGTTTCTTCTAAAACCCGAGACCAAATTATGAGTAGTAAGTCTGGTTGAAAATTTTTCAAAGGCAAAAATAAGCATGTTAAAAACAGATTTAAAGTTTGAGGATAAAACAAAAGTTGTAGAAGACTTCAAGATCTACAACTTTCATGAAGAAATCTTTTCCAAATTCGAAACAGATTTGTGAGAAAAGAACTAAACTTTATGAATTGGTTTTGAACCCGGTTTTCAAAATATTAGAATTCTTACTAAATTTCAAAAAGGAGTTGAAATTTAGGATTTGTAGATAGCAATTAGAATCATTATGATATTATAATAGGATGATACTCATCCTATGATTTCTTGAAAACAGGAAAGCGACCTGTTTGAGTGAAGAATTTTGATTCAAGGCGCAGTAACGGTAAGTACGACTCCGCCTACAGCATAAACGAAAACTGTTTGTTGTATGTTTTCAAGTTATGATGATATAAGTATGATAAAACATTATGGCCTGTATGATATCAAGTTCATGATGTTATGTGAATAAGAAGTATTTATGACATGTATGTATGTACGTTTTTAAGATATGATGAATATTTAAAGTATGAATGGCATGTATGTATTCAAGGAATAATGAATGTATGGCATGTATGATTTCAAGTTCATGTTAAGAGGTATATGATGTATGTTTATAGTATGTATGTTCATATGATGAATAATCGGATAGTATGGCATCACGAAGTATGCTCACTAAAGATAAGCTAATTGGTAAAGTATGAAATCCCAGTTTCAGTTAAGAAACTGGTTATGAATATGAAACAACATTTCAAGTATGAAATAAGATAAGAATAAGATTTTAAGCATCAATATAAGCAGAATGCTATATGTCGTATCGACCCGCGTCAGGTCGGGTTTGGTTCATGGTTTGAGTTGGACAGGGCTGGCCGCCCCAACCACTCCATGGCAGCGCGCCACGGTACGTACATTTATGTTAAGTTATGTAAGGGCCCAAAAACTATGCTAACTTATGAAAACAGGAATAAAGCATAAATGGTTCATGCATTGTGATATCATGATATGTTTGCGGATAAATAGTTGTGCTTGCTGAGCGAAAGCTCATGTTTTAAGTTTATGCTGTAGGTAAGCAACCCTGCGGTACTTCATGATACAAGGCAGTGGAGCATGGCAAGGCAAAGCTGTGAAACTGTGGGATGGGAATCATTACGTTTCTTTTTGTTAAATTATGCTACGCTAAATATGTTGTATTTAAGTACAAGAACACATTTCTGCCATAAGTAGTTATGTATAAGTACATGTATATATGTAAGTAATTGCTAACAAATTTCCAAGTCAAGTTATATTTATCAGTTGTATAAAAAAAAAAAAAAATTTGCCCAAATTTTCATATATTATAAGTAAGCATGTATGGTCACGGCCGGCGCTAGGCGGGTCATGACAAGAGTTGGTATCAGAGCTTAAGGTTCTACCTTTCGGTTTCACAGTTTGCGTGCATGCGCCACAGCCATTGTAAGTTAAAAATATTTCGTAATTATATTTTGTATTTATAGGAATTTGTATAATCTAGATTCGAGTATAATGGATGAAGATAGAGGTGCAGCTTATACGTTCTTCATGATGTCTCCGCTCGTATTCGATGGGACTAGACGAACCGTGACATTGGCAGCATGGCTTCATGATATGGAGGCTATTTTTCGAATATGTCATATTCCGCCCCATCTACAAGTATCATTGGCATGTCGTTGCCTAGCAGTAGATGCTAGGCTATGGTGGAGAACAATAGGAGACCAGGAAGCTCAGGGAGGATCATGGGAAAACTTCCGTAATATCATCACTGCTCGTTTTTGTAATAGCCGACTTGTTTGTAAATTTATAACTTCTTTTGTTAAGAATAAAGTTTGGTTATGCAATATGTATGATATGTTATCTAAGAAATTTGTTGAATCTTTTGCTACAAGATTCAATGAATTATTTGTGTAGGTTTATGATCCTTTTGTTTAAAAGGGAAAATTATGATTTATGACTCTATGTTAGTAATTTAAGAAAATCTGATACGTATTTCAGAAAAGTATAGGACAATGGTCCAGTTTAACTATACTGTTATCAGTTGAAAACAGTATATGAATATTTATGTTATTATGTTATTATGAACTGCATTTAGGAGATTAAGCCAAACAAGGCCTTTAAGGATGACACCTCTGATGACAAGTGTCATTGTTATGATTGGTCACCTCACAGGGACCAAAATGTAAATATTTTATGTTTAGGGGTCAATTTGCAAATTAAGGAAAGTTCATGATTTTGAAGCTAAAAAGCCTTCTAAGGAAGGATTTAGTAAAAATTTGATGTTTTAAGGCTTAACTATAACCGGCCAAGTCATAGGGACTAAAGTGCAAATATTTTGCCTTTAGTAGCCAATGTGCAATTTTGAAGAAAATTGTAGACTTATCAGTAATTATGTAAATTTTTGAATCAGGGACTTTTTAAGTAAAGTTTCTTAGTTCAATTGAGTCAATGACCCATTTTTAGTTTAGTTAGTTTGGTTGAAAATTAAGAAAGACAAGTTAAGATTGTATTTGAAAACTCTAGCTAGAACCAATCACATTGTTCCATGTGTCACCATAGGAACCGGCCACATCATGGCTTGTTGAGCAAGGGATCTTGTTTTTGAAAAATATTATGCAAATTAGAAGATTTTAAGTGTTATTAAAAGTTTACAAATCATACCCTAAGTTTAGTGAATTAACACTTTAATTTAGTTGGTTGATTTTGTGTTATGAATCAATTAGCCAATTGTCTCACATGGTTTCTTCAAAACCGGCCACATGAGGATGAGACACCCTATGCTTCTAGCTTGGCTAAGTCACACTCCTAGCCTTGCACCCTTGGCAAGCCAAGCCTTGCACACCTAGGCACCAAAGGCCGGCCACCACAATGAAACAACACATCATGGTGTAGCCTTGGTGAGTCACATTCTTAGTCTTGCTCACTTGGCAAGCCCATGTTTTGCCTAAGCCACCACCCAAGGGCCGGCCACTACAAGGAAGTGACACTTCATAGCCTAACTTTGGTGAGTAAGAATACCTAGCTTTGCTCACTTGGCAAGCCAAGGCCTTGCTAAGCCAACACCAAGACCGGCCACCCTTAGAGAATGACACCTCATGGACTAGCTAAGGTGAGTAAGCCACTCTAGCTTTGCTCACATGGATAACCAAGGCATTGACACACCCCTTGGCCTAGCCTTGATGAACCAACACTCTAGGTTTCTTAGCCTAGCTCCCTTGGCAAGCCAAGGCTTGCACACCTCACCCTAGGGCCGGCCATCACAAGGCAATGCCACCTCAAGCTTATAGCTTTGATGAGCAAGCACTCTAGCTAAGCTTGCTTGGCACATTGGAGCAAAAATGGCCGGCCAACACATAAGGACTAAAGGAAAAAAATATTTTGGCTTAAGGACTATTGCATAAATTACAAAAGATGGATTTCTTGAACTCTTTTAGAGCTTGGCACCTCATACACCTAGGCAAGCTTAGTAAGCTTGCTAGCCTTGCTTGTTGGCAAGCAAAGGCATGCATAACCTCCACCTAAGGCCGGCCACACCAAGGAAAGGACACCTTATGGTTCCTAGGCCACATGAGTAAGCTCCCTAGCTTGGGTTATTTGGCATGAGAAGCACAAGAATGGCCGGCCACCTTTCATGAAGACAAAACCAAATTGGCTTCTTCTAGGGACTAAAAAGCAAATTGTTGTACCTTAGGGATTAATAAGTAAATTTAAGATTTTGTGCTTCATCTATAAATAGGTGAAGGTGCTGTTGTATTATTTGGTTAGCCAACACACACACACAAACTTGAGCAGCACAAATTCTCCCAATCCTGCCATAGAAGCCGAGCAAAGAAAAGAGAGAAAAGAAAGAAAAAGAAAAATAGAGAAAGGGTTTTCGGTTTAGTGTGAGGGAAATTTTAATTACTCTAATTTAAGAATTTCATCAGTGAAACTTGAGGTAAATATTGTCATCCTCTAGTTCTTCATTTGAAATTTAAGAGAATGATTAGTATGGTTAAACAGGAGTTTAATTTTGTAAGATACATGCACTAGGGTTTTTATGCTTGATTAAGTCTCTATCTGAGCAGTTTTCCTGAAACAACATTTTGAGGCCTTTAGAGGCCGAATCTTAAAAAAGTTAAACTGTAAAGTTGTAGAGGATGGAAAATCCTCGGGGCCAGCGCGGCCAGTTTTTGAAAATAAGGCATTTAAGACCTTCGTTTCTTCTAAAACCCAAGACCAAATTATGAGTAGTAAGTTTGGTCGAACAATTTGCTAAGGCAAAAATAAGCATGTTAAATGCCGATTTGAAGTTTGAGATTAAACAAAAGTTGTAGGAGACTTCGAGATCTACAACTTTCATGAAGAAAACTTTTCCAAATTCGAAACAGATTTGTGAGAAAAGAATCAAATTTTATGAATTGGTTTTGAACCCGGTTTTCAAAATATTAGAATTCTTACTAAATTTCAAAAAGAAGTTGATATTTAGGATTTGTAGATAGCAATTAGAATCATTATGATATTATGATAGGATGATACTCATCCTATGATTTTTCTTGAAAACAGGAAAATGACCTGTTTGAGCGAAGAATATTGATTCAAGGCGCAGTAACGGTAAGTACGACTCCGCCTACAGCATAAACGAAAACTGTTTGTTGTATGTTTTCAAGTTTATGATGATATAAGTATGATAAAACATTATGGCCTGTATGATATTAAGTTCATGATGTTATGTGAATAAGAAGTATTTATGACATGTATGTATGTACGTTTTTAAGATATGATGAATATTTAAAGTATGAATGGCATGTATGTATTTAAGGAATAATGAATGTATGTATGGCATGTATGCTTTCAAGTTCATGTTAAAAGGTATATGATGTATGTTTATAGTATGTATGTTCATATGATGAATAATCGGATATTATGGCATCACGAAGTATGCTTACTAAAGATAAGCTATTTGGTAAAGTATGAAATCCCAGTTTCAGTTAAGAAACTGGTTATGAATATGAAACAACATTTCAAGTATGAAATAAGATAAGAATAAGATTCTAAGCATCAATATAAGCATAATGCTATATGTCGTATCGACCCGCGTCAGGTCGGGTTTGGTTCATGGTTTGAGTTGGACAGGGCTGGCCGCCCCAACCACTCCATGGCAGCGCGCCACGGTACGTATATTCATGTTAAGTTATGTAAGGGCCCAAAAACTATGCTAACTTATGAAAACAGGAATAAAGCATAAATGGTTCATGCATTATGATATCATGATATGTTGCGGATAAATAGTTGTGCTTGCTGAGCGAAAGCTCATGTTTTAAGTTTATGCTGTAGGTAAGCAACCCTGCGGTACTTCATGATACAAGGCAGTGGAGCATGGCAAGGCAAAGCTGTGAAACTGTGGGACGGGAATCATTACGTTTCTTTTTGTTAAATTATGCTACGCTAAAAATGTTAAATTTAAGTACAAGAACACATTTCTGTCATAAATAGTTATGTATAAGTACATGTATGTATGTAAGTAATTATTAACAAATTTCCAAGTTAAGTTATATTTATCAATTGTAAAAAAAAAAATAATAATTTTATGTCTAAATTTTCATATATTATAAGTAAGTATGTATGGTCACGGCCGGCGCTAGGCGGGTTGCGACAAGAGTTGGTATCAGAGCAGAGATCCTACCTTTCGGTTTCACAGTTTGCGTGTCTACGCCACAGCCATTGTAAGTTAAAAATATTTTGTATTTATATTATGTATTTATAGGAATTTGTATAATCTAGATTCGAGGATAATGGATGAACATAGAGGTGCAGCTTATACGTTCTTCATGATGTCTCCGCTCGTATTCGATGGGACTAGACGAACCGTGACATTGGCAGCATGGCTTCATGATATGGAGGTTATTTTACGAATATGTCATATTCCGCCCCATTTACAAGTATCATTGGCATGTCGTTGCCTAGCAGTAGATGCTAGGCTATGGTGGAGAACAATAGGAGTACAGGAAGCTCAGGGAGGATCATGGGAAAACTTCCGTAATATCATCACTGCTCGTTTTGGACCTCCACTGGCAGAAAACGCCGACGTACACTATCGAGATCCAGAGATTTATCGTGACATGAACCTTGTCCGATATCTTAACTACGTTTACGATTGGCATGCTTATCCAGGAGAGTCGATGGGCCATTACTGTCGAAGATTTCAGGAGGCTATGTTGCCTCATATTCCAGATTTTGGCGATCCAGAGTTTCGGGCACTACAACTACTCCGGGAAGGACTACCACCTGATGTTAGGGTACATGTCCAAGCACCGGCAATAGGAATGACTATGGAGCACATGATAAATGATATCATGGAAGCGGAGTTGATAGCTCATATGGTTCAAGCGGATGCTGTGGTGGAAAACAACATCCAAGTGCCAGTCAATAATAATGATGAGGAAGAGCCACCCTTCCAATGGGGTCCAGTATTGCCAGAAGACCCTATTCCGGCAATACCACTTCAGGAGATTCCTCCACAAGAGGATATTGATGGCATGAATCTTGAATATATTCCTGACGAGCCCGAACTTCAAGAAGATCCTCATGAAATCATCCTAGATAACGAAGAAGAGGAAGAAGTTAATATGGAGGATGATCCGGAGGAAGTCTTGTTCGATGAAGAAGATTGGGATGTATTCTCCGATGTAACATCAGAGTAGATAGTTTAGATATAAAATAGTGTATATGTATGATAGACAAGTGATAGTCACCCCTATTTTGTATTTGATTATGTATATATGTATATGATAGTATGGATAAGAATGTATGAATTATGGATTACAATGTATGTAAGATATGTAAATTATTATGGAATGATAAGATCATGATAGATCTCTAATGTTATGTTTTATGATACGATATGATATGATACGATGATATGTTATGATAATATGATATATGATCTAATATGATCTATGATATGATATGATGAATAAGTAATGTTCATCTTATGATGAGGTATGAATGAACGAAAAGATATTTGAAGTATAACAATATCTTTATCGTGATTAGATAAGAAATAGAAGATGTCACGCCCACGTACCCGAGCGAACCCTATTCCGCAAGAACCTGATCTTGCGAACGTGGTAGCCACTTTGCAACGGCAATTGCGGGAACAACAGTAAGAGACGAACCAGCTTCGAGAACAAGTAGCTCAACTGAATCAGGCACCGCAAAATAACCCTGTACCCCCAGCAGCGCCTCAAGCACCAGAGGTTCATCAAGAAATTCCGTTAACACCCGAAGGACTGCAAAGGAATCCACCTTTGGTTAGGGAAGATCTGTTATATGAACGATTTAGGCGAATGAAGGTACCTGAATTTGAAGGAACCACAGATCCAATAGTAGCGGATAATTGGCTGATCGATATCCAAGTAATTTTGGATTTTATGGGACTTACAGAACAGGAGAAAGTTCTTTGTGCCTCTTTTGCACTAAAGAAAGATGCGCGTCACTGGTGGATGACGGTTCAGATGCGCAGAAACGTGGCGTTCATGAGATGGCAAGATTTCGTAGACGAATTCAGAATAATGTACTACAATCAGGAGATTCTGGCAACTCAACAAGATGAGTTTACCAGTTTTAAGCAAGGGTCTATGTCCGTGATGGAAGCAGTCAAGAAGTTTGAACAACTTCCCCGTTTATGTCCAGAACTGGTACCGAACGAAAGGGAGAAAGTAAGGAGGATGATGAAAATGTTTTGGACAGACATTGCTAAACAAGTTAGTGCTGGAAGTAGCTCTCCAACTCTTGTAGCTGATTGTATAGGTCGAGCTATGAGGGCAGAATACTGGATTAATCAGGATAAGGAAGCGAGGGTGCAAATATTCAAAGCTAAGAAAGAAGAAAAAGCTGTGGAGAAACAGATACAGTCTAGGCAAAATCAGCAACCAAACTTAAAAGGCCAGACTAGTAATTCCAGCCAAAGTTCCAAGCAGTTTGGAAGGAATAAGAGAAGAGGGAATGCTCTGGGCCAGGGCCAACAGAAGAATTACCCTCAGAAGAGGAACAACCGTGGGAATGAGGGTAATAATAACAGTTATCCTGTGTGTACTCAATGTGGAAAGAAACATCCAGGCGTGTGTAGGATGGGAACAAACGCTTGCTACCTATGTGGCAAGGAAGGCCATTATGCGAGGAATTGTACCACCAATAGTCAGAACCAGAACCCTCAGTACCAGAATAGAAATTCGAACCGACAGCTTCACACGGTGCAAGCAAAGATCGAAGGCCCTTCGATGGTACAAGAAAGACTTGAAGCTCATGAACCACAGGCTAGGATCTATGCTTACACAAAGGGAGACGCTGAGGCTGGAACTTCTAATGTGGTAACAGGTCAGATCTCTATAGCCGCTTATGATGCATTTGCCCTAATTGATTCTGGTGCCACCCATTCGTTTATATCAATAGAATATGCCCGAAAGCTAGATAGAAATGTAGAAAATATAGGGCAACCTTTTAGAACCTCTCTTCCATCGGGAGATATTTTGTTATCTGATTCCTGGATGCGAAATGTTCCGATAGTTATGTGTGATAGAGAATTATATGTAGACCTGATTGCAATTAAGCTTCAGGACTTTGATGTAATCCTGGGAATGGATTTCTTAGATAAGTACAACGCTAAGATTGATTGTCGAAAGCGTTGTGTTACGTTTAGTCTTTTCGGCGAAGAGGAATTCAACTTTCACGGCCAGTCTAAGAGTTCATCAACCCGGCTTGTTTCGGTAATGAAAGCTTGGAAAATGCTAGCTAATGGATGTCAAGGATACTTAGCTAACATGGTGGATAAGGAACAAGAAAAAGATTTACAGCCCGAAGATGTTCCTATTATTAGGGAATATGTAGACGTCTTTCCAAAAGATTTAACTAGAATTCCGCCAGAGCGTGAAATCTCTTTCGAAATAGAATTGTTGCCAGGATCAGCTCCAATATCGAAAGCAGCCTATCGTATGGCCCCAGCTGAGCTTAGGGAACTTCAAGTACAGTTACAAGAACTGTTGGACAAGGGATTTATTCGTCAAAGCCATTCCCCGTGGGGAGCACCTGTGCTGTTTGTCAAAAAGAAGGATGGATCGTTGCGGATGTGTATCGACTATCGTGAATTGAACAAGATCACGATTAAGAATAAGTACCCTCTCCCGAGAATCGACAATCTCTTTGATCAACTTAGAGGAGCTTTGGTATTCTCGAAGATTGACTTGCGTTCAGGCTACCATCAACTCAGAATCAAGGAAGAAGATATTCCCAAGACGGCGTTTCGAACACGTTATGGACATTATGAGTATTTAGTCATGCCTTTTGGATTGACTAATGCTCCAGCTGCTTTTATGGACCTTATGAATAGGGTGTTTAAAGATTATTTAGATAAGTTTGTTATCATCTTTATAGATGATATTTTGATCTACTCAAGATCCACAAAGGAACATGAGCAGCATCTCAAGATAGTTTTGGAAACCTTAAGACGGAATCAGCTTTATGCCAAATTCACAAAATGTGAATTTTGGTTGGAAAAAGTACATTTCTTGGGCTACGTAGTTTCAAAGGAAGGAATTTCCGTTGATCCTGCTAAGATAGAAGCAGTTAGTGCATGGTCAGCACCCAAAAACGTTACGGAAATACGAAGCTTTCTTGGTTTGGCCGGATACTACCGACGGTTCGTGGAAGGATTCTCGAAGATAGCAGCGCCACTAACAGCTCTTACTAAGAAGGGGAAAAAGTTTGATTGGACACAGAAGTGTGAAGAAAACTTCCAAGAACTCAAGAGGAAGCTTACAAGTGCACCAGTGTTGATAATTCCTGACGTAGATGCAGGAAATTTCGCCATTTATAGTGATGCGTCGAAAACTGGACTAGGAGTTGTCCTTATGCAAGGAAGAAATGTGGTTGCCTATGCTTCATGTCAATTGAAGGACCATGAACGAAACTACCCGACGCACGATTTGGAGCTTGCTGCGGTGGTTTTCGCCTTGAAGATTTGGAGACATTACCTGTATGGTAATAGGTGTGAGATTTTTACCGACCATCAAAGTCTTAAATACATCTTTACTCAAAAGGAGCTTAATATGAGGCAACGAAGATGGCTTGAACTCGTAAAGGATTATTGTAACGCCCCGACTTCCCACGCCGGGTCGTCACCTTACTTACATAGTGAACTTAAACTTGCGGAAAATTTGGGAGAAATTTTTTTTTTCTTTTAAACTTTATTTTAAAACTTTTAACTTGAACTTCATCCTCAAACTCATACTTACTGATAGGTACTTACTCGAGTACCAAACTTTCAAACCCTCCTTGAAGGCCATCGAAATCAAATTGTAGACCAAACCCGACTTAATACGGATTGGTACCACAAGAGGCAACTTGCTTGCCATACATTCGTAAACTTTGTCATTCATATTTAAAACATCATGAAAATATGAAAACCCTTTTTCATTACAACATATTTTATAGAGTATATTTTTTTTTCAAAGTCCGTGGCAGTGTCCATCCCACATTTCACAGTCCGCAGCACCAGCCTTCCACAGTATTGCATCAGAGATTGCTGGCAGGTTGCTTACCTACAGCATAGACGTAAGACGTGAGCTTTCGCTCAGCAAGTACAACTGTTACATCCGCGACGCACAATACATATCATTATGCATGAACCAATTATGACCTCTTATGAATCAAATATGGATTCATAACTTAGCGTAGTTCTATTCCTTTACTTATCATGTGTGCTCGTACCGTGGTACATAGCCAAGGAATGGTTGAAGGCGGCAGTCCGTTTTAACTCAAACCATGAAACACAAAGTTTAACATGGAGTAGTTTAGGTAGCCATCCAATCCAACTCAAACCATGAACCATACCATTTAAACCCGCCTTTGTGGCAAGTCGGTACGACACAACATCTTACTTGTCTTGTTCTTACCAGGTGGTTTAACATTAATGAACATGCTTCATGATGTCACAATATTACAACATATAACATAACATAACCTCATTCATATCATACCATAACATATCATACCATAATATCACATGACATAACATACCATAACATTACACACCATCACATATCATCACATGCCATAACATACCATCACATTAGGCAAGTAACAACAAAGGGCCTATGCTGTAGGCGGAGTTGTACTTACTTGGTTAGCTGTGTCCTATTTCGTGCGACTCCAAGCTGAGGCACAACAACAGGCTATCTCCTGTTATGTCAAAGGACATAGCATAAGGCTTCATAATTATAACCTTAAGATGCTGGTGACCTAACCAACACCCATTCATAATTTTTGTTATATGTCCCCCCTATACTTATGATAGCTTACTTGGTTACATAAGGTAACCTTGGGTATTAATCCCAATTATACATGAATAGGGTTAGGTTATCATCCTAACCTTGGCCTATGCCTGGTTATCTATCCATAATCTTTTGGGTTTAGATCCAAACACAATCTTAACACCTTGTTGAGTTACCTTGAGTAACCCTTGAGGTAACCAAACTTAGTTCAATTATCCTAAGTCAACCTTGGGCTTTGGACCCCGTCTAGTAACTCGGGTATCACTTCCGGTTATTACCCGTAATCATCTTGCTTACCCAATTTTAGTTTAAAAATCTATTTTCCATTTCTTTGGAAATTTGGGTAAATTAACCTCAAAAAATCTTTTACTTAACTCATATTTTTGAAATAGGCTTTTGTAAAATCATTTAGGGCTGGAAACTACCTTTGGAACAGTTTCCCTAGTCAAAACAGTGGTTTTGGGGAAAGAAACAATTTTTTCCGAACTGTTTTTAGAAAATCCTGTGCAGGAATTTCCTGTTCCCTGCACAGTCTTTATAAAACCGTGTCAGTTTAAAGATCCATTCCGATTTTGAAAAAGTTGTCTTCATGAAAGTTGTAGCTCTCGAAAAATCCTAAAACTTTCGTGTTTTGAGAAAAATCCAGTTCTGCTTGTATTCTTGTCAGTTTTAATTTGAAACTGACCGGTCGTGTAAACTAGGTCTGGGCAGACTAGTCTCGGTTTTCTGTAAAAACAGAGGCAATTGGAGCCTCATTTTGAGAAACCGTCCGCGTTTTCCCCTAGGAAAAACTCTTCCGAACAACTTTCGTGTTTTACGTTTCACCCAATTCGGCCTCTAAAGGTCTTAAATTTCCACTTTCCCGAAACTGGCCAGTTTGGAATCCGAATTGGCAGTTTCGGTTGTTAAGTCCGGTTTACGTCCTATTTCGCGGATTCTAACTCGACCGACCACTTCGGGAGCTTAATATCAGTCATGCAGCGCTTTCTAACGTAAAACATACATCCATGCATAATTCAAACATTTTCATGCAAAGCAAAACCCTTGGGTGTTCTTGCACCAAACCAAGGTTTTGCAAAACATTTGATTTGCATCACCATTCATCAATCAAGCTTCTAATCTAGCTTAAACATAAACATGCATGACCTATAACTTCTTAGGCATATTGGGGACATATATCAAACACCTTATGTGCATGCATGAAACCCTAATAATCATGCAAGCATAATTAGCAACTCATGCACCATAACCATAATTGAGACCTTAGCACCCTAATCAAGCACATAATCAAGCACAAAACTTATTGCATGGCATAAGAAAATGAGCTTATGCTCTTACATCCCAAACATGGAAATACACTTAAATTTCCCAAATTTAAGCTCAAATTAAAAAGGTTTAGGGCCAAGGGTTTACCTCTAGAGCTTGGATGTTGGTTCACAAGCTTGGATTCCAACTTTTTCCTCACTCCCCCTTGGCTGCCATTGCAGCCGATTCTCCTCCCCCAAATGGGTTCCAATTTTCAGCCATTCCTCATGAAAAACAACCACATGAGTATCTAGTTTCAAGCTCAATAGAAAAACTTAAGGGTTTTAGAGATTTACCTAGATCAATCCAAGAGGTTGGCTTGATTGGTTCCAACTTTTCTCTCCCTTTTTCCTTGGCTCCACACAACCGGCCTCCCCTCCAATTGGGGTTCCAAAAATTTTGGCCAATTAAATTGAGCCTCACACACTCACACAAGGTCTGGCCATTACCAAAATCCAGCCGACCAATTTTTTTTTCTCTTCCTAGGGTCGGTTTTAGGGAGAAAATGGATATGGAAAAATTTTGCCATAGTTTGGCTTGTTTTCCCAATTTTTCCCCTCAAAATCCACCCCCCCTTCACCCCTATTTATAGCTGATTTTGAACTTTCAAAATTGCTAAAAAGTCCTTGAATTTGGATTTAATTACTTTTCCAAAATTGCACTTTAGTCCTTGAAGCAAAAATATTTGCACTTTGACCCCTACAAGTGTTGGCCGGCCATTTCATGCCTTGGAGCCCAAGTCTTGCTTACCTCATCATGATGACATCATCTTGATGACATCATGTGCTTACCTCATGCTTACATCATTATATTTTCCAAAATTACACTTTTGCCCCCAAAAGACAAAATATTTACAATTTCACCCTTACATGTGGTCGGCCATCCATGGTGCTTAGGTGGCTAGGTGTGATTTGTTTCCACCATTTATGATGTCATAATTCAAAAATGGGATGATGTCATAATTCCAAACTTGGATGATGTCATTATAAGGCCTTGTTTGGCTTTTTCGTTAAAATACAGTCTATTTTCTTGCTAATACAGATATTTCCAATACTGTGTTCACTAATACACAGTATAATTCAGTACTGTTATACTTGACTGCAGTCCAAAATTTATCTGCGTAAAAATGGACTGTAAAAAATTTTCTTCTTATTTCTGAGAGTCATTAGGACTTTAATATCCAACTTAGTGTGCTTGATTTTTCTAGGGTGGTCTCATAGCTTATTCTTGTTATTTTGTCCAAAAAGATAATTTTCGCAGTATATTTCTCATACTGCTTATCCCATTACTGTACAGTCATACCTTGACTTTTTGGTCAACTTTGACTTTCTTGGTCAAACTTTGACCAACATGGAATCATGAAATTTCATCACGCCATTTTCCTTAAAATGCCTTAGACTAGGCTCAGTAATCTATCGTTGAGTCTCGTAGCTAATTAACCGAGAACTCAAACTTATACCGATATTCTATTCCAAACATGATCTAGACTTAAGTTTTCCTCATTTAAAGGAAATCTAGAGTCATAAAATTCGGGTTATTACATCCTACCCTCCTTAAAAGATTTTCGTCCTCGAAAATTCGAATAATCCTGAGTGGCTTTTCTTCAAATTCACCATCAATCCATAACAAGTTACTATGGATTGAATAACTTGTTCATGTTCCCATTTTAATACCCTAATGGGATCATGTCTTTTATATAGAACCATAATCTTCTTTCTACATCATCATAATTCATTCCTCATACTCTCATGCTTTCATTTCATACCATCATACTTTCCTTTCATATTGCATCACAAGAACTATTTACATGAAAAACTGAGCAAGTATATCATATAACTTGCCATGTTTGAAAAGCATATATATAACTTTTCCATACTTTAAAAACATATCATATCACATAGCTTTTTCATATTTGAAAAGCATTTTGTGTTTTATTATCTTGTCTTAACATGTGGGCCCATAGTGTACGTACCAAATGCGCGCAGCCTCCAGACAAAGCTAGGGTTTGTAAGGTCCCTAACAGTTCTGGGAATTTTATAAGCCTTTGCGATTTTACGAAAGGTCTTATAGTCTTGACCCTTCACGATCACGGACGGTCAAGATCACAACTGAAACATGTAGCCTCCACGATCACGGGAGGTTGGTACGACACCTTACTGTTACTTGTCTTTTCATGTATCTTAATATGTTCTTACATTTAAGATACTTTTTGGAATCTTTTCCAATTCAATCATGAAAATCAATAATAAATAGTATTATTGAAAACATATTACTGTTCAAGTGATGCAATGAAAGGTATCCTTGTATCAACTAGCTGCTTGTTAGCTAGTAGAAACGTTCTTCTTGCCTTTAGCATTTCTTTTAAAGCTCAAAGGCATAATCATAGTTCTAAGGGATATCTAAAACTCCCAATCATCATCTCATAATTTCCATTACTTAAATAGTTGTCTACAGTCGACCTTAATCATCCATTATATGTCGACTTCAGGGTTGGTGCCATCGACCTTAACCTCGTTAACTTCATATCATCAAATCTCATAATCATCATTCTTATCATAAAAAAATCATAGCCTAATAAATTGTTGTTGGTAGCATATTGCTTATTTGCTACCCCCAAACTAAGGCATCCTCAAAATTTTCCCCATGTCCAATATTTCTCTTATGGAGCAAAAGTTTCACAATCAGGAAACTTAACTTCCATAATCTCAATCCAATTCCTTAAATGGAAAGATCACTATACCCAAAATGAGGCGATAGGCTATCTAATCTTAAAGCCTACTCATTTCTTATTGCTATTCTAGCGATCATCATATCGTAAGCTTAGTTTATCCATCACGCTTCCACTGTGCGACTCTGATTTACTGGCAATAAAAGCCCATAAACTAGTTCGGATAAGCATGTCAGGCTGCAACATAGCTGACGTATCGTCTCATGTACATATCCTAGTACATCTTGATATCGCGGTAATACATGGGCGATCCTTGCTGTCGTCAAGAAATCCATTTAGGAATCTCCTCTCAAGGTCTTCTTGGCCAAGGCTCCTTGCACGAGCTTCCTTGACTAGACGTCGACTCGACTGGCAAGCATATCCTGAGGATACGTCCCTGCATGACATAATCTGAGGAGGGTCTCCATATCGTGCATCCACTCCTTGAGTCTTATTGAAGATGCGAAGCTTCTCCTCCATTCCTCGGAATGTCTACGGAGCCTCGTGGTCCTCTTTAATCCGACCCAAATTTAACACTAGGTACATGCCATTATAATAATCTTATAAAACAAAGTAAGAAAACAAACTTACAAAACTGTGGCGCTGGCAGCAGAACTGTGAAATTGGATGGCAGGAACTCTGCTCTGATACCAAACTGTAACGCCCCGACTTCCCACGCCGGGTCGTCACCTTACTTACATAGTGAACTTAAACTTGCGGAAAATTTGGGAGAAATTTTTTTTTTCTTTTAAACTTTATTTTAAAACTTTTAACTTGAACTTCATCCTCAAACTCATACTTACTGATAGGTACTTACTCGAGTACCAAACTTTCAAACCCTCCTTGAAGGCCATCGAAATCAAATTGTAGACCAAACCCGACTTAATGCGGATTGGTACCACAAGAGGCAACTTGCTTGCCATACATTCGTAAACTTTGTCATTCATATTTAAAACATCATGAAAATATGAAAACCCTTTTTCATTACAACATATTTTATAGAGTATATTTTTTTTTCAAAGTCCGTGGCAGTGTCCATCCCACATTTCACAGTCCGCAGCACCAGCCTTCCACAGTATTGCATCAGAGATTGCTGGCAGGTTGCTTACCTACAGCATAGACGTAAGACGTGAGCTTTCGCTCAGCAAGTACAACTGTTACATCCGCGACGCACAATACATATCATTATGCATGAACCAATTATGACCTCTTATGAATCAAATATGGATTCATAACTTAGCGTAGTTCTATTCCTTTACTTATCATGTGTGCTCGTACCGTGGTACATAGCCAAGGAATGGTTGAAGGCGGCAGTCCGTTTTAACTCAAACCATGAAACACAAAGTTTAACATGGAGTAGTTTAGGTAGCCATCCAATCCAACTCAAACCATGAACCATACCATTTAAACCCGCCTTTGTGGCAAGTCGGTACGACACAACATCTTACTTGTCTTGTTCTTACCAGGTGCTTTAACATTAATGAACATGCTTCATGATGTCACAATATTACAACATATAACATAACATAACCTCATTCATATCATACCATAACATATCATACCATAATATCACATGACATAACATACCATAACATTACACACCATCACATATCATCACATGCCATAACATACCATCACATTAGGCAAGTAACAACAAAGGGCCTATGCTGTAGGCGGAGTTGTACTTACTTGGTTAGCTGTGTCCTATTTCGTGCGACTCCAAGCTGAGGCACAACAACAGGCTATCTCCTGTTATGTCAAAGGACATAGCATAAGGCTTCATAATTATAACCTTAAGATGCTGGTGACCTAACCAACACCCATTCATAATTTTTGTTATATGTCCCCCCTATACTTATGATAGCTTACTTGGTTACATAAGGTAACCTTGGGTATTAATCCCAATTATACATGAATAGGGTTAGGTTATCATCCTAACCTTGGCCTATGCCTGGTTATCTATCCATAATCTTTTGGGTTTAGATCCAAACACAATCTTAACACATTGTTGAGTTACCTTGAGTAACCCTTGAGGTAACCAAACTTAGTTCAATTATCCTAAGTCAACCTTGGGCTTTGGACCCCGTCTAGTAACTCGGGTATCACTTCCGGTTATTACCCGTAATCATCTTGCTTACCCAATTTTAGTTTAAAAATCTATTTTCCATTTCTTTGGAAATTTGGGTAAATTAACCTCAAAAAATCTTTTACTTAACTCATATTTTTGAAATAGGCTTTTGTAAAATCATTTAGGGCTGGAAACTACCTTTGGAACAGTTTCCCTAGTCAAAACAGTGGTTTTGAGGAAAGATACAATTTTTTCCGAACTGTTTTTAGAAAATCCTGTGCAGGAATTTCCTGTTCCCTGCACAGTCTTTATAAAACCGTGTCAGTTTAAAGATCCATTCCGATTTTGAAAGAGTTGTCTTCATGAAAGTTGTAGCTCTCGAAAAATCCTAAAACTTTCGTGTTTTGAGAAAAATCCAGTTCTGCTTGTATTCTTGTCAGTTTTAATTTGAAACTGACCGGTCGTGTAAACTAGGTCTGGGCAGACTAGTCTCGGTTTTCTGTAAAAACAGAGGCAATTGGAGTCTCATTTTGAGAAACCGTCCGCGATGTCCCCTAGGAAAAACTCTTCCGAACAACTTTCGTGTTTTACGTTTCACCCAATTCGGCCTCTAAAGGTCTTAAATTTCCACTTTCCCGAAACTGGCCAGTTTGGAATCCGAATTGGCAGTTTCGGTTGTTAAGTCCGGTTTACGTCCTATTTCGCGGATTCTAACTCGACCGACCACTTCGGGAGCTTAATATCAGTCATGCAGCGCTTTCTAACGTAAAACATACATCCATGCATAATTCAAACATTTTCATGCAAAGCAAAACCCTTGGGTGTTCTTGCACCAAACCAAGGTTTTGCAAAACATTTGATTTGCATCACCATTCATCAATCAAGCTTCTAATCTAGCTTAAACATAAACATGCATGACCTATAACTTCTTAGGCATATTGGGGACATATATCAAACACCTTATGTGCATGCATGAAACCCTAATAATCATGCAAGCATAATTAGCAACTCATGCACCATAACCATAATTGAGACCTTAGCACCCTAATCAAGCACATAATCAAGCACAAAACTTATTGCATGGCATAAGAAAATGAGCTTATGCTCTTACATCCCAAACATGGAAATACACTTAAATTTCCCAAATTTAAGCTCAAATTAAAAAGGTTTAGGGCCAAGGGTTTACCTCTAGAGCTTGGATGTTGGTTCACAAGCTTGGATTCCAACTTTTTCCTCACTCCCCCTTGGCTGCCATTGCAGCCGATTCTCCTCCCCCAAATGGGTTCCAATTTTCAGCCATTCCTCATGAAAAACAACCACATGAGTATCTAGTTTCAAGCTCAATAGAAAAACTTAAGGGTTTTAGAGATTTACCTAGATCAATCCAAGAGGTTGGCTTGATTGGTTCCAACTTTTCTCTCCCTTTTTCCTTGGCTCCACACAACCGGCCTCCCCTCCAATTGGGGTTCCAAAAATTTTGGCCAATTAAATTGAGCCTCACACACTCACACAAGGTCTGGCCATTACCAAAATCCAGCCGACCAATTTTTTTTTCTCTTCCTAGGGTCGGTTTTAGGGAGAAAATGGATATGGAAAAATTTTGCCATAGTTTGGCTTGTTTTCCCAATTTTTCCCCTCAAAATCCACCCCCCCTTCACCCCTATTTATAGCTGATTTTGAACTTTCAAAATTGCTAAAAAGTCCTTGAATTTGGATTTAATAACTTTTCCAAAATTGCACTTTAGTCCTTGAAGCAAAAATATTTGCACTTTGACCCCTACAAGTGTTGGCCGGCCATTTCATGCCTTGGAGCCCAAGTCTTGCTTACCTCATCATGATGACATCATCTTGATGACATCATGTGCTTACCTCATGCTTACATCATTATATTTTCCAAAATTACACTTTTGCCCCCAAAAGACAAAATATTTACAATTTCACCCCTACATGTGGCCGGCCATCCATGGTGCTTAGGTGGCTAGGTGTGATTTGTTTCCACCATTTATGATGTCATAATTCAAAAATGGGATGATGTCATAATTCCAAACTTGGATGATGTCATTATAAGGCCTTGTTTGGCTTTTTCGTTAAAATACAGTCTATTTTCTTGCTAATACAGATATTTCCAATACTGTGTTCACTAATACACAGTATAATTCAGTACTGTTATACTTGACTGCAGTCCAAAATTTATCTGCGTAAAAATGGACTGTAAAAAATTTTCTTCTTATTTCTGAGAGTCATTAGGACTTTAATATCCAACTTAGTGTGCTTGATTTTTCTAGGGTGGTCTCATAGCTTATTCTTGTTATTTTGTCCAAAAAGATAATTTTCGCAGTATATTTCTCATACTGCTTATCCCATTACTGTACAGTCATACCTTGACTTTTTGGTCAACTTTGACTTTCTTGGTCAAACTTTGACCAACATGGAATCATGAAATTTCATCACGCCATTTTCCTTAAAATGCCTTAGACTAGGCTCAGTAATCTATCGTTGAGTCTCGTAGCTAATTAACCGAGAACTCAAACTTATACCGATATTCTATTCCAAACATGATCTAGACTTAAGTTTTCCTCATTTAAAGGAAATCTAGAGTCATAAAATTCGGGTTATTACAATTATGATTGTGAAATTCTTTACCATCCTGGAAAAGCAAACAAGGTAGCAGATGCGCTGAGCAGGAAATCATCTGGTATGCTCATGTCTCTTGAAATGATGTCCAAACCCCTCCAGAAGGAAATTTCTGATTTTAGATTGGAAATATTAATCGGGAAATTAGCTGCTTTGACTCTTCAGTCTAATCTCCTAGAAACCATTAAGTACTATCAAGGAAAAGATTCCTTTCTCTTAAAGATTCAACTACTTGGTGAAGAAGATAAGGAATTTAAGGCATCTACGAATGGGCTAATTCTCTTCAAAGGGAGGATTTGTGTTCCTAACGTTGAATTTCTAAGGAAACAAATCATGTCGGAAGCGCATGAAACGCCGTACTCAGTTCACCCTGGAGCTACTAAGATGTATAAGGACCTTAAAGAGAACTTTTGGTGGCCGAACATGAAGAGAGAAATTGCCGATTTTGTGTCAAAGTGCCTAACTTATCAGAAAGTTAAGGCTGAACACTGTCAACCAGGAGGAGATCTTCAAAAGATAGAACTCCTAGAATGGAAATGGGAACAAATCACCATGGATTTCGTAGTTGGATTACCCAGGACCGCAAGTGGAAATGATATGATTTGGGTGATTGTGGATAGATTAACCAAATCAGCCCATTTCATTGCTATTAAAACCACCTTTTCAGTTGAGAGATTAGCTGAAATTTACGTATCTCAGATTGTTAGGTTGCATGGAAATGATATGATTTACTTCGCGATTTTGGAAAAGTGTTCACACAGCTATGGGATCAAGGTTGAAATTCAGTACTGCTTTCCACCCTAAGACAGATGGACAATCGGAGCGAACTATCCAAACCTTAGAAGATATGTTGAGATCTTGTGTTCTGGATTTCAAGGGAAATTGGGATCAAAAGTTACCCTTGATCGAATTTTCATATAATAATAGCTATCACGCTTCTATTGGTATGGCTCCATTTGAAGCGCTATATGGAAGAAAATGTCGATCTCCCATCCATTGGCAAGAAGTTGGACAGAAGCAACTTCAAACTACGGACTTCATCAGAAAAACCTCAGAAGACATCAAGATGATCAAGCAACGGCTTGACATAGCTTTCAGTCGACAGAAGAGTTATGCTGATAAACGTCGAAGACCTTTAGAATTCCAAATTGGAGATTCTGTTTTTCTTAAGATTGCTCCAATGAAGGGAATTATGAGATTTGGTAAGAAAGGAAAGCTCAGTCCAAGATACACAGGTCCGTTTGAAATCCTTGGAAGAATTGGAAAAGTTGCCTACAAGCTTGCTTTGCCGCCAGCTTTAGCTTCTATACATAATGTTTTTCACGTTTCAATGTTGAAGAAATACGTATCTGATCCTTCTCATGTGCTAAGTCAAGAACCGATCGAAGTACAAGCGGATTTGACATATAAGGAAAGGCCAATACGGATTCTAGATCGGGAAGAAAAGGTTTTAAGAAACAAAACCATTCCAATGGTTAAAGTGTTATGGCAGAATCATAACATTGAAGAAGCAACGTGGGAGGTAGAAGAAGAAATGAGAAAGAACTATCCTAACTTGTAGAGATTTTCGGGGACGAAAATTTTTAAGGAGGATAGATTGTAATAGCCGACTTGTTTGTAAATTTATAACTTCTTTTGTTAAGAATAAAGTTTGGTTATGCAATCTGTATGATATGTTTTCGAAGGAATTTGTTGAATCTTTTGCTAAAAGATTCAATGAATTATTTGTGTAGGTTTATGATCCTTTTGTTTAAAAAGGGAAAATTATGATTTATGACTCTATGTTAGTAATTTAAGAAAATCTGATACGTAGTTCAGAAAAGTTTAGGACAATGGTCCAGTTTAACTATACTGTTATCAGTTGAAAATAGTATATGAATATTTATGTTATTATGTTATTATGAACTGCATTTAGGAGAATAAGCCAAACAAGGCCTTTAAGGATGACACCTCTGATGACAAGTGTCATTGTTATGATTGGTCACCTCACAGGGACCAAAATGCAAATATTTAATGTATAGGGGTCAATTTGTAAATTAAGGAAAGTTCATGATTTTGAAGCTAAAAAGCCTTCTAAGAAAGGATTTACGAAAAATTTGATGTTTGAAGGCTTAACCATAACCGGCCAAGTCATAGGGACTAAAGTGCAAATATTTTGCCTTTAGGGGCCAATGTGTAATTTTGAAGAAAATTGTAGACTTATCAGCAATTATGTAAATTTTTGAATCAGGGACTTTTTAAGTAAAGTTTCTTAGTTCAATTGAGTCAATGACCCATTTTTAGTTTAGTTAGTTTGGTTGAAAATTAAGAAAGACAAGTTAAGATTATATTTGAAAATTCTAGCTAGAACCAATCACATTGTTCCATGTGTCACCATAGGAACCGGCCACATCATGGCTTATTGAGCAAGGGATCTTGTTTTTGAAAAATATTATGCAAATTAGAAGATTTTAAGTGTTATTAAAAGTTTACAAATCATACCCTAAGTTTAGTGAATTAACACTTTAATTTAGTTGGTTGATTTTGTGTTATGAATCAATTAGCAAATTGTCTCACATGGTTTCTTTAAAACCGGCCACATGAGGATGAGACACCCTATGCTTCTAGCTTGGCTAAGTCACACCCCTAGCCTTGCACCCTTGGCAAGCCAAGGCTTGCACACCTAGGCACCAAAGGCCGGCCACCACAATGAAACAACACATCATGGTGTAGCCTTGGTGAGTAACATTCCTAGTCTTGCTCACTTGGCAAGCTCATGTTTTGCCTAAGCCACCACCCAAGGGCCGGCCACTACAAGGAAGTGACACTTCATAGCCTAGCTTTGGTGAGTAAGTATACCTAGCTTTGCTCACTTGGCAAGCCAAGGCCTTGCTAAGCCAACACCAAGACTGGCCACCCTTAGAGAATGACACCTCATGGACTAGCTAGGGTGAGTAAGTCACTCTAGCTTTGCTCACATGGATAACCAAGGCATTGACACACCCCTTGGCCTAGCCTTGATGAACCAACACTCTAGGTTTCCTAGCCTAGCTCCCTTGGCAAGCCAAGGCTTGCATACCTCACCCTAGGGCCGGCCAACCAAGGGAATGCCACCTCAAAATTTAGCTTTGATGAGCAAGCAACTCTAGCTAAGCTTGCTTGGCAATTTGGGTGATGAATGGCCGGCCAACACATAGGGACTAAGGAGAAATAATTTGGCTTTAAGGACTATTGAATAAAATTACAAAAGATGGAATTCTTGAACTCTTTTAGCCCTTGACACCTCATGCTTCATAGGCTTGCTTGGTAAGCTTGCTAGCCTTGCTTGCTGGTAAGCAAAGGCATGCACAAACTCCACCTAAGGCCGGCCACACCAAGGAAGGGACACCTCATGGTTCCTAGGCCACATGAGTAAGCACCCTAGCTTGGGTTATTAGGCATGAGAAGCACAAGAATGGCCTGCCACCTTTCAAGAAGACAAAACCAAATTGGTTTCTTCTATGGACTAAAGAGCAAATTGTTGTACCTTAGGGATTAGTAAGTAAATTTAAGATTTTGTGCTTCATCTATAAATAGGTGAAGGTGCTGTTGTATTATTTGGTTAGCCAACACGCACACACAAACTTGAGAAGCACAAACTCTCCCAATCCTGCCATAGAAGCCGAGCAAAGAAAAGAGAGAAAAGAAAGAAAAAGAAAACTAGAGAAAGGGTTTTCGGTTTAGTGTGAGGGAAATTTTAATTACCCTAATTTAAGAATTTCATCAGTGAAACTTGAGGTAAATATTGTCATCCTCTAGTTCTTCATTTGAAATTTAAGAGAATGATTAGTATGGTTAAACAGGAGTTTAATTTTGTAAGATACATGCACTAGGGTTTTTATGCTTGATTAAAGTCTCTATCTGGACAGTTTTTTTCTGAAACTAGATTTTGAGGTTTTTGGAGGCCGAATCTTAAAAAAGTTAAAACTGCAAAGTTGTAGAGGAGAGAAAATCCTAGGGGCCAGCTGGGCCAGTTTTTGAAAATAAGGACTTTAAGACCTTCGTTTCTTCTAAAACCCGAGACCAAATTATGAGTAGTAAGTCTGGTTGAAAAAGTGTTAAAGACAGATTTGAAGTTTGAGGATAAAACAAAAGTTGTAGGAGACTTCAAGATCTACAACTTTCATGAAGAAAACTTTTCCAAATTCAAAATAGATTTGTGAGAAAAGAACTAAACTTTATGAATTGGTTTTGAACCCGGTTTTCAAAATATTAGAATTCTTACTAAATTTCAAAAAGGAGTTGAAATTTAGGATTTGTAGATAGCAATTAGAATCATTGTGATATTATAATAGGATGATACTCATCCTATGATTTCTTGAAAACAGGAAAGCGACCTGTTTGAGTGAAGAATTTTGATTCAAGGCGCAGTAACGGTAAGTACGACTCCGCCTACAGCATAAACGAAAACTGTTTGTTGTATGTTTTCAAGTTATGATGATATAAGTATGATAAAACATTATGGCCTGTATGATATCAAGTTCATGATGTTATGTGAATAAGAAGTATTTATGACATGTATGTATGTACGTTTTTAAGATATGATGAATATTTAAAGTATGAATGGCATGTATGTATTCAAGGAATAATGAATGTATGGCATGTATGATTTCAAGTTCATGTTAAGAGGTATATGATGTATGTTTATAGTATGTATGTTCATATGATGAATAATCGGATATTATGGCATCACGAAGTATGCTCACTAAAGATAAGCTAATTGGTAAAGTATGAAATCCCAGTTTCAGTTAAGAAACTGGTTATGAATATGAAACAACATTTCAAGTATGAAATAAGATAAGAATAAGAATCTAAGCATCAATATAAGCATAATGCTATATGTCGTATCGACCCGCGTCAGGTCGGGTTTGGTTCATGGTTTGAGTTGGACAGGGCTGGCCGCCCCAACCACTCCATGGCAGCGCGTCACGGTACGTACATTTATGTTAAGTTATGTAAGGGTCCAAAAACTATGCTAACTTATGAAAACAGGAATAAAGCATAAATGGTTCATGCATTGTGATATCATGATATGTTTGCGGATAAATAGTTGTGCTTGCTGAGCAAAAGCTCATGTTTTAAGTTTATGCTGTAGGTAAACAACCCTGCGGTACTTCATGATACAAGGCAGTGGAGCATGGCAAGGCAAAGCTGTGAAACTGTGGGATGGGAATCATTACGTTTCTTTTTGTTGAATTATGTTACGCTAAATATGTTGTATTTAAGTACAAGAACACATTTCTGCCATAAGTAGTTATGTATAAGTACATGTATGTATGTAAGTAATTATTAACAAATTTCCAAGTCAAGTTATATTTATCAGTTGTATAAAAAAAAAAAAAAAATTTGCCCAAATTTTCATATATTATAAGTAAGTATGTATGGTCACGGCCGGCGCTAGGCGGGTCGTGACAAAAAGTTTAGGATTATTAATATTTAGAAGTTAAAGAAAGTTCTTTAGAGGAGGATTTAGCAAGAATTTAATGTTCGAAAGCTTAACCTTAGCCGGCCACCTCATAAGGACTAAAGTGCAAATATTTTGCCTTTAGGGGTCAATGTGTAATTTTGGAGAAAATTGTGGACCTATAAGCAAATATGTAACATTTTGAACTATGAACTTTTTAAGTTAAATTTCCTAGTTCAACTAAGCTAATGATCTATTACAAGTTTAGTTAATCTAGTTAGAAATTAAGAAATAAGTTAGGATTGGATGATTCCAAATTCTAATTTTGACCAATCCTATTTTTCCATGTGGATAGCCTAGGAAACCGGCCACCTCATGGTCTTATGAGCAATAAATCTTGTTTTTTAAAGAGTATTATGCAGAGTGGAGAAATTTAAGTATCATTAAAAATTGACAAATCATGCCCTAAGTTTAGTGACTAAGCACTTTAATTTTGCTTGGTTGATTATGTTTTATGATTCAATTAGCAAGTTGTCCCATTTGACACTCAATGGCCGGCCATCATGAGGATAAGACACCTCATGCCTCTAGCTTGGATGAGTCACCCTCCTATCCTTGCTCTTTTGGCAAGCTAAAGTTACACAGCTCATCACTATAACCAGCCATAACAAGGAGACAACACATCATGGCCTAGCTTTGGTGAGCAACTCTTCTAGCTTGCTCTCTTGGCTAGCTCAAGCTTTGCCAAATCACTAACCATGACCGGCAACCATGAGGGAGGGACAGCTCATGGTCTAGCTTTGATGAATAACCTCCCTTAGCCTAGCTCCCTTGGCAAGCCAATGTTTGCACACCTCACCCCCCTAAGGCCGGCCATTACAAGGAAAAGCCACGAAACAAGATTTTGAGGCCCTTAGAGGCCGAATTTGAAAAAAATCAAAACTGCAAAGTTGTAGAGGAGGGAAAATTCTAGGGACGTGAAAGGTTTTTGAAAATAAGGCCTTTAAGATCCTTGTTTTTACAAAAACCCGAGGCCAGGTTATGAAATTGTAATTATGGTTGAAAAATTTTCAAAGGATAAAACAAGCAAGTTAATTACAGAATTGACTTTTGAGTTAAAAACAAAAGTTGTAGGAGACTTCAATATCTACAACTTTCATGAAGAAAACTTTTTCAAATTTAAAATAGATTTGTAAGAAAAAGAAAAAACATATATAAATAAGTTTTAAACACAGTTTTTCAGAATTCTAGAGTCTTACTAAATTCAAAAAGGAGTTGAGTTTTAGGGTTTGTGTTTTGTAATAGGATAGTAACTAGAGTTATTTGTGATATTATGATAGGATGATTCTTATCCTATGATTTTATTGAAAACAGGAAAGCAACCTGTTTAAGTGGAATATTTTAATTCAAGGTGCAAAGTAACTGGTAAGTACGACTCCGCCTACAGCGTAAACGAAAATGTTTTTGTTGTATGTTTCAAGTTCATGGTGATATGAGTATGATAAATGTCTATGGCTTTCAAGTTCATGGTGATATAAGTATGATATATGTTATGGCTTTCAAGTTCAAGAAGATATGAGTATGATATATGTTTATGGCTTTCAAGTTCATGTTGATATGTTTATGATGAATGTTATAGCATGTATTTTTATATGATGAATATTTTGATATTATGGCATCACGAGGCATGCTCATTAACGATAAGTTACTCGGTAAGAATAAGAATTTGGTTTCGAGTAAGAAACTATTTATATGAATTGATTTTCAATTAAGTTAAAGCAAGAACAAGTTAAAGAAAAACTTTCAAGTATAATGGCAAGCAAGTTGCCTTGTGTCGTATCGACCCGCACTAGGTCGGGTTTGGTCCATGGTTTGAGTTGGACAGGGCTGGCCGCCCCAACCACTCCATGGCAGCGCGCCACGGTACGTACACTTATGTTATGTAAGGGCCCTAGAATTATGTTAAGTTAAGACAACATAATGAAAGCATAAAGAATTCATGCATTACGTTTTATGAAATATTTTGCGAATCAATAGTTGTGCTTGCTGAGCGAAAGCTCATAATTTAAGTTTATGCTGTAGGAAAGCAGACTTATGGCAGTACATGATACAAGACGGTGGAGTGTGGCAATGCAAAGCTGTGAAACTGTGGGATTGGAAACTGCTACGTATTTTGTTAAGTTCCGCCATGTTAATTTTGATTATGTTGTATCTAAGTACAAAATTATGATAAGTAAATAAGTTTGTGTACATATATATATATATATATATATGTAAGTGATTACTGCGAGTAATCCCAATTTCAAAGTTATATATATATCGTTTGTAAAAAAAAATTTAGTCCCAATTTTTGCATATTGTTAAGTAAGTTATCAAGTAAGTAAGTAAGTATGTATGGTAACGGCCTACGTTAGGCGGGTCGTTACAGTCATACTAGTCAACTACAATCTCCCTCCGAAGTTGAGCATGAAGTGGAAGTTCTTGATGATGACTTTATTGATATCTGGTCCTCAACAACCAGGAAATGACATTGATGTGTACTTAGCACCTCTAATCGATGATCTGAAGAGCTTATGGGAAAAGGGGATCGAAGTTAGAGATGCTTACCGTCAAGAGACATTCACACTCCGTGCAATGTTGATGTGGACAATTAATGACTTTCCTGCTTATGGAAATCTATCTGGTTATTCAGTCAAGAGTTCTATCGGTTGTCCCGTTTGTATGAAAGAAACATCCTCCATCCGATTGAAGAATGGTAAGAAAACCGTTTACCTTGGTCATAGGAGATTCTTACCACAAAATCATCGATACCGCAAACAGAAAAAGGCTTTCGATGGTAATACAGAAGAAAGAATACCTCCCCGGGTTTTGACGGGCGAAGATGTTTATGAGATGGTTAAGGATTTGAAAGTAGTGCTCGGGAAAAGAAAACGGCATAACAATGATCCTGTGGTAGATGGACCTTGGAAAAAACGGTCCATTTTCTACGAACTTCCATATTGGAGGACGCTTTTTGTTCGTCATTGCTTGGATGTGATGCATATTGAGAAAAACGTTTGTGAATCAATAGTGGGCACGTTGCTAGACATTCCTAATAAGAGCAACGATGGTGAAAAGGCACGGTTGGATCTTAAGGAATTGAAGATTAGACTTAACTTGATCCCTACGAAGAAAGGGAATGCAACTTACTTACCTCCAGCGAAGTACACACTAGCAAGACAAGAGAAAAGAAAGCTTTGTGAGTGGCTCGCTTCTGTAAAAGTGCCCACCGGGTATTCTTCCAACTTCAAAAGGTTGGTGTCTATGAAGGATCTGAGGCTGATTGGAATGAAATCACATGATTGTCATATCTTGATGCAACAGTTATTATCGCTGGCCTTGCGAGGAGTTTTAACGAAGGATATGAGATTCGCAATTACCAAGTTATGCTCATTTTTCAACTCGATATGCTCTAAGGTAATTGATCCATTGACACTAGATTCGCTACAATTAGAGTTGGTTAAGACTTTGTGCTTGCTTGAGAAGTACTTTCCACCCTCATTTTTTGACATAATGATTCATCTAACGGTGCACTTAGTCCGGGAAGTGAAGTTATGTGGACCGGTATACTTGAGATGGATGTATCCTTTTGAAAGATACATGAAGGTTTTGAAAGGTTATGTCAAGAACCGAAATAGGGCAGAAGGATGTATAGTAGAAAGCTACATTGCGGAGGAATCGATCGAATTTTGCTCCGAGTACTTTGTTGGAAAAATCGGATCCGGTATTAGAGTTACGGCGCAGCGGAAGTTTTAAAATTTTATGCCGATTCGGAAAAGAAGCTCATGATGCATATAACAATAAATTAAATTCATGATCAAGCGTACCTTATTTTTTGGATTCCGGAATTGCTAGAGCAATTGACCAATGTGTCTTCTCTATTATTCTCGAGTTCCACGTCTCAGAGTGTGTGTGGGCACACGTTCTATGAATCCAAGTGACCGGTAATGCTTTCCGAAGTCTAGATCCTTCCTTCTCAATTCCGATGTTCTTCGTTGAGAATATTATCCAACTTCTTTCTTAAAAACTGCAAAACAGGAACCGGTTAACCTCCTATGAAAATTATCACTCGGTTTAACCTTCCTCACAATTTTGATTCAATGGAATTTTCTCTCTTTTTCTCACTCAAGAGTATGGCCGAATTTTATGATGTGGAAGAAACCCAAATTATTTTTCTTCTCACTCCAAAAACGTTTTTCTCCTTTGTGAATGACCAAAAATTAGTTTTTCAAGAATTCCTCGCCTTTATATAGAAGTCCAATCCTTTTCAAAATTTATCTCCTTTAAAAAATAATTTATAATTATTTTTCTGGATAAATTTTGAATCAAAAGATCATACAACTTTAGGGCTAGATTCATAGAACCTAAAAACGTTTTTCCAAGAGGAAATCTTTCCTCAAAAAATTCGGCCACCTTTGAAATTCAAAGGTTGATTGGTGGTTCAAATCTTAAATCAAGAATCTAGACTAGTCAAAAGATCCTAGTCCTATCTTGATTCAAATTCCTTTTAAACCTTTTTGAATTTAAATATGATTCACTTATTTGAATTAAATATTTTCCACACAACATCAACTATATTAATTAATTTAAATCAATGGAATATTTCAAATTTTCTTTCCTCACAAAAACCGTGCACCTTTTTTAAGGAAAGAAAAATCCATCAAATAATCTTCATTATTTAAATCAATTAATAATTTAATGTTAGGAATATATTTGAATAATTTTGAAACAAAATTTTCTTCCCTCCACCTATCTAAAAACCGTGCACCACATTTAGATTAGGAGAGAAAAATTTGTTTTCCAAAATTAAATAATTCAAACACAATCTTATTTCAAAATTCAACTAACCAATCTCATGTTGACAAATCATATTATTTGTCTACACTAATCTCACATGTCCAATCTTTTCTGGATTGCATGTTAGAGAGTACCATGTCTTAACAGACATTACTAAATTCCATTTAAATTTACCAATCTCATTAGGAACAATTCCCGAGACGCTATACGGAACTATATGAGCTAATAGAGGGACCCGATGGAAATATGTAAAGTGGCTCCTATAATTGTGAAAAATTAATCCCAGATTAATTATTCATCAATTATCAACTTCAATACTATTCCACTAAAAGTTTGAAGCTAAACTCCTGTTTACATACCGTATTACGAAAGCTCTCTTACGCAGCGCTTCTTCCATGATTGAATTAAGGACTTTTTCCGTTTTACCTTTTCAATCATTTTAACTTAAAGTTCCATTATTCTCTATTGAAAGAATCACCAATTGTAAAACCATACAATTGGTAAACCACCAGAGAACACAAAGTAAACCGATGGCCAAGATCTTGTTATACTATCTTTCAATCCCCGAATAATGCCTTTAAGTAGATAACATTTACTATCGTTAAGATAGCTATGGATTCCGTATCTGTGAATCTTGATTTCTCCATCCATAAGTCATGCACCCAAAACACAAGTATATTGACCATGAATTAACAGTGTCTCACCTATAGTGTATTAAAGTACATAAGTCATGGATACGAACTCAAGCAATCATTTCAGGATTAAGATTAATGCAGGATGATAATCAAAGTGTTATTGATTCTTATAAACGGAATTATTAAACCGAATCAATTAACACTTTAGGTCCAGTCCAATATCATACCTCAATACTGGTATACATTAAAGTTTCTACTCGGAACCTATCCGATGGTTAAGACAAACCATCCCTCCAAGGAAGTAGATAACCTTTACAATCTTATCATGAATAAGATCCCCAAATCTTATTCCATCGATTGTGGACTATTTATTTAGACTGTTATCAAATTACCACGTCTTCTATGTATACCCCGTATACATATGGTAATCCGATATATTAACAACAGCCAAGGAGTATTTTATGTTTGCTCAAAATAACCATACAATCAACAAATGAAAATAAATAGGACACAACTTATTAAACATGAATAACCTCCTCTTATTAATATCAAAATGTCATATTTACAGAAAATCCCTAATATTGATTTTCTATCCTTAGGGCACATTTAGATCCCAACAATCTCCCACTTGCCCTAAGCGAGTAAATGTGACATATTACGCATCCCCATGCCTTCAACGTGTTCTTCGAATCTTCTAGCCACCAAAGTCTTCGTGAACGGGTCAGCAAGATTGTCCTCTGATGCGATTTTACAAACCGTCACATTTCCACTCTCAACAAAGCCTCTGATGATGTGATATTTTCTGTCAATGTGCTTACTCCTCTTATGATGCCTAGGATCCTTGGTATTAGCTACTGCTGCACTGTTGTCATGGTAGAGCACCATAGCTTTATCCATACCAAGAACGACCTCAAGGTCACCAAGGAACATGCGGAACCATACCGCTTCCTTTGATGCCTCACTGGCTGCCACATACTCGGCTTCCATGGTCGAGTCAGCAATGCAAGATTGCTTAATACTCCTCCACACAACGGCACCACCTCCAAGGGTAAAAACAGATCCTGAAGTCGATTTCCTTGAATCCTGATCTGATTGAAAATCAGAATCTGTGTATCCTCTAGGAACAAGATCCTGACTGGAATACACTAGCATATAGTCCCTTATTCTCCGTAGATACTTGAGTATATGCTTGACCGCAACCCAATGGTTCGGTCCTGGATTCGACTGATATCGACTTACCATACCAACCGCAAAACAAATGTCAGGCCTAGTGCATAACATAGCGTACATAAGACTACCTACCGCTGATGCATAAGGTACATTTTTCATACGCTCACTTTCTTCGGATGTCTTGGGACAGTCATCTCTAGAAAGCTTGATTCCAATTCTGAAAGGTTGGGCACCTTTCTTGAAATCTTTCATAGAAAACTTCTCAAGTACTTTATCAATGTATGAAGCTTGAGAGAGTGCTATCGTTTTGTTCTTTCTATCTCTAAAGAGTTGAATACCAAGAACATAACTAGCTTCTCCTAAGTCCTTCATTTCAAACTGTTTGGCTAACCAAACTTTGACAGATGATAATGTTGCCACATCGTTTCCAATAAGCAATATATCATCCACATAAAGTACAAGAAAAATCACTTTCTCGTTCTTGATACATTTATAAACACATGGTTCATCAATATTTTGTTCGAATCCATAGGTTTTGATCGCTTAATCAAACCTAATATTCCAAGAACGAGATGCTTGCTTTAATCCATAAATGGATTTAAGCAACTTGCATACCTTGTCTTCTTGGCCTTTTGCCTTGAACCCGTCTGGTTGTATCATATAGATATCTTCTTCAAGAGAGCCATTCAAGAAAGCTGTCTTGACATCCATTTGCTAGATCTCATAATCGAGAGCAGCCACAATAGATAAAAGAATGCGGATTGACTTGAGCATTGCTACAGGCGAGAAGGTTTCATCATAGTCGATTCCTTCTTTCTGCGTATAGCCCTTTGCTACAAGTCTTGCCTTGAAAGTTTCCACTTTCCCATCCACACCTCTCTTCCTCTTGTATACCCACTTACACCCAATCGGTTTTATGCCTTGGGGCAAGTCTACAAGTTTCCCCCGTTGGAATCCATATATTCCATCTCGGTGTTCATAGCTTTTTGCCAAAAACTAGAATCAACATCCTCCATAGCTTCCTTGTACGTAGCCGGATCATCAACATGTTCTATGGATTCTGCTTCAAAAAATTCACCATTGAACATGTACCTTTCAGGTTCCCTAATAATCCTCCTACTACGACGAAGCTCCCGTGGTTGTTGATTCTTTAATGGTTTTTCCACAGGGTTTTCTGTGACTTTTGGAATATCCAAACCCGAAGTTATCTCCTTAAGCACTACTTTGCTACGAGGTTTAAAGTCTTCCACGTAACTTTCCTCCAGGAATGTTGCATGTGAAGAAACGAAGACTTTATTTTGCTTTGGATTATAAAACAGACCACCTTTTGTCCCTTTTGGATAGCCAACAAACAAGCACACTTCTGATCGTGACTCCAACTTCTTCGCTTCCTTATCCAGGACGTGTGCCGGACAACCCCAAATTCGAATATGATTCAAATTAGGTTTCCTACTCGTCCATAACTCATAAGGATTTTTAGGAACCGATTTGGAGGGAACATTATTCAGAAGATAGCATGTAGTTTGTATGGCGTGCCCACAAAATGACAATGGTAATGTGGAGTAACTCATCATAGACCAGACCATATCCAATAGGGTCCTATTCCTTCTCTCAGCTATACCATTCTGTTGAGGAGTACCTGGTGTAGTCAACTGGGATTGTATCCCATTTTCTATCAAATATCCTAAGAACTCATCCGATAGGTATTCCCCACCTCGATCCGATCGATGTGTCTTAATGGACTTGCCTAATTGTTTCTCCGCTTCAGCCCGAAATTCTTTGAACTTGTCAAAGGCTTCGCTTTTGCAGGTCATCAAATAGACATATCCATACCTTGAGTAATCATCAATAAAAGTGATATAATACTCATACCCACCACGTGCTTCTATGTTCATGGAACTACAAACATCCGTATGCACAAGTTCTAAAAGTTCCTCGACACGACCATCCTTGGCAGCAAAATGCCGTTTAGTCATCTTGCCCTCCAAACAGGATTCACATTGTGGCCAAGGTTCAACCTCATACAAGTCAAGGCATTCCTCCTTTACCATCCTTTGTATTCTGTTAAGGCTTATGTGACCAAGTCATAAATGCCAAAGATCTGATTTGTTAGAGTGAGAAGACTTATGTCTTTTAGTGTTCTTTTCCAATTCTGTATCAAGCAATGAGTGCATCTTAGGTTTGATAAAATAAAGATTTCCATGCATCCATCCATTACAGATAAGAGAATTGTTTTTCCTAATAACAACTTTATTATTAAAAGAAACTGAATAAGAATCTTTAATCAAACAAGCTACCGAAATTAGGTTCCTCTTGAAACTAGGAACATAAAAACAATGTCTCAAAACAATAAACCTAAATTTATCAAAATAAAGATGCACTTCTCCCACTGCTTCAGCTCGCACTAATGTCCCATCACCGGTTCTTAACGTGAAGTTTTCCTCATGCAGACTTCTCGTTACCTTGAACCCCTGCAGAGAAATACAAACATGGTTAGTAACTCCAGAATCTATAACCCAATTGTCCTTAGATGCCTCCACTAAACAACCCTCAAGATACAGGATATCGAAATTACCTTTTTGCTTTTGCATAGACAGGTATTCTCGGCAATCCTTCTTGAAATGTCCTTTCTTCCCACAGTGAAAGCACTTAGCCTTTTTGGGATCCACCTTTCGCTTCTTAGTCTTGGTAGACTTCTTAGAAACAGGTGCATTCGTCACAGGCTTGTTCCCCTTGTTCTTTCCCTTTTCCTTCTTCCTTTTTGGATTAGGAGCAGGCGAACTAGGTTCAGCCACATTTGCCTCAGCCTTAGATCCAGAACCCTTAAAAATGTTCTCAAAGGCTTGCAACTCTTTCATCAATTCCGTTAAAGACATCTCCTTCCTGTTAAGGTTGTAGGATGCCTGAAACAAATCGAAATCCTTGGATAAGGTTTGGAAAACCATGACCAATTGAGTTGCTGCATCGATCTCAGGCCCATTTGCCTGAGGTTCAGACAAATAAGCCATGACTTTCATCATGTGCTCCTTGATGGGAGTTCCAACCCTCTGCCTGCAGTTCATGAGACCTTTGATAGCATCGGTCTTAGCCTGAATAGTTTGTTCACCAAACATTTCCTCCAGGTTATCCATGATCTGCCTAGCAGTTTGATGCTCTTCATGCTGTTTCTGGAGCACGTTAGACATGCTTGCCCGAATATAGCACATAGCACTTAGGTTGGAATTGTCCCAGTACTCAAGCGCTACAAAATCCCTATCAGGAGCATTGATCGCAGGCGTTGACGGTCGAGGTTGGGTTAGGACAAAACTGTGTTTCTCAAAGTTTAGGACGATAAGCAAGTTCCTTTTCCAGTCATTAAAATTCTCGCCAGTTAATTTGTTTTGCGTAAGTATCACAGATAAAGGGCTCGACATTTTGATCTATAATAAGAAAACATGTAATAAGTACGAGCAAACATCCTATCAGTTTATAAAATATGGTTTTGTAATGAAACAAAAAGATCTATATGCAATCTAAATATTCATGTGTAAAACCCTTAAAACACATACCTTACAACGATAATTCCTAGCTTCTGCTTTCTAAGCTACCGAGGGGTAGTCATAGAATAACTAGCCAAGAACACAGATCCCTTCCGATTAATACATATTCGTCCATGGAGAAAACTCCATTAAATATATATTAACTATCGTTTATTTGGCCACTACTTTATATAACAGAGCCTCGAGGGAGGGTTAATAAATAAAGTAGCATGAGTGTGTAACCATCGTTTTCAATTTTGAATCCATATTTTACATCCGCCACCGAGGGGTGATCTAAACATAAAATATGCCCAAAATTGTTATCCTTTCGGAAATCCAAATCAGTGTGCGCTCTAGGTAAGATACCTATCCGAAGGGAATTCCTGGGTCAAAACCGAGTAGTAGGTACTACCATGCGTAACTATTGGAACAACGATGGAGGCCGTAGGTCTTAGTGTGTAAAACCTTCTCCCACTCATTCTTTTTAAATTAGGGTATTTGTTTTTCTTGCATAAACAATATTTATTGAGTGGCACTTCCTAGTCTATATGGCATGTTATCAATACATCACGAAATAGTATAACATATTCATCTAGCAACACATCATCTATGGTTTGCAAAATATGTAAATAGCCGTGGATCATGATTCCATCCTAGAGAAAAGAAAAATTGTAAAATTTACAAAAAAAAATAACCGAAACATATATCGGCCTTCATTTGTAGATCCATGCCTTGCATCCTTTTTCAATGTGTTTTTTTTCTCCAATGTCACATCTTTTCAAATTTAAAATTAAATTTAAATTTCAAAAAAATTATATGTGATTTTTAATTTTAATCAAAATTACAAAATATCAAAATTTAAATAAAAAATCCGATTTATTAAATTTTAAAATTCAAAAAATTTTGAAATTTTGAAATTTCAAATTTAAATCACAAAATTTTAAAATTCATAATAATATCCATTAAATTTAAATTTAAATTTTCAATTTTGATTTCCAAATTATCAAGATCACATATCACTGGAAAATTTAATTTTCAAAAAGATTTTGTGATTTTTTTTAATTAAAAAACATTTTTTTAATTAAAAAATTCCAAAAAACAAAAAATCACATCCTTTGAAAATTTACATACCTTCATTCATCTTCAATCTCCTCGAATCCATTGTAGCCCGAATTTTACAAAAAAAATTCCTACGCCGTTTCCGGCTTACAAAAATTCTAGGAATTGAAAGAACGACCTAGCGGTGATAATAGACCGCATCTATTACACTTGAAAATTCTAGATACAAATTCTAACCTCTATGGAATCATGACCGGCAAAATTGAACAAGATCATATATTATAAAAATAATATAAAGCATTCATTCATTCATACATCCATTCATAATATATTTAACATACTCAAAATAAAACCTAGAGTGTCAACTCTCTAAAATATTTCATTAATGCATAAAGAGAAATTTATTCGATCAAATAATTTATGTTATATATATGATCATGAGTTGGCTCTGATACCAATTGTTGGAAAAATCGGATCCGGTATTAGAGTTACGGTGCAGCGGAAGTTTTAAAATTTTTATGCCGATTTGGAAAAGAAGCTCATGATGCATATAACAATAAATTAAATTCATGATCAAGCGTACCTTATTTCTTGGATTCCGGAATTGCTAGAGCGATTGACCAACGTGTCTTCTCTATTATTCTCGAGTTCCACGTCTCAGAGTGTATGTGGGCACACATTCTATGAATCCATGTGACCGGTAATGCTTTCCGAAGTCTAGATCCTTCCTTCTCAATTCCGATGTTCTTCGTTGAGAATATTATCCAACTTGTGTCTTAAAAACTGCAAAACAGGAACCGGTTAACCTCCTATGAAAATTATCACTCGGTTTAACATTCCTCACAATTTTGATTCAATGGAATTTTCTCTCTTTTTCTCACTCAAGAGTATGGCCGAATTTTATGATGTGGAAGAAACCCAAATTATTTTTCTTCTCACTCCAAAAACGTTTTTCTCCTTTGTGAATGACCAAAAATTAGTTTTTCAAGAATTCCTAGCCTTTATATAGAAGTCCAATCCTTTTCAAAATTTATCTCCTTTAAAAAATAATTTATAATTATTTTTCTGGATAAATTTTGAATCAAAAGATCATACAACTTTAGGGCTAGATTCATTGAACTTAAAAACGTTTTTCCAAGAGGAAATCTTTCCTCAAAAAATTCGGCCACCTTTGAAATTCAAAGGTTGATTGGTGGTTCAAATCTTAAATCAAGAATCTAGACTAGTCAAAAGATCCTAGTCCTATCTAGATTCAAATTCCTTTTAAACCTTTTTGAATTTAAATATGATTCACATATTTGAATTAAATATTTTCCACACAACATCAACCATATTAATTAATTTAAATTAATGGAATATTTCAAATTTTCTTTCCTCACAAAAACCGTGCACCTTTTTTAAGGAAAGAAAAATCCATCAAATAATCTTCATTATTTAAATCAATTAATAATTTAATGTTAGGAATATATTTGAATAATTTTGAAACAAAATTTTCTTCCCTCCACCTATCTAAAAACCGTGCACCACATTTAGATTAGGAGAGAAAAATTTGTTTTCCAAAATTAAATAATTCAAACACAATCTTATTTCAAAATTCAATTAACCAATCTCATGTTGACAAATCATATTATTTGTCTACACAAATCTCACATGTCCAATCCTTTCTGGATTGCATGTTAGAGAGTACCATGTCTTAACAGACATTACTAAATTCCATTTAAATTTACCGATCTCATTAGGAACAAATCCCGAGACGCTATACGGAACTATATGAGCTAATAGAGGGACCCGATGGAAATATGTAAAGAGGCTCCTATAATTGTGAAAAATTAATCCCAGATTAATTATTCATCAATTATCAACTTCAATACTATTCCACTAAAAGTTTGAAGCTGAACTCCTGTTTACATACCGTATTACGAAAGCTCTCTTACGCAACGCTTCTTCCATGATTTATTCATCGCTTGCTTAATCCCCATATGTTATCCATGATTGAATTAAGGACTTTTTCCGTTTTACCTTTTCAATCATTTTAACTTAAAGTTCCATTATTCTCTATTGAAAGAATCACCAATTGTAAAACCATACAATTGGTAAACCACCAGAGAACACAAAGTAAACCGATGGCCAAGATCTTGTTATACTATCTTTCAATCCCCGAATAATGCCTTTAAGTAGATAACATTTACTATCGTTAAGATAGTTATGGATTCCGTATTTATGAATCTTGATTTCTCCATCCATAAGTCATGCACCCAAAACACAAGTATATTGATCATGAATTAACAGTGTCTCACCTATAGTGTATTAAAGTACATAAGTCATGGATACGAACTCAAGTAATCATTTCAGGATTAAGATTAATGCAGGATGATAATCAAAGTGCTATTGATTCTTATTGTAATAACCAACCTGTTTGTAAACTTATGATTTCTTTCGTTAAGAATCAAAGTTTGTTTATGCTATATGTATGATATGTTTTCTATGAAAAGTTGTTGTATCTTTTGCTAAAAGATTCAATAAGTTAGTTACGCAAGTTTAAGACCTTTTGTCAAAAAGGGTAAATTTATGCTTTATGATTCTATGTTAGTAATTTATAAATTTAAGAAAATCTTTTACGCAGTTCAGAAAAGCTTAGGACAATGGTCCTGTTTAATTATACTGTTATCAGTTGAAAACAGTATATGAATATTTATGTTATTATGTTATTATGAACTGCATTTAGGAGATTAAGCCAAACAAGGCCTTTAAGGATGACACCTCTGATGACAAGTGTCATTGTTATGATTGGTCACCTCACAGGGACCAAAATGCAAATATTTTATGTTTAGGGGTCAATTTGCAAATTAAGGAAAGTTCATGATTTTAGAGCTAAAAAGTCTTCTAAGGAAGGATTTAGTAAGAATTTGATGTTTGAAGGCTTAACCATAACCGGCCAATTCATAGGGACCAAAGTGCAAATATTTTGCCTTTAGGGGCCAATGTGCAATTTTGGAGAAAATTGTAAACTTATCAGCAATTATGTAAATTTTTGAATTAGGGACTTTTTAAGTAAAGTTTCTTAGTTCAATTAAGTCAATGATCCATTTCTAGTTTAGTTAGTTTGGTTGGAAATCAAGGAAGACAAGTTAATATTGTATTTGATAACTCTAGCTAGAACCAATCACATTGTTCCATGTGTCACCATAGGAACCGGCCACATCATGGCTTTTTGAGCAAGGGATCTTGTTTTTAAAAATTATTATACAAATTAGAAGATTTTAAGTGTTATTAAAAGTTTACAAATCATACCCTAAGTTTGGTAATTAAACAATTTGATTTGCTTGGTTGATTTTGTGTTATGGATCAATTAGCAAATTGTTTCACATGGTTTCTTCAAAACCGGTCACATGAGGATAAGACACTCTAGACCCCCCTAGCCTTGCGCCCTTGGCAAGCCAAGGCTTGCACACCTAGGCACCAAAGGCCGCCCACCACAAGGAAGCAACACATCATGGTGTAGCCTTGGTGAGTAACATCCCTAGTCTTGCTCACTTGGCAAGCTCATGTATTGCCAAAGCCACCACCCAAGGGCCGGCCACCACAAGGAAGTGACACTTCATAGCCTAGCTTTGGTGAGTGAGTATACCTAGCTTTACATACTTGGCAAGCCAAGGCCTTGCTAAGCCAACACCAAGACCGGCCATCATTAGAGAATGACACCTCATGGACTAGCTAGGATTAGTAAGCCATTCTAGCTTTGCTCACATGGATGACCAAGGCATTGACACATCCCTTGGCCTAGCCTTGATGAACCAACACTCTAGACTTCCTAGCCTAGCCTCCTTGGCAAGCCAAGGCTTGCACATCTCACCCCTAGGGCCGGCCAACACAAGGTAATGCCACCTCAAGCTTGTAGCCTTGATGAGCAAGCACTTTAGCTAAGCTTGCTTGGCAATTTGGAGCAAGAATGGCCGGCCAACACATAAGGACTAAAGGAAAAATATTTTGGCTTAAGGACCATTGCATAAAATTACAAAAGATGGATTTCTTGAACTCTTTTAGCCCTTGACACCTCATGCACCTAGGCTAGCTTAGTAAGCTTGCTAGCCTTGCTTGTTGGTAAGCATAAGCATGCTCAAACTCCACCTAAGGCCGGCCACACTAAGAGAGGGACACCTCATGGTTCCTAGCCAATATGATTAAGCACCCTAGCTTGGGTTATTTGGCACAAGAAGAACAAGAATGGCCGGCCACCTTTCAAGAAGACAAAACCAAATTGGTTTCTTCTATGGACTAAAGAGCAAATTGTTGTACCTTAGGGATTAGTAAGTAATTTTAAGATTTTGTGCTTCATCTATAAATAGGTGAAGGTGCTGTTGTATTATTTGGTTAGCCAACACACACACACACACACTTGAGCAGCACAAACTCTCCCAATTCTGCCATAGAAGCCGAGAAAAGAAAGGAGAGAAAAGAAAGAATTTTCGATTTAGTGTGAGGAAAATTTTAAATACCCTAATTTAAGAATTTCATCAGTGAAACTGGAGGTAAATATTGTTATCCTCTAGTTCTTCATTTATAATTTAAGAGAATGATTAATAGGGATAAACATGAGTTTAATTTTGTAAGATGTATGCACTAGGGTTTTGTATGCTTGATTAAGGTTTCTATCTGGACAGTTTTTCTGAAACTAGATTTTGAGGCCTTTAGAGGCCGAATCTTAAAAAAGTTAAAACTGCAAAGTTGTAGAGGAGGGAAAATTCTAGGGGCCAGCGTGGCCAGTTTTTGAAAATAAGGCCTTTAAGACCCTCATTTCTATAAAAACCCGAGACCAAATTATGAGTAGTAAGTTTGGTCGAAAAATTTTCAAAGGCATAAACAAGCATGTCAAAGACAGATTTGAAGTTTGAGGTTAAAATAAAAGATGTAGGAGACTTCAAGATATACAACTTTCATGAAGGAAACTTTTCCAAATTCGAAACGGATTTGTGAGAAAAGAACTAAACTTTATGAATTGGTTTTGAACCCGGTTTTCAAAATATTAGAATTCTTACTAAATTTCAAAAAGGAGTTGAAATTTAGGATTTTTAGATAGCAATTAGAATCATTATGATATTATGATAGGATGATACTCATCCTATGATTTTTCTTGAAAACAGGAAAACGACCTGTTTGAGTGAAGAATTTTGATTCAAGGCGCAGTAACAGTAAGTACGACTCCGCCTACAGCATAAACGAAAACTATTTGTTGAATGCTTTCAAGTTTATGATGATATAAGCATGATAAAACATTATGGCCTGTATGATATCAAGTTCATGATGTTATGTGTATAAGAAGTATTTATGATATGTATGTATATACGTTTTTAAGATATGATGAATATTAAAGTATGAATGGCATGTATGTATTCAAGGAATAATGAATGTATGGCATGTATGTTTTCAAGTTCATGTTAAGAGATATATGATGTATGTTTATAGTATGTATGTTCACATGATGAATAATTTGATATTATGGCATCACGAAGTATGCTCACTAAAGATAAGCTATTTGGTAAAGTATGAAATCCCAGTTTCAGTTAAGAAACTGGTTATGAATATGAAACAACATTTCAAGTATGAAATAAGATAAGAACAAGATTTTAAGCATCACTATAAGCAGAATGCTATATGTCGTATCGGCCCGCGTCAGGTCGGGTTTGGTTCATGGTTTGAGTTGGACAGGGCTGGCCGCCCCAACCACTCCATGGCAGCGCGCCACGGTATGTACAGTTATGTTATGTTAAGTAAGTGTGACGACCCGCCTAGCGCCGGCCGTTACCATGCATTCTTACATAATAGTATATGAAAATTTAGACAGAAATTTTTTTTTTTTTACAACTGATAAATATTGTTTAACTTGGAAAGTCCATAATAAACATTTATATCCATACATATACTTATACATAATTACTTATAGCGGAAATGAGTTTTTGTACTTAAATACATCATATTTAGCGTAGCATAATTTAACAAAAAGAAACGTAGTGATTCCGTCCCACAGTTTCACAGCTTTGCCTTGCCATGCTCCACCGCCTTGTATCAAGAAATACTGCATGGTTGCTTACCTACAGCATAAACTTAAAACATGAGCTTTCGCTCAGCAAGCACAACTATTTATCCACAAAACATATCATGATAACATAATGCATGAACCATTTATGATCAATTTCTGTTTTCATAAGTTAGCATAGATTTTGGGCCCTTACATAACTTAACATGAATGTACGTACCGTGGCGCGCTGCCATGGAGTGGTTGGGGCGGCCAGCCCTGTCCAACTCAAACCATGAACCAAACCCGACCTGACGCGGGTCGATACGACATATAGCTTCCTGCTTATATTAAAAGTCTTGTTCTTGTCTTATTTCATACTTGAAATATTGTTTCATATTCATAACCAGTTTCTTAACTGAAGCTGGGGTTTCATATTTTACCAACTCGTTATTCTTTAATGAGCATACTTCGTGATGTCATAATATCACATTTCTCATCATATCAACATACATACTATAAACATACATTCATGAACTTGAAAACATACATGCCATACATTCATCATTTCTTGCATACATACATGCCATACATTCATCATTTCTTGCATACATACATGTCATTCGTACTTTAATATTATCATATCTTAAAAATGTATATACATACATATCATAAATATTTCTTATACACATAACATTATAAACTTGATATCATACAAGCCATAACGTTTTATCATGCTTATATCATTATAAACTTGAAAGCATTCAACAAACAATTTTTGTTTATGCTGTAGGCGGAGTCGTACTTACCGTTACTGCGCCTTGAATCACAATCTTTCACTCAAACAGGTCGTTTCCCTGTTTTCAAGAAAAATCATAGGATGAGTATCATCCTATCATAATAACACAATGATTCTAATTGCTAACAACCATTCCTAAATTTCAACTCCTTTTTGAAATTTAGTAAAAACTCTAATCATTTTGAAAATCGGGTTCCAAAACCAATTCATAAAGTTTAGTTCTTTTCTTACAAATCTGTTTCGAATCTGGAAAAGTTTTCTTCATTAAAGTTGTAGATATTGAAGTCTCCTACAACTTTTGTTTTAACCTCAAACTTCAAATCAGCCTTTAACATGCTTATTTTTGCCTTATAAAATTTTTCGACCAAACTTACTGCTTATAATTTGGTCTCGGGTTTTTATAGAAATAAAGGTCTTAAAAGCCTTATTTTCAAAAACTGGCCGCGTTGGCCCCTAGGATTTTCCTTCCTCTACAACTTTGCAGTTTTAACTTTTTAAAGATTCGGCCTCTAAAGGCCTCTAAATATTGTTTCAGAAAAACTGCTCGGATAGAGACTTAATCAAGCATACAAAAACCCTAGTGCATGTATCTTACAAAATTTAAACTCTTGCTTAATCATACTAATCATTCTCTTAATTCATAAATGGAGAACTAGAGGGTAACAATATTTACCTCAAGTTTCACGGATGGAATTCTTAATCTAAGGTAATTGAAAATTCTCTCACACTAAACCGAAAAGCTTTTCTAGTTTTCTTTTCTTTCTTTTCTTTCTTTTCTTTGCTCGGTTTCTATGGCAGGGTTGGGAGGAATTTGTGCTGCTCAAGGTTGTGTGTGTGTGTTGGCTAACCAAATGACACAACAGCATCTTCACCTATTTATAGATGAAACACAATTTTCCAAAATTGCTAACTAACCCCTAAAGATACCCTAGTTTGTTCTTTGGTCCCTACAAGAGACCAATTTGGTCTTGTCTTCTTGAAGGGTGGCCGGCCACTCTTGTGTCTTTCATGCCAAGTAACCCAAGCTAGGGTTGCTTACTCATGTGGCCTAGGGACCATGAGGTGTCCCCTCCTTGGTGTGGCCGGCCTTGGGTGGAAGTCATACATGCCTTGGTTTGCCAACAAGCAAAGCTAGTATGCTTACTAAGCTTGCCTAGGTGCAAAGGTGTCAAGCCCTAAAGGAGTTCAAGAATTCCATCTTTGGTAAATTGGGAGATAGTCCTTGAAGTCAAGCTATTTTTCTCCTTGGTCCCTATGTGTTGGCCGGCCATGCTTCATCCAATATGCCAAGCAAGCTAAGCTAGAATTGCTTGCTCATCAAGGCTACACTTTGAGGTGGCACATCCTTGGTGTGGCCGGCCCTAGGGTGATGTGTGCAAGCCTTGGCTTGCCAAGGAAGCTAGGCTAGGCAACCTAGGGTGTGTCAATGTCTTGGCTATCCATGTGAGCAAGGCTAGAGTAGCTTACTCACCCTAGCTACAAAATGATGTGTCATTCACTAAGGATGGCCGGTCTTGGTGTTGGCTTAGCAAAGCCTTGGCTTGCCAAGTAGGTGGAGCTAGGTTTGCTTACTCACCAAGGCTAGGCCATGAGATGTCATTTCCTCATGGTGGCCGGCCTTGGTGTGGTGGCTTAGGCAAACATGAGCTTGCCAAGTGAGCAAGTCTAAGGATGACTTACTCACCAAGGCTACACCACGATGTGTCGGTTCCTTGGATGGTCGGCCTTGGGTGCCTAGGTGTGCAAGCCTTGGCTTGCCATGGGTGCAAGGCTAGGGGTGACTAAGCCAAGCTATCACCTAGGGTTTCTCCCCTATGTGGCCGGTTTTGGTGTAACCAAGTGAGACAACATTGCTAAATGTGTCTTAACATAAAATCAACCAACCATACTAAAGTGTTAAAACACTAAACTTAGGGTTTGATTTGTAAACTTCTATTAACACTTAAAATCTTCTAATTTGCATAACCTTTTTCAAGAACAAGGTTACTTGCTCATCAAGCCATGACGTGGCCGGTTCCCATGGTGACACATGGCATAATGGGATTGGTTTTAGCTAGAGTTTTCAAAAACGATCTTAACTTGACATCCTTGATTTCCAACCAAACTAACTAAACTAAAAATGGGTCATTGACTTAATTGAACTAAGAAATTTTACTTAAGGAGTCCCTGGTTCAAAAATCTACATAATTGCTGATAAGTTTACAATCTTTTTCAAAATTGCACAATGGCCCCTAAAGGCAAAATATTTGCACTTTAGTCCCTATGACTTGGCCAATTTTTTGTTAAGCCTTTAAACATCAAGTTTTTACTAAATCCTTCCTTAAAAGACTTTTTAGCTTCAAAATCATAAAACTTTTCTTAATTTGCAAATTGACCCCTAAACATAAAATATTTGCATTTTGGTCCCTGTGAGGTGACCAATCATAGTAATGACACTTGTCATCAGAGGTGTCATCCTTAAAGGTCTGGTTTGGCTTATCTCCCAAATGCAGTCCTTTCGTAAAATAACATAAAATCATAAAGCATAAACTTACACCTTTTTCTTTTAACAAAAAGGTCTTAAACTTGCATAACTAACTTATTTGAATCTTTTAACTAAAGATTCAACAACTTTTCATAGAAACATATCATACATATAACATAAACAGACTTTGATTCTTAACAAAAGAAATCATAAGTTTACAAACAAGTTGGTTATTACAGTAAGGGCCCAAAAACTATGCTAACTTATGAAAACAAGAATTGACCATAAATGGTTCATGCATTATATTATCATGATATGTTTTGCGGATAAATAGTTGTGCTTGCTGAGCGTAAGCTCATGTTTTATGTTTATGCTGTAGGTAAGAAACCCTGCGGTACTTCATGATACAAGGCGGTGGAGCATGGCAAGGCAAAGCTGTGAAACTGTGGGACGGGAATTCACTACGTTTCTTTTTTTTAAATTATGCTACGCTAAATATGTTGTATTTAAGTACAAGAACACATTTCTGCCATAAGTAGTTATGTATAAGTACATGTACGTATGTAAGTGTTTATTATGAAGTTTCCAAGTCAAGTTATATTTATCAGTTGTATAAAAAAAATAATAATAATTTTTGTCTAAATTTTCATATATTATTAAGTAAGAATGTATGGTAACGGCCGGCGCTAGGCGGGTCGTTACACTTATAAACGGAATTATTAAACCGAATCAATTAACACTTTAGGTCCAGTCCAATGTCATACCTCAATACTGGTATACATTAAAGTTTCTACTCGGAACCTATCCGATGGTTAAGACAAACCATCCATCCAAGGAAGTAGATAACCTTTACAATCTTATCATGAATAAGATCCCCAGATCTTATTCCATCGATTGCAGACTATTTATTTAGACTGTTATCAAATTACCACGTCTTCTATGTATACCCCGTATACATATGGTAATCCGATATATTACCAACAGCCAAGGAGCATTTTATGTTTGCTCAAAATAACCATACAATCAACAAATGAAAGTAAATAGGACACAACTTATTAAACATGAATAACCTCCTCTTATTAATATCAAAATGTCATATTTACAGAAAATCCCTAATATTGATTTTCTATCCTTAGGGCACATTTAGATCCCAACATACTTGTCCACCGCGGAAGCGATTGGGTTGCCAAAGGCTACAAACATTGACTGGAAAAGACTATCCGTCGGCGTTCCATCGCAGGTAAATCGATGTGAATGGGAGAAAGCTTGTCTCTATACTTTACATAATCGGGCCGAAGTTGAGCCTTTTATTGAGGTTCACCTACAGGAATTAAGAGATAGAAATCCAAGAAGAGGACGAAATGGAAAGTTGCTGCAAGATGATCACAATCGGACGTTCCGTCAGTGGCTACGAAGTCATGTCGATGGCAAGGATGGCGATTCGCAAGAGTTAATGAACCTCGCTAGAGGTCCGTCGACGATTATTACACGGTATACGTCATACTTCGTGAATGGTTATACATTCTATACTCGCAAAAGAGATGAGAAGCATCCTATTCAAAATAGTGGTGTTAGTATCCGTGCTAAAGCCATGCATATTTCATCTGTCAAGGACAAGAATCCAGTTTATGGAACTATGAACTACTTCGGTTTCATTGAAGATATTTGGGAACTCGATTACTGTTGTTTACATGTCACACTCTTCAAGTGCAAATGGGCCGACAATAATTATGTAAGGATCGACAGTGATGGCATCACAGTTGTGGATTTCAGACGATTGGGATACAAAAACGATCCATTCATTTTGGCATCACAAGCAATCCAGGTATTTTACACAACGGATCCCAGTAATGTAGAGTTGTCCTTAGCAGTGCCGATGAAGCCAAAATTGATTCGTGATGGTCAAGTGGATGAGTAAGATTGCTCCGACATTCCATCTTTCACACAGGGAATGCCACCGGTTGAGGAGATTGACGAATTCGACGATGATGTTTCCCACTTGGTTCGACCAGATATTGAATGGACACGTGTTGAGGAAGCAAAGAGAAAAAAGAAAAAATCTTGAACATTCTGCCATTTATTTGGTACAACACACTACTTTATTTTTATTATAATTCACTGGGAATTATAAATTTATTTTGTTATGTTGATCAATGTATATATATATTGAACATTAATTTTGAATAAAGATCAATACTGCAGTATGCATAAGTAATTATTGTATATAACAAATGGGTATTAGGACGCCAGATTGTGGTGAGACAATTGGGCTCCTGTATTGCATCGGAACTAGGGGATTACACGACGGTGTGTACGAGAACCGTTGTGTAACCCATGGCCGGCGCTAGGCGGGTCGTTACAGAGTTGGTATCAGAGCAGAAGGTTCTACCTTTCGGTTTCACAGTTTGCGTGCCTGCGCCACAGCCATTGTAAGTTAAAAATATTTCATATTTATATTATGTAATTATAGGAATTTGTATAATCTAGATTAGAGGACAATGGATGAAGATAGAGGTGCAGCTTATGCGTTTTTCATGATGTCTTCGCTAATATTCGATAGGACTAGACGAACCGTGACACTCGCAGCATGGCTTCATGATATGGAGTCTATATTTCGAATATGTCATATTCCGCCCCATCTACAAGTATCATTGGCAAGTCGTTGTCTAGCAGTAAATGCTAGATTATGGTTGAGAACAACAGGAGAACAGGAAGCTCAGGGAGGATCATGGGAAAACTTCCGCAATATCATCACTGCTCGTTTTGGACCTCCACTGGAGGAAAACGCCAACATACACTATGGCGACCCAGAGTTTTGGGCACTGCAACTACTCCGGGAAGGACTACCACCTGATGTCAGGGAACATGTCCAAGCACCGGCAATAGGAATGACCATGGAACACATGATTAATGATATCATGGAAGCTGAATTAATAGCTCATAAGGTTCAAGCGGATGCTCTAGTAGAAAACAACATCCAAGTGCCAGTCAATAATAATGATGTGGAAGAGCCACCCTTCCAATGGGGTCCAGTATTGCCAGAAGACCCTATTCCGGCGATACCACTTCAGGAGATTCCTCCACAAGAGGATGTTGATGCCATGAATCTTGAAGATATTCCTGACGAGCCTGAACTTCAAGAGGATCCTCATGAAATCATCCTAGATAATGGAGAAGAAAAAGAAGTAAATATGGAGGACGATCCGGAGGAAATCTTGTTTGATGATGAAGACTGGGATGTATTCTCCGACGTAACATCAGAGTAGATAGTTTAGGTGTAAAATAATATGTATGTATGTTAGAATGTACGAATTATGGATTATGATGAATATAAGATATGTAAATTATAAAGTTAGTAAAAAGTATTAATATATTATGATGTTAAGATTATGAACAACATATGATATAATAGGGAATGATGAGATCATGATAGATCTCTAATGTTATGTTTTATGATATGATATGATGTTACGATATGATATGATGATATGATGTGATAATACGATCTATGATATGATCAGATATCGTATTATGATATGATGAATAAGTATTATTCATAGTATAATTTTTATGATGAGATATGAATGAACGAAAAGATATTCGAAGTATAACAATATCTTTATCGTAATTAGATAAGAAATAGAGGATGTCACGTCCGCGTACCCGAGCGAACCCAATTCCGCAAGAGCCTGATCTTGCGAATATAGTAGCTACCTTGCAACAACAATTGCGGGAACAACAGCAGGAGACGAACCAACTTCGGGAACAAGTAGCTCAACTGAATCAAGTACCTCGAGCGAACGAAGTTCCACCGCAAAATAACCCGGTACCCCCAGTAGCGCATCAGGTACCAGAGGTTCATCAAGAAGTTCCGTTAGCACCCGAAGGACTGCAAAGGAATCCACCTTTGGTTAGAGAAGATCTGTTATATGAACGATTTAGGTGAATGAAGGCACCTGAATTTGAAGGAACCACAGATCCAATAGTAGCGGATAATTGGCTACTCGATATCCAAGTAATTTTGGATTTTATGGGACTTACAGAACAGGAGAAAGTTCTTTGTGCCTCCTTTGCACTAAAGAAAGATGCGCGTCACTGGTGGAGGACGTACAAATGCGCAGAAACGTGGAGTTCATGAGATGGCAAGATTTTGTAGACGAATTCAGAGTAATGTACTACAATCAGGAGATTCTTGCAACTCAACAAGATGAGTTTACCAGTTTTAAGCAAGGGTCTATGTCAGTGATGGAAGCAGTCAAAAAGTTTGAACAACTTGCCCGTTTATGTCCAGAACTAGTGCCGAACGAAAGGGAGAAAGTAAGGAGAATGATGAAAATGTTTCGGACAGACATTGCCAAACAAGTTAGTGCTGGAAGTAGCCCTCCAACTCTTGTAGCTGATTGTATAAGTCGAGCTATGAGAGCAGAATACTGGATTAATCAGGATAAGGAAGCGAGGATTCAAATATTCAAAGTTAAGAAGGAAGAAAAAGCTGTAGAGAAACAGATACAGTCTAGGCAAAATCAGCAACCAAACTTAAAAGGCCAGACTAGTAAGTCCAGCCAAAGTTCCAAGCAGTTTGGGAAAAATAAAAGAAGAGAGAATGCTACAGGCCAGGGCCAACAGAAAAATTACCCCTAGAAGAGGAACAACCGTGGGAATGAGGGTAATAATAACAGTTATCCTGTGTGTACTCAATGTGGAAAGAAACATCCAGGCGTATGTAGGATGGGAACAAACGCTTGCTACCTTTGTGGCAAGGAAGGCCATTATGCGAGGAATTGTACCTCCAATAGTCAGAACCAGAACCCTCAGTACCAGAATAGGAATACAAACCGACAGTTACACGCGGTACAAGCAAAGATCGAAGGTCCTTCGATGGTACAAGGAAGACCTGAAGCTCCTGAACCACAAGCCAGGATCTATGCTTACACAAAGGGAGATGCTGAGGCTGGAACTTCTAATGTGGTAACAGGTCAGATCTCTATAGCCGCTTATGATGCATTTGCCCTAATTGATTCTGGTGCCACCCATTCGTTTATATCGATGGAATATGCCCGGAAGTTAGATAGAAATGTAGAAAGTATAGGGCAACCTTTTAAAACCTCTCTTCCATCAGGAGAGATTTTGTTATCTAATTCCTGGATGCGAAATGTTCCGATAGTTATGTGTGGTAGAGAATTATATGTAGACCTGATAGCAATTAAGCTTCAGGATTTTGATGTTATCCTGGGAATGGATTTCTTAGATAAGTACAACGCTAAGATTGATTGTCGAAAGCGTTGTGTTACGTTTAGTCTTTTCGGTGAAGAGGAATTCAACTTTCACGGCCAGTCTAAGAGCTCATCAACCCGGCTTGTTTCTGCAATGAAAGCTTGGAAAATGTTGGCTAATGGATGTCAAGGATACTTAGCTGACATGGTGGACAAAGAACAACAAAAAGAGCTGCAGCCCGAAGATGTTCCCATTATTAGAGAATATGTAGATGTCTTTCCAAAAGATTTAACTAGACTTCCGTCGGAGCGAGAAATCTCTTTCGAAATAGAATTGTTGCCAGGATCAGCTCCAATATCGAAAGCACCCTATCGCATGGCCCCAGCTGAGCTTAGGGAACTTCAAGTACAGTTACAAGAACTGTTGGACAAGGGATTTATTCGTCAAAGCCATTCCCCGTGGGGAGCACCTGTGCTGTTTGTCAAAAAGAAGGATGGAACGTTACGAATGTGCATCGACTATCGCGAGTTGAATAAGATCACGATTAAGAACATGTACCCTCTCCCGAGAATTGATGATCTCTTTGATCAACTTAGAGGAGCTTTGGTATTCTCGAAGATTGACTTGCGTTCGGGCTACCATCAACTCAGAATCAAGGAAGGAGATATTCCCAAGACGGCGTTTCGAACACGTTATGGACATTATGAGTATTTAGTCATGCCTTTTGGATTAACTAATGCTCCAGCTGCTTTTATGGACCTTATGAATCTGGTGTTTAAAGATTATTTAGATAAGTTTGTTATCATCTTCATTGATGATATTTTGATCTACTCAAGATCCATCAAGGAACATGAGCAGCATCTCAAGATAGTTTTGGAAACCTTAAGACGGAATCAACTGTATGCCAAATTCACAAAATGTGAATTTTGGTTGGAAAAAGTACATTTCTTGGGCCACGTAGTTTCAAAGGAAGGAATTTCCGTTGATCCTGCTAAGATAGAAGCAGTTAGTGCATGGTCAGCACCCAAAAACGTTACGGAGATACGAAGCTTTCTTGGTTTGGCCGGATACTACCGACGGTTCGTTGAAGGATTCTCCAAAATAGCAGTGCCACTAACAGCTCTTACTAAAAAAGGGAAAAAGTTTCAGTGGACACAGAAGTGTGAAAAAAACTTCCAAGAGCTCAAGAGGAAACTTACAAGTGCTCCAGTGTTAATAATCCGGACGTTGATGCAGGAAATTTCGCCATTTATAGTGATGCGTCGAAAACTGGACTAGGAGCTGTCCTTATGCAAGGAAGAAATGTGGTTGCTTATGCTTCACGTCAACTGAAGGACCATGAACGGAACTACCCGACGCACGATTTGGAGCTTGCTGCGGTGGTTTTCGCTTTGAAGATTTGGAGACATTACCTGTATGGTAATAGATGTGAGATTTTTACCGATCATCAAAGTCTCAAATACATCTTTACTCAAAAGGAGCTTAATATGAGGCAACGAAGATGGCTTGAACTGGTAAAGGATTATGATTGTGAAATTCTTTACCATCCTGGAAAAGCAAACAAGGTAGCAGATGCGCTGAGCAGGAAGTCATCCGGTATGCTCATGTCTCTTGAAATGATGTCCAAACCCCTCCAAAAGGAAATTTCTGATTTCAGATTGGAAATATTAATAGGGAAATTGGCTGTTTTGACTCTTCAGTCCAATTTCCTAGAATCCATTAAGTGTTATCAAGGAAAAGATTCCTTTCTGCTAAAAGTTCAACTTCTTGGTGGAAAAGATAAGGAATTTAAGACGTCTACAAATGGACTAATTCTTTTCAAAGGAAGGATTTGTGTTCCTAACTTTGAATTTCTTAGGAAACAAATCATGTCGGAAGCACATGAAACTCCGTATTCAGTTCACCCTGGAGCTACTAAGATGTATAAGGACCTTAAAGAGAACTTTTGGTGGCCAAACATGAAGAATGAAATTACTGATTTTGTGTCAAAATGCCTAACTTGTCAAAAAGTTAAGGCTGAACACCGTCAACCAGGAGGAGATCTTCAAAAGATAGAACTCCCAGAATGGAAATGGGAACAAATCACCATGGATTTCGTAGTTGGATTACCCAGGACCGCTAGTGGAAATGATATGATTTGGGTAATTGTGGATAGATTAACCAAATCAGCCCATTTCATTGCTATTAAGGCCACCTTTTCAGTTGAGAAATTAGCTGAAATTTATGTATCTCAGGTTGTTAGGTTGCATGGAGTTCCAAAATCCATTATTTCAGATCGAGATGGGCGATTTACTTCGCGATTTTGGAAAAGTGTTCACACAGCTATGGGGTCAAGGTTGAAATTCAGTACTGCTTTCCACCCTCAGACAGATGGACAATCGGAGTGCACTATCCAAACCTTAGAAGATATGTTGAGATCTTGTGTTCTGGATTTCAAGGGAAATTGGGATCAAAAGTTACCCATGATCGAATTTTCGTATAATAATAGCTATCACGCTTCTATTGGTATGGTTCCATTTGAAGCACTATATGGAAGAAAATGTCGATCTCCTATCCATTGGCAAGAAATTGGACAGAAGCAACTTCAAACTACGGACTTCATCAGAAAAACTTCAGAAGATATCAAGATGATCAAACAACGGCTCGATGTAGCTTTCAGTCGACAGAAGAGTTATGCTGATAGACGTCGAAGACCTTTAGAATTCCAAATTGGAGATTCTGTTTTTCTCAAGATTGCCCCAATGAAGGGAATTATGAGGTTTGGTAAGAAGGGAAAGCTCAGTCCAAGATACACAGGTCCGTTTGAAATCCTTGAAAGGATTGGGAAAGTAGCTTATAAGCTTGCTTTGCCGCCAGCTTTAGCTTCTGTACATGATGTTTTTCACGTTTCAATGTTGAAGAAATACGTACCTGATCCTTCTCATGTGCTAAGGCAAGAATCGATTGAAGTACAAACGGATTTGACGTATGAGGAAAGACCAATACGGATTCTGGATCGGGAAGAAAAGGTTTTAAGAAACAAAACCATTCCAATGGTTAAAGTGTTATGGCAGAATCATAATATTGAAGAAGCTACGTGGGAAGTAGAAGAAGAAATGAGAAAGAACTATCCCTACTTGTAGTAATTTCGAGAACGAAAATTTTTTTAAGGAGGGTAGATTGTAATAACCAACCTGTTTGTAAACTTATGATTTCTTTCGTTAAGAATCAAAGTTTGTTTATGCTATATGTATGATATGTTTTCTATGAAAAGTTGTTGTATCTTTTGCTAAAAGATTCAATAAGTTAGTTACGCAAGTTTAAGACCTTTTGTCAAAAAGGGTAAATTTATGCTTTATGATTCTATGTTAGTAATTTATAAATTTAAGAAAATCTTTTACGCAGTTCAGAAAAGTTTAGGATAATGGTCCAGTTTAATTGTACTGTTATCAGTTGAAAACAGTATATGAATATTTATGTTATTATGTTATTATGAACTGCAATTAGGAGATTAAGCCAAACAAGGCCTTTAAGGATGACACCTCTGATGACAAGTGTCATTGTTATGATTGCTCACCTCACAGGGACCAAAATGCAAATATTTTATGTTTAGGGGTCAATTTGTAAATTAAGGAAAGTTCATGATTTTAGAGCTAAAAAGTCTTCTAAGGAAGGATTTAGTAAGAATTTGATGTTTGAAGGCTTAACCATAACCGGCCAATTCATAGGGACCAAAGTGCAAATATTTTGCCTTTAGGGGCCAATGTGCAATTTTGGAGAAAATTGTAAACTTATCAGCAATTATGTAAATTTTTGAATTAGGGACTTTTTAAGTAAAGTTTCTTAGTTCAATTAAGTCAATGATCCATTTCTAGTTTAGTTAGTTTGGTTGGAAATCAAGGAAGACAAGTTAAGATTGTATTTGATAACTCTAGCTAGAACCAATCACATTGTTCCATGTGTCACCATAGGAACCGGCCACATCATGGCTTTTTGAGCAAGGGATCTTGTTTTTGAAAAGTATTATACAAATTAGAAGATTTTAAGTATTATTAAAAGTTTACAAATCATACCCTAAGTTTGGTAATTAAACACTTTGATTTGCTTGGTTGATTTTGTGTTATGGATCAAGTAGCAAATTGTTTCACATGGTTTCTTCAAAACTGGTCACATGAGGATAAGACACTCTAGACCCCCCTATCCTTGCACCCTTGGCAAGCCAAGGCTTGCACACCTAGGCACCAAAGGCCGCCCACCACAAGGAAGCAACACATCATGGTGTAGCCTTGGTGAGTAACATCCCTAGTCTTGCTCACTTGGCAAGCTCATGTATTGCCAAAGCCACCACCCAAGGGCCGGCCACCACAAGGAAGTGACACTTCATAGCCTAGCTTTGGTAAGTGAGTATACCTAGCTTTACTCACTTGGCAAGCCAAGGCCTTGCTAAGCCAACACCAAGACCGGCCATCATTAGAGAATGACACCTCATGGACTAACTAGGATTAGTAAGCCATTCTAGCTTTACTCACATGGATGACCAAGGCATTGACACATCCCTTGGCCTAGCCTTGATGAACCAACACTCTAGACTTCCTAGCCTAGCCTCCTTGGCAAGCCAAGGCTTGCACATCTCACCCCTAGGGCCGGCCAACACAAGGTAATGCCACCTCAAGCTTGTAGCCTTGATGAGCAAGCACTTTAGCTAAGCTTGCTTGGCAATTTGGAGCAAGAATGGCCGGCCAACACATAAGGACTAAAGGAAAAATATTTTGGCTTAAGGACCATTGCATAAAATTACAAAAGATGGATTTCTTGAACTCTTTTAGCCCTTGACACCTCATGCACCTAGGCTAGCTTAGTAAGCTTGCTATCCTTACTTGTTGGTAAGCATAAGCATGCTCAAACTCCACCTAAGGCCGGCCACACTAAGAGAGGGACACCTCATGGTTCCTAGCCAACATGATTAAGCACCCTAGCTTGGGTTATTTGGCACAAGAAGAACAAGAATGGCCGGCCACCTTTCAAGAAGACAAAACCAAATTGGTTTCTTCTATGGACTAAAGAGCAAATTGTTGTACCTTAGGGATTAGTAAGTAATTTTAAGATTTTGTGCTTCATCTATAAATAGGTGAAGGTGCTGTTGTATTATTTGGTTAGCCAACACACACACACACACACTTGAGCAGCACAAACTCTCCCAATTCTGCCATAGAAGCCGAGCAAAGAAAGGAGAGAAAAGAAAGAATTTTCGATTTAGTGTGAGGAAAATTTTAAATACCCTAATTTAAGAATTTCATCAGTGAAACTGGAGGTAAATATTGTTATCCTCTAGTTCTTCATTTATAATTTAAGAGAATGATTAATAGGGATAAACATGAGTTTAATTTTGTAAGATGTATGCACTAGGGTTTTGTATGCTTGATTAAGGTTTCTATCTGGACAGTTTTTCTGAAACTAGATTTTGAGGCCTTTAGAGGCCGAATCTTAAAAAAGTTAAAACTGCAAAGTTGTAGAGGAGGGAAAATTCTAGGGGCTATTGCGACCAGTTTTTGAAAATAAGGCCTTTAAGACCTTCATTTATATAAAAACCCGAGACCAAATTATGAGTAGTAAGTTTGGTCGAAAAATTTTCAAAGGCAAAAACAAGCATGTCAAAGACAGATTTGAAGTTTGAGGTTAAAATAAAAGTTGTAGGAGACTTCAAGATATACAACTTTCATGAAGGAAAATATTCCAAATTCGAAACAGATTTGTGAGAAAAGAACTAAACTTTATGAATTGGTTTTGAACCCGGTTTTCAAAATATTAGAATTCTTACTAAATTTCAAAAAGGAGTTGAAATTTAGGATTTTTAGATAGCAATTAGAATCTTTATGATATTATGATAGGATGATACTCATCCTATGATTTTTCTTGAAAACAGGAAAACGACCTATTTGAGTGAAGAATTTTGATTCAAGGCGTAGTAACAGTAAGTACGACTCCGCCTACAGCATAAACGAAAACTATTTGTTGAATGCTTTCAAGTTTATGATGATATAAGCATGATAAAACATTATGGCCTGTATGATATCAAGTTCATGATGTTATGTGTATAAGAAGTATTTATGATATGTATGTATATACGTTTTTAAGATATGATGAATATTAAAGTATGAATGGCATGTATGTATTCAAGGAATAATGAATGTATGGCATGTATGTTTTCAAGTTCATGTTAAGAGATATATGATGTATGTTTATAGTATGTATGTTCACATGATGAATAATTTGATATTATGGCATCACGAAGTATGCTCACTAAAGATAAGCTATTTGGTAAAGTATGAAATCCCAGTTTCAGTTAAGAAACTGGTTATGAATATGAAACAACATTTCAAGTATGAAATAAGATAAGAACAAGATTTTAAGCATCACTATAAGCAGAATGCTATATGTCGTATCGGCCCGCGTCAGGTCGGGTTTGGTTCATGGTTTGAGTTGGACAGGGCTGGCCGCCCCAACCACTCCATGGCAGCGCGCCACGGTACGTACAGTTATGTTATGTTAAGTAAGGGCCCAAAAACTATGCTAACTTATGAAAACAGGAATTGACCATAAATGGTTCATGCATTATATTATCATGATATGTTTTGCAGATAAATAGTTGTGCTTGCTGAGCGTAAGCTCATGTTTTAAGTTTATGCTGTAGGTAAGCAACCCTGCGGTACTTCATGATACAAGGCGGTGGAGCATGGCAAGGCAAAGCTGTGAAACTGTGGGACGGGAATTCACTACGTTTCTTTTTGTTAAATTATGCTACGCTAAATATGTTGTATTTAAGTACAAGAACGCATTTCTGCCATAAGTAGTTATGTATAAGTACATGTATGTATGTAAGTGTTTATTATGAAGTTTCCAAGTCAAGTTATATTTATCAGTTGTATAAAAAAAATTAAAAATTTTATGTCTAAATTTTCATATATTATTAAGTAAGAATGTATGGTCGGCCGGCGCTAGGCGGGTCGTTACACTTATAAACGGAATTATTAAACCGAATCAATTAACACTTTAGGTCCAGTCCAATGTCATACCTCAATACTGGTATACATTAAAGTTTCTACTCGGAACCTATCCGATGGTTAAGACAAACCATCCATCCAAGGAAGTAGATAACCTATACAATCTTATCATGAATAAGATCCCCAAATCTTATTCCATCGATTGCAGACTATTTATTTAGATTGTTATCAAATTACCACGTCTTCTATGTATACCCCGTATACATATGGTAATCCGATATATTACCAACAACCAAGGAGCATTTTATGTTTGCTCAAAATAACCATACAATCAACAAATGAAAGTAAATAGGACACAACTTATTAAACATGAATAACCTCCTCTTATTAATATCAAAATGTCATATTTACAGAAAATCCCTAATATTGATTTTCTATCCTTAGGGCGCATTTAGATCCCAACATACTTGTCCACCGCGGAAGCGATTGGGTTGCCAAAGGCTACAAACATTGACTGGAAAAGACTATCCGTCGACATTCCATCGCAGGTAAATCGATGTGAATGGGAGAAAGCTTGTCTCTATACTTTACATAATCGGGCCGAAGTTGAGCCTTTTATTGAGGTTCACCTACAGGAATTAAGAGATAGAAATCCAAGAAGAGGACTGTAATATCCAAAAATTTTCACGAACTCATGATTTTCTTGTATATAAGAAATCTAAAGTTTGTACTATGTGTTTATGTGCAATTGTATGGGAAACATACTGCGGAAACCGTCTTTACGGGCAAGATAGTATAATTAAGTTTTAAAACCACCATAGAAAAATCAAGCCCCTAAAATAGGATATTAAAGACCAAATGGCTTTAAATAAAAAGAAAAATTTTTATACAGTCCAACTATACACAGATAAATTTTAGACTGCAGTCAAGCAAAACAGTACTGAATTGTACTGTGTATTAATGAAAACAGTATTAGATTTATCTGTGTTAGCATAAAAGTGGACTGTATATTGAAGAAAAAGCCAAACGAGGCCTTAGTATGACATCATCTACCTTTTGATTTATGACATCACCTTATTTGGAATTATGACATCATAATTCCATGAACCAACCATTGAAAGACAAGTGTCCTATTCTAGAAACTTCTTGCTTGTTCTCCAAGAGTCATGACCGGCCACATACCCCCCTTTTTTGTGTGATTCCTTGCTTTTTCAAGGACTAATGGTGCAATTTTAGAAAGTTCTTCATCACCTATAAATAGGTGAACCCATAATTCAAAAAAATTAGAAAACCTAAGCCAAACTCTTGCCATTTTCTCTCTCAAAAATCCGGACTTTCAAGGGTGAGCAAGAACAAAGAAAAAAATTTGAGAACCAAAGGGGTTTTAGTGTTAGGGTAGTCGGTTTTTCTCTACAACAACAAGCAAGGGTTTTGAAAATTTTTGTGCCCTTTTTCTAGGCCTAGAGGCCGGCTGTGATAAGGAGGAAAAGTGAGGAAAATTGAGAGTGGTTAGTGGCTGATTTTAGTTCAAGAAGCCACCAAGGAATCAACCGAAATCTTGGTGCAATTGGTGGAGTGAAACCGGTTAGGTGGAGCCTAGGAGGAGGAAGAAAAAGTGGACCAAACCCTAGCCCAAAATCTTGAGTGATCAAGGTAATCCCTTAAACCCTAAGCTCTTCAATTTAAATTTCAATTAGGAAATTTATATGTATTTCCAAGCAAGGGATGTAAGAGCATAAGCTCAATTTACTTATTGCCCTAGAATAGTTTAGGTATGGTGCTTGATTAGGTATTAAGGGTGGTTTGGTTTAATGGCTTTGATTGGTTATGTTTATGCTTGTTTGAATGGTTATGTTTATGCTTGTATGAATGTTAGGGTGCATGCTAGATGGATGATGAAATGTATGTCCCCTGTTTTATGTGCAAACCGGTTCTAAAATTTCATGCTAGGTTGTTAGTTTAGGTTATGGAATGGTGAGACAACCTAGAACCATGCAAACCTAGGCTAGGACAGTTCGGTTTTTGGTTTGCATGGACGCGTTTGAGTAGCATGATTGTTAATGTGGGACGTTTGAAAACGCTGCATGTATGCTATCTAGGCTCCCGCGTGTTCGGTTGAGTTAGATTTGCGACAATAAGACGTAAAACGAATTTAAGAATGAAAACTGCCAGTTCGGGTACAAACTGGCCAGTTTTCTGGAAAGTGAAATTTGAGGCCTTTAGAGGCCGAATTGGGAAAAACGTAAAACATGAAAGTTGTTGAGAAGAGATTTTCCTAGAGGACAGCGTGGACAGTTTTTGAAAATAAGGCTCCAAAGGCCTTCGTTTTTGTAAAAACCCGAGCCTGACCGTGCCCAGGATTTATACACGGCCAGGTGAGTTCAAACGGCAATATGAACATGTTAGAGTCCGAATTAAATTTTTCGTAAAACACGAAAGTTTTAGGATTTTTCGAGAGCTAAAACTTTCGTGAAGACAAATTTTTCAAATTCAAATTGGATTTTTAAACTGACACGAATTTCTAAAGACTGTGCCGGGAACAGGAAATTCCTGCACAGGATTTTCTAAAACAATGCAGAAAAACTATATTTTTGCACCAACACAAATGTTTTGACTGTGAAAACTGTTCCAATGGCAGTTTTCAACCTTTAATGATTTTTATAGAGTCACACTTTAAAAACCACGAATTTTCAAGTTAAACAAAAGATTGTTTTCCAAATTTGGAAATTAGATTTTTAAAAGCCAAAATATAGAAACAAGAGGTTGACGGATGGTAACCGGGAAGGATACCCGAGTTACTAGGCTTGGTCCAAAGCCAAGTTTGACCATAAGATATTGACCACCTCAAGGGTTACCTCATGTAACCTAATGAGTTATCGTGTATAATTGGGGGACATATAACTAAGATTGTGTATGAATGTTGGAAAAATTACCAACATTTTATAGGATCCTTATCCTATGTTCTTTTCAATAGCAGGAAGTAACCTGCAGTTGCGATCTGGGTTGAAGCAACAAAACCAGAAACCTAACACATCAGGCAAGTATCAAACCTCACCTACAGTGTGAAAATAGTAAATACTATTTTCAAATATGCTATGTTAAGCTATGCTATTTACACTATATGTTTAAATATACATGCTATGTTGTGTTATGATATGCGATGATATGCTACGACATGTTACATGTTATGCCATGTTATAAGAATGTCATGTTAACAAAAATGCCATGTTTTCTAAAAATGTCATGGTTTCCAAAAATGCCACGTTTACAAATATGTCATGGTTTTAAAAAAAATGCCATGTTTTCAAGAATACCATGTTATAGCAAGTGTTAAGTTTGATAGGACATAGTGACATCATAAGGCATGTTCACTAATGTTAAATCATATGGTAAGATAAATCAAGTAAGGTGTCGTACCAACCTCCCGTGATCGTGGAGGCTACATAATTCAGTTGTGACATATACCTTCCGTGATCGTGAAGGGTCAAGTTATAATTCCCAGAACTGTTAGGGCCTTGCAAACCCTAGCTTTGTCTGGAGGCTGCGCGCTTTTGGTACGTACACTATGGGCCCACATGTTGAGACAAGATAATAAATTAAAGATTGAGTCAATAATGAAGCATAAGACTTTCAATCGATTATAAATGGTTCATGCATAAGCTACATGATGATTGGCATATTTTAAGATGTTTGAATTATTTTGTGAGATTATGTTTATACTTGCTGGGCGAAAGCTCACTCTTATATTCATACTGTAGGTAAGAAGCCTGCAGTTTAAAGTGGTGGGCTATGCGGACGATGCGGTGGGTGAAGGACGGTGTGGGATACCACTACGCAAAATTTTCCGCAATCGCTTTTGAGTAAAAATATAAATATTTCAAAAGTATATTATGTTATACAGTATGTATGAAGTTTGAAGACTAAAGATTATACTTTCAGTGTGGAATGTATGCATGACAAGTTTTTATTTACATAATAACTCATGTGAATATGTTTTAAAAAAAAAATAAAAAATAAAAAATAAAAAATTTTCCCTCAAATTTTCAAGTAAAGAACAAGTATGTATAGTGTCGACCTGGCTTGGGAAGTCGGGGCGTCACAGTTTGGTATCAGAGCGGTATCCTGCCATCCTACTTCACTTCGCCTCACATCGCTTCTGCAACGGCCTAAGTAAGTTATGTTATTTCCTTACGATTAGTTAAGATTTTATGTGCGTAGTAAGTATCTTTCTTCAACGGCCATGCTGGAAAATGTTGGACACTGGGATGACGATGGGTGGTGCCTTAGCTTGGTGGTGGCAACTAGGTGACGTACGGAGATGATGGGAAAGTTTTATATTTTCCAAAAATATTATGGTTATGAACTCCTGTTGTAAAGGAGATACGAACAAGAACATGATGAATTCAGATATGTTCATGTTATGCTTTTATATGGAATAAAGATTATGGTTCTATATGAAAGGCATAATTTCAAGAAGCTAAAATTATTTCCTTATTTTCCGTACAGAACCATGCCACCAAAGCGCAGAAGAGTACCGACCCAAGACGTTGATCTTGCGGCCCAGCTAAATGAGCTAAGGCAAATGATGTTAGCCCAACAGCAAGAGATAGGGGGGCTTAGAGCTCAGTTAGCTCAGCAAAATCAGGGACCTCCTGATGCTAGAATGCCACCAGCACATGCGAATCAGCCTGCAGCACCGGAAATTCCTGATGTTGACCCGGTGATCCCAGAGAACCCCATAGCCCCTGAAATACCTGTTGCGCCTGTAGCTGTACCACCAGCACCTCTGGTTCGAACTCCAGAAGAACTTTATGACAGATTTCGGCGTATGAAGGCACCAGAATTCGAGGGGTCTACAAACCCAATTGAGGCTGACAATTGGTTGATTGACCTCCAGGTCGCCCTAAATTTCCTCAGACTTAATGATCAGGAGAGAGTCCTCTGTGCATCCTTTATGCTACGGAAAGATGCTCGCCTCTGGTGGGAAACAGTCCAAATCCGGCGAGATGTTACTGAGATGACTTGGGAAGACTTTGTAGAGGAATTTAAGGAAAAATACTTCAACACTGAGGTCATGGAGGCTCAACAAGACGAGTTTGATAGGTTCCGCCAAGGAAATCTATCGGTAGCCGAAGCCGTCAAAAAGTTTGAGCAGCTAGCACGTCTCTGCCCTCACCTCATCAGTTCCGAAAGGGATAAAGTAAGAAGAATGATGAGGATGTTTCGCCCGGAATTAGCAGTGGTAATTAGCAGTGGCCCCCATCCACCATTCACTGTTGCTGAATGTGTCAGCAGGGCAATTCGAGCTGAATACTGGGTAGGACAGAACAAGGAGCAACGGGCTAAGTATTTCCAGGAGAAAAGAGAAGAGAAGGCCCAAGCTAAGCAGAATCAGGTCAAGCAAGGCCAGACCTCACAACAGAAGGGTCAAGGAGGACCTTCGGGCCAAAACAACAACAACAGGCAGTACGGCAACAACCAGCAGAAGAGGAAGTGGAATGCAGGAGGACAGGGGAATCAACAAAATTTTCCTCAAAAGAAGAATACCCCTGAGAACAACAGTTATCCCACTTGTCAGAAATGTGGGAGAAGGCACCCGGGAGATTGTCGTGCTGGAAACGGTCGCTGTTTTCTTTGTGGCAAGGAAGGCCACTATGCTAGAAACTGCAATCTCAATCCCCAGAGTCTGCAAAACCAACAGAGAGGACAGGGATCTCAACTTCACGCTGCACAAATGAAGCTCGAGGGACCTGCAATCTCTCAAGGCAGGCTGGAAGCTCCGGAACCTCAAGGACGTATTTATGCCTATACAAAGGAGGATGTTCAAGCTGGACCTTCCACCGTGGTGACAGGTCAGCTTCCTTTTGCCCAACAAGATGCCTACGTGTTAATTGATTCTGGAGCTACGCATTCATTTACATCACCTAGGTTCGCTAAGAAACTAGGTAGAGCAAGTGATAGAATCGGAAGAACATTTAGGACTGCATTACCCTCCGGGGAGATTCTGTTGTCTGATTATTGGATACGTCATGTTCCAATAATTATATGTGGTAGGGAAATGTATGTCAATCTGATCATCATTGACCTATACGACTACGATGTCATCCTGGGTATGGATTTCCTGGGGAAGTACAACGCAGTGATCGACTGTCCACGACGTACTGTCACGTTCAAGCCAATTGGAGGAGAGGAGTTTATTTTTAGAGGATCGACTCCAAAACAGCCGAAAATGTTCATTTCTGCGTTAAAAGCTAGAAAATTGTTGGCAGAAGGATGTATGGGATTTCTAGCCAACATGGTGGACAAGACGCAAGAAACCGAGAGCAGGCCAGAAGAAGTACCGATAGTTCGGGAATTTATAGAGGTTTTTCCTGAAGAATTGCCAGGACTGCCACCAGAACGAGAGATCTCCTTCGAGATTGAGTTACTTCCTGGATCGGCACCAGTATCCAAGGCACCTTATAGGATGGCGCCTGCCGAACTTAAAGAACTGCAGATTCAGTTACAAGAGCTTCTGGATCGAGGATTCATTCGTCAAAGCTACTCGCCATGGGGAGCTCCAGTTTTGTTCGTTAAGAAGAAGGACGGCACTCTTAGGATGTGCATTGACTATCGGGAATTGAACAAGATAACCATCAAGAACAAGTATCCCTTGCCTCGGATCGACGATCTGTTTGATCAACTGAGAGGAGCTTCAATTTTCTCGAAGATTGACCTACGATCCGGATATCACCAGCTTCGAATTAGGGAAGGAGACGTTCCTAAGACAGCCTTTCGTACGCGATATGGACACTACGAGTTCCTCGTTATGCCATTCGGACTGACAAATGCCCCAGCAGCCTTTATGGACTTGATGAATCGAGTATTCAAGGACTACTTGGATAAGTTTGTTATCGTCTTTATAGATGATATCTTGATTTATTCAAGATCAAAGGAGGAACATGAGGAGCATTTAAGGATTGCTTTATGGATTTTAAAGCAAAATCAGCTCTACGCTAAATTCACAAAGTGTGAATTTTGGTTGGAAAAGGTCCATTTCTTAGGACATGTGGTCTCCAAGAACGGCATATCTGTAGATCCGGCTAAGATTGAAGCAGTAAGTGAATGGCCAGCTCCGAAAAACGTCACCGAAGTACGTAGTTTCCTCGGCTTGGCGGGCTACTACCGACGTTTCGTCGAAGGATTTGCTAAGATTGCAGCGCCGCTCACCGCACTTACACGGAAAGGGAAGAAGTATGAATGGACTGCAAAGTGTGAAGAGCACTTCCAAGAGCTGAAAAATAGGCTGACTCGCGCTCTGATCCTCACAATTCCGAATGTGGAAGAAGGAAACTTCGTGATATACAGCGATGCTTCCAAGATAGGATTGGGAGCTGTTCTCATGCAAAACGGAAAGGTGATCGCTTATGCTTCCCGACAGCTTAAGGATCATGAGAAGAACTATCCGACGCATGATTTGGAACTTGCGGCGGTAGTATTTGCGCTCAAAATTTGGAGACATTACCTTTACGGTATTAAGTGTGAAGTGTACACGGATCATCAGAGTTTGAAGTATATCTTCACACAAAAGGAGCTTAACATGAGGCAAAGAAGATGGCTCGAATTGGTGAAGGATTATGACATAGACATCCGTTACCATCCAGGGAAGGCTAACAAAGTAGCCGATGCCCTTAGTCGGAAGTCGTCTTCCTCGTTGATGTCCATACAGTCGCTGAACGAACCTCTTCAGAAGGAGCTAGTGAAAGCTGGAATAGAGCTCATCACAGGAAGTTTAGCTGCCCTAACCTTCCAACCTACCATTTTGGATAGCATGAAGGAGCGACAAGAAGGAGATGCCTCACTGCTCAGAACAAGGAACGAGGTCTTGGAAGGAAAGGAGTCGGACTTCAATATATCGGATGAGGGCATACTCTATCGGAAAAATAGATTATGCATCCCTAATGAAGACGAGTTAAAGGAGCAAATCATGAAGGAGGCCCATGAGACTCCATATTCCGTCCACCCAGGAGCTACAAAGATGTACCAGGACCTGAAGGAAAGTTTTTGGTGGCCCAGAATGAAGAATGACGTTGCTACATTCGTCAGTAAATGCCTTACATGTCAAAGGGTAAAGGCAGAACACCAACGTCCAGGGGGAGAATTGCAGAAAATTTCCATCCCAGAATGGAAATGGGACCAAGTGACTATGGATTTTGTAGTTGGTCTACCCCGAACTTCCAGTGGCAATGATGCTATTTGGGTGATTGTGGATCGTTTGACGAAGTCTGCACATTTTATCGCCATCAAGCTTAGCTTTTCAGTAGAGCAGCTGGCAGAACTATACGTTGCGCAGATTGTTCGCTACCATGGGATTCCAAAGGCAATCATCTCCGATCGTGATGGTCGTTTCACTTCTAAGTTTTGGAGAAGTGTACATCAAGCCATGGGTACAAAGCTTACTTTTAGTACGGCTTTCCATCCTCAAACTGACGGACAATCCGAAAGGACCATTCAGACTCTAGAAGACATGTTACGAGCGTGTGTGATGGATTTCAAAGGAACTTGGGATAAGAAGCTTCCTTTGATTGAGTTCTCGTACAACAACAGTTTCCAAGCTTCAATTGGAATGGCTCCTTACGAAGCCCTGTACGGAAGAAGGTGTAGATCTCCTGTCCATTGGTACGAAACAAGAGAAAAGGAACTTGTGTCCACAGATTTTATTCGAAAAACCACTGAGGCTGTGAAACTTATACGCCGACGGATGGAAACTGCATTTAGTCGACAGAAGAGCTATGCCGATAAACGCAGAAGGCCTCTAGAATTCCAAGTAGGAGACTTGGTTTTTCTTAAAGTTGCTCCATTCAAGGGAGTTATGAGATTCGGAAAGAAGGGGAAATTAAGTCCACGATACATAGGGCCATTCGAAATACTGGAAAGAATTGGTAACGTGGCCTATAGGTTGGCTTTGCCTCAGGAATTAGCATATGTACACAATGTATTTCATGTGTCAATGCTAAAGAAGTACATCTCGGACCCATCCCATGTATTGGACCACGAGCCAATTGAGGTTCACAAGGATATGACGTATGAGGAGAAACCGGTGCGAATCTTAGCACGAGAAGAAAAGGTGCTAAGGAACAAGGTTATACCTTTAGTTAAGGTCCTATGGCGAAATCATAAGATTGAGGAGGCAACGTGGGAACGCGAGGACGAGATGAAGAAAAACTACCCCGAATTGTTCTGATTTTCGAGGACGAAAATTCTTTAAGGAGGGTAGATTGTAATATCCAAAAATTTTCACGAACTCATGATTTTCTTGTATATAAGAAATCTAAAGTTTGTACTATGTGTTTATGTGCAATTGTATGGGAAACATACTGCGGAAACCGTCTTTACGGGCAAGATAGTATAATTAAGTTTTAAAACCACCATAGAAAAATCAAGCACCTAAAATAGGATATTAAAGACCAAATGGCTTTAAATAAAAAGAAAAATTTTTATACAGTCCAACTATACACAGATAAATTTTGGACTGCAGTCAAGCAAAACAGTACTGAATTGTACTGTGTATTAATGAAAACAGTATTAGATTTATCTGTGTTAGCATAAAAGTGGACTGTATATTGAAGAAAAAGCCAAACGAGGCCTTAGTATGACATCATCTACCTTTTGATTTATGACATCACCTTATTTGGAATTATGACATCATAATTCCATGAACCAACCATTGAAAGACAAGTGTCCTATTCTAGAAACTTCTTGCTTGTTCTCCAAGAGTCATGACCGGCCACATACCCCCCTTTTTTGTGTGATTCCTTGCTTTTTCAAGGACTAATGGTGCAATTTTAGAAAGTTCTTCATCACCTATAAATAGGTGAACCCATAATTCAAAAAAATTAGAAAACCTAAGCCAAACTCTTGCCATTTTCTCTCTCAAAAATCCGGACTTTCAAGGGTGAGCAAGAACAAAGAAAAAAATTTGAGAACCAAAGGGGTTTTAGTGTTAGGGTAGTCGGTTTTTCTCTACAACAACAAGCAAGGGTTTTGAAAATTTTTGTGCCCTTTTTCTAGGCCTAGAGGCCGGCTGTGATAAGGAGGAAAAGTGAGGAAAATTGAGAGTGGTTAGTGGCTGATTTTAGTTCAAGAAGCCACCAAGGAATCAACCGAAATCTTGGTGCAATTGGTGGAGTGAAACCGGTTAGGTGGAGCCTAGGAGGAGGAAGAAAAAGAGGACCAAACCCTAGCCCAAAATCTTGAGTGATCAAGGTAATCCCTTAAACCCTAAGCTCTTCAATTTAAATTTCAATTAGGAAATTTATATGTATTTCCAAGCAAGGGATGTAAGAGCATAAGCTCAATTTACTTATTGCCCTAGAATAGTTTAGGTATGGTGCTTGATTAGGTATTAAGGGTGGTTTGGTTTAATTGCTTTGATTGGTTATGTTTATGCTTGTTTGAATGGTTATGTTTATGCTTGTATGAATGTTAGGGTGCATGCTAGATGGATGATGAAATGTATGTCCCCTGTTTTATGTGCAAACCGGTTCTAAAATTTCATGCTAGGTTGTTAGTTTCGGTTATGGAATGGTGAGACAACCTAGAACCATGCAAACCTAGGCTAGGACAGTTCGGTTTTTGGTTTGCATGGACGCGTTTGAGTAGCATGATTGTTAATGTGGGACGTTAGAAAACGCTTCATGTATGCTATCTAGGCTCCCGCGTGTTCGGTTGAGTTAGATTTGCGACAATAAGACGTAAAACGAATTTAAGAATGAAAACTGCCAGTTCGGGTACAAACTGGCCAGTTTTCTGGAAAGTGAAATTTGAGGCCTTTAGAGGCCGAATTGGGAAAAACGTAAAACATGAAAGTTGTTGAGAAGAGATTTTCCTAGAGGACAACGTGGACAGTTTTTGAAAATAAGGCTCCAAAGGCCTTCGTTTTTGTAAAAACCCGAGCCTGACCGTGCCCAGGATTTATACACGGCCAGGTGAGTTCAAACGGCAATATGAACATGTTAGAGTCCGAATTAAATTTTTCGTAAAACACGAAAGTTTTAGGATTTTTTGAGAGCTAAAACTTTCGTGAAGACAAATTTTTCAAATTCAAATTGGATTTTTAAACTGACACGAATTTCTAAAGACTGTGCCGGGAACAGGAAATTCCTGCACAGGATTTTCTAAAACAATGCAGAAAAACTATATTTTTGCACCAACACAAATGTTTTGACTGTGAAAACTGTTCCAATGGCAGTTTTCAACCTTTAATGATTTTTATAGAGTCACACTTTAAAAATCACGAATTTTCAAGTTAAACAAAAGATTGTTTTCCAAATTTGGAAATTAGATTTTTAAAAGCCAAAATATAGAAACAAGAGGTTGACGGATGGTAACCGGGAAGGATACCCGAGTTACTAGGCTTGGTCCAAAGCCAAGTTTGACCATAAGATATTGACCACCTCAAGGGTTACCTCATGTAACCTAATGAGTTATCGTGTATAATTGGGGGACATATAACTAAGATTGTGTATGAATGTTGGAAAAATTACCAACATTTTATAGGATCCTTATCCTATGTTCTTTTCAATAGCAGGAAGTAACCTGCAGTTGCGATCTGGGTTGAAGCAACAAAACCAGAAACCTAACACATCAGGCAAGTATCAAACCTCACCTACAGTGTGAAAATAGTAAATACTATTTTCAAATATGCTATGTTAAGCTATGCTATTTACACTATATGTTTAAATATACATGCTATGTTGTGTTATGATATGCGATGATATGCTACGACATGTTACATGTTATGCCATGTTATAAGAATGTCATGTTAACAAAAATGCCATGTTTTCTAAAAATGTCATGGTTTCCAAAAATGCCACGTTTACAAATATGTCATGGTTTTAAAAAAAATGCCATGTTTTCAAGAATACCATGTTATAGCAAGTGTTAAGTTTGATAGGACATAGTGACATCATAAGGCATGTTCACTAATGTTAAATCATATGGTAAGATAAATCAAGTAAGGTGTCGTACCAACCTCCCGTGATCGTGGAGGCTACATAATTCAGTTGTGACATATACCTTCCGTGATCGTGAAGGGTCAAGTTATAATTCCCAGAACTGTTAGGGCCTTGCAAACCCTAGCTTTGTCTGGAGGCTGCGCGCTTTTGGTACGTACACTATGGGCCCACATGTTGAGACAAGATAATAAATTAAAGATTGAGTCAATAATGAAGCATAAGACTTTCAATCGATTATAAATGGTTCATGCATAAGCTACATGATGATTGGCATATTTTAAGATGTTTGAATTATTTTGTGAGATTATGTTTATACTTGCTGGGCGAAAGCTCACTCTTATATTCATACTGTAGGTAAGAAGCCTGCAGTTTAAAGTGGTGGGCTATGCGGACGATGCGGTGGGTGAAGGGCGGTGTGGGATACCACTACGCAAAATTTTCCGCAATCGCTTTTGAGTAAAAATATAAATATTTCAAAAGTATATTATGTTATACAGTATGTATGAAGTTTGAAGACTAAAGATTATACTTTCAGTGTGGAATGTATGCATGACAAGTTTTTATTTACATAATAACTCATGTGAATATGTTTTAAAAAAAAAAAAAAAAAAAAAAAAAAATTTTCCCTCAAATTTTCAAGTAAAGAACAAGTATGTATAGTGTCGACCTGGCTTGGGAAGTCGGGGCGTCACAAGGACGAAATGGAAAGTTGCTGCAAGATGATCACAATCGGACGTTCCGTCAGTGGCTACGAAGTCATGTCGATGGCAAGGACGGCGATTCGCAAGAGTTAATGAACCTCGCTAGAGGTCCGTCGACGATTATTACACGGTATACGTCATACTTCGTGAATGGTTATACATTCTACACTCGCGAAAGAGATGAGAAGCATCCTGTTCAAAATAGTGGTGTTAGTATCCGTGCTAAAGCCATGCATATTTCATCTGTCAAGGACAAGAATCCAGTTTATGGAACTATGAACTACTTCGGTTTCATTGAAGATATTTGGGAACTCGATTACTGTTGTTTACATGTCGCACTCTTTAAGTGCAAATAGGCCGACAATAATTATGTAAGGATCGACAGTGATGGCATCACAGTTGTGGATTTCAGACGATTGGGATACAAAAACGATCCATTCATTTTGGCATCACAAGCAATCCAGGTATTTTACACAACGGATCCCAGCAATGTAGAGTTGTCCTTAGTAGTGCCGATGAAGCCAAAATTGATTCGTGATGGTCAAGTGGATGAGTAAGATTGCTCCGACATTCCATCTTTCACACAGGGAATGCCACCGGTTTAGGAGATTGACGAATTCGACGATGATGTTTCCCACTTGGTTCGATCAGATATTGAATGGACACGTGTTGAGGAAGCAAAGAGAAAAAAGAAAAAAACTTGAACATTCTGCCATTTATTTTGTACAACACACTACTTTATTTTTATTATAATTCACTGGGAATTATAAATTTATTTTGTTATGTTGATCAATGTATATATATATTGAACATTAATTTTGAATAAAGATCAATACTGCAGTATGCATAAGTAATTATTGTATATAACAAATGGGTATTAAGACGTCGGATTGTGGTGAGACAACTGGGCTCCTGTATTGCACCGGAACTAGGGGATTACACGACGGTGTATACGAGAACCGTTGTGTAACCCACGGCGTTAGGGTGGCTTACACGACGGACGGTCCCAGGGACCGTCGCGTAAGCCACCCTCACGCCGTGGGTTACCCGACGTTCCCTGGGACCGTCAGGTAAGCCACCCCAAGTCGTGGGTTACACGACGGTCCCAGGGACCGTCGTGTAAGCCACCCCACGCGGGGGGTCACACTACGGTCCCTGGGACCATCGTGTAAGCCACCCTCACGCCGTTGGCTTACACAACGGTCCCTGGGACCGTCGTGTAAACTGCCCACGCGTGGGCTTACACGACGGACGGTCCCAAGGACCGTCGTGTAAGCCACCCTCAAGCCGTGGGTTACACGACGGTCCCAAGGACCGTCGTGTAAGCCCACGTTTGGGGGGCTTACACGACGGACGGTCCTAGGGACCATCGTGTAATCATCAAAAAATTTGAAAATTTTCAACTTTGGTTTTTCGAATTCCGCGCGAAAACCCATTGCTTAAATACAACTTCCTCTCCATTTCTCTTCATTTCTCGTCAAACTCTCTACATTTCACAAGTACCCTCGTCCTTCACCAACCCGCCCCAACATATCTTTTAAAATCTGTCCAACCCGCCATTGCCACCGCTGTCGTTGCCGCCGCCGCCGCCCCTCTCTTCGTGTGGCCGTGCCTATTCTTCTTCAAATAAAAGCAAGGTAAATTCATTTACAAACTAAAACACTTTTGCTCTTTTATATTGTTGTTTGTCACTAAAGATCCATTTTTGAATATGGGTGTTTTTGTTTGTAATGTTGCTCTTTGTAGATGAATGGTTTGTGAATGGGTTTGTTTTTTTTCCATATGATTTTTTTCCCGTCCACAACATGCTCGATGAAATGTCAAATTGAGTTTTTCTTATCGAAAAGTTTATAAAGTTTGATAAATATTTATAGCATAAGTATAGTAAGATTACATGAAGTCCCCTAACATGAAAATACATCAAGAATGCCTCAAAACGGCCTATACCCGTAGAGACCGCGATGGGCGCCTCGTGCCCGTTGAGGGCCGCCTGGGGACCGGGGGGGGCGCCTCGCGGCCCCCACTGGGGCCACGGGCACCTGGCGCCCATGCGGGGCGCCAGTAACCCGTGGGGGGCGCCAGGCGCCCGTGAGGGCGCCTGTCGCCCGTGGGGGGGTGCCTAGCGGACGTGGGGGCGCCTCGCGCCCCCCACTGGCGCCACGGGCGCCTGGCGCCACGGGCGCCTGGCGCCCGTGGGGGGGTGCCTGGCAGACGTGGGGGCGCCTCGCTCCCCCCACTGGTGCCACTGGGGCGCCAGGCGCCCGTGGGGGGCTCCTGGCGCCCGTGGGGGGCGCCTGGCGCCCGTGGGTGGCACCTGACGCCCTTGAGCGTGCGGGCGTGCGTGCGTGTTTGTGTACCTTTGCGGCATGTTTAATAATTAATGTATTGTGTGGTTTGTTGTTAAAGTTAATCTGATTCAATTATATTGGGCCGACATGACTGTTTTGTTTTTTTTTTGGCAATAAATATAGGTGAACAAATACAATGGAACATTCCAAAAAGGGACAAGCACGAAGGAAAAACCCGATGGATCCCAATGTCGATGGCAAGCGAAGGTCAACAATGATGAAACGTGTCCATATGGCAAGGAAGAGAGGTGAACGAATTCAAGTAACGTTTGATGATAAAGGACAACCGGAAGCGAAGCACGGTGACGAATTGATGAGCTGGATTGGTGTGCTTGCTCGAGAGCACGTTCAATTATGGATACAAGATTGGAGATCTCGTGACTTAGACGGATTGAAAGAGATTATTTGGAAAGAAACTGTTTCTTCTTTCAGCGTGGATGAAAGCTTTCGGAGCACATGTTTAAAATCATGTGGTGAAGCTGCAAGGAATTTTCGGTATGATTTGTACAAGACGTTTGTCGGGGAATTTGTAACAGAAGAAAGTGTGTAGACCCGGCCGCAAAAGGTTATTGACAACTACCCCAATATAGAAGAAGAGGATTGGATGAAATTCGTTCAGTATAGAACATCCTCACAGTTCCAACAACTATCTGATCGTGGAAGCCAAATAAGGACAGACAACGAATACTCATTAAGAGGAGGCCGAGACGGATATAGGAAGATCGACCAGGAAATGGTATGTCAATAAATTTTGTTCGTACTAAATCGTATTCCATTTATACTAACGATGTTAAATTACAGTTTAAGAAGACTGGGAAATGGGAAAAAAGAGAAGGTTTGTGGATACAGCAACAGACAGGCGAAGATGGAGAGTTGAAAGATCCAGCATGTAAAAAAGTTAGCGAGTTGATAGTAAGTTTACTAACTAACACTGAAATCTTCATCACTACTATACGTACTCACAACCCGTTAGCTTAAATGAGTTCTGTTAAATATATTGTAGATGGAGTACAGCACACAGGAGAGCCAAGGCACTTTCGAATCAGTTGGCACTAGTGATGTATTGTCGAACGCATTATCTAGACCCGAACACAAAGGCTGTGTCCGTGGGCAATCAAAGTTCGTAAAGCCGTCTCAGTACTTTAACCTAAATCGAAGTTCGAGTAAAGACATTGAAGTACGATCAATGAGACGTGAAATAGAAGAATTAAAGGCATTGGTGCGTGGTCTATTTGCGAGCAAAGATGTGGAGCCGTCGGTTGATCCCAACAATGTGCCAACCATGGACCAACACAACAGCTTTAAGGCTAGTTGCTCTGCCCAAGAAAAACAACATGGAGTTTCTGATCCGCCAACCATGCCGGTCGACAGTCAGGAGTGTAAGCTCTATATTTTCGATGAAGTACAGGGTGGACAATTGCTTGTTGCGTTTGGAAGAGCATGGCTGGAGAAACTACCAACCGATACGGTGCATGGTATTCCACTTGGCGAAGGGAACGTGCGAGTGTCAATCAATGTGCCAAAATTAAAAAAATCACCATTACCTATACCGACGTACGACGCAACCACCGTGGAGGATGCTGTTAATGGGTTTGTTGCTTGGCCTAAGGCACTAGTTGAGCTCGACACGAGTATGAACAAGGCGAGTATAGGGCCTAGTCACGTTCCTTGTAACGACCCGCCTAGCGCCGGCCGTTACCATACATTCTTACTTAATAATATATGAAAATTTAGACATAAAAGTTTTTTTTTTTTTTATACAACTGATAAATATAACTTGACTTGGAAACTTCATAATAAACACTTACATACATACATGTACTTATACATAACTACTTATGGCGGAAATGTGTTTTTGTACTTAAATAAAACATATTTAGCGTAGCATAATTTAACAAAAAGAAACGTAATGATTTCCGTCCCACAGTTTCACAGCTTTGCCTTGCCATGCTCCACTGCCTTGTATCATGAAGTACCGTAGGGTTGCTTACCTACAGCATAAACTTAAAACATGAGCTTACGCTCAGCAAGCACAACTATTTATCCGCAACATATCATGATATCATAATGCATGAACCATTTATGCTTTATTCCTGTTTTCATAAGTTAGCATAGTTTTTGGGCCCTTACATAACTTAACATAAATGTACGTACCGTGGCGCGCTGCCATGGAGTGGTTGGGGCGGCCAGCCCTGTCCAACTCAAACCATGAACCAAACCCGACATGACGCGGGTCGATACGACATATAGCATTCTGCTTATATTGATGCTTAGAATCTTGTTCTTATCTTATTTCATACTTGAAATGTTGTTTCATATTCATAACCAGTTTCTTGACTGTAACTGGGATTTCATACTTTACCAATTAGCTTATCTTTAGTGAGCATACTTCGTGATGCCATACTATCCGATTATTCATCATATGAACATACATACTATAAACATACATCATATTTCTCTTAACAATAACTTGAAATCATACATGCCATACATTCATTATTCCTTGAATACATACATGCCATTCATACTTTAAATATTCATCATATCTTAAAAACGTACATACATACATGTCATAAATACTTCTTATTCACATAACATCATGAACTTGATATCATATAGGCCATAATATTTTATCATACTTATATCATCATAACTTGAAAACATACAACAAACAGTTTTCGTTTATGCTGTAGCCGGAGTGGTACTTACCGTTACTGCGCCTTGAATCAAAATTCTTCACTCAAACAGGTCGCTTTCCTGTTTTCAAGAAATCATAGGATGAGTATCATCCTATCATAATAACATATGATTCTAGTTGCTAACTACAAATCCTAAATTTCAACTCCCTTTTCGAAATTTAGTAAGAACTCTAATATTTTGAAAACCGGGTTCAAAACCAATTCATAAAGTTTAGTTCTTTTCTCACAAATCTGTTTCGAATTTGGAAACGTTTCCTTCATGAAAGTTGTATATTTGAAGTCTCCTACAACTTTTATTTTAACCTCAAACTTCAAATCTGTCTTTAACATGCTTATTTTTGCCTTTGAAAATTTTTCGACCAGACTTACTACTCATAATTTGGTCTCGGGTTTTAGAAGAAACGAAGGTCTTAAAGGCCTTATTTTCAAAAACTGGGCGCGCTGGTCCCTAGGATTTTCCCTCCTCTACAACTTTGCAGTTTTAACTTTTTTAAGTGTCTGCCTCTAAAGGCCTCAAAATCTAGTTTCAGAAAAACTGTCCAGATAGAGACTTTAATCAAGCATAAAAACCCTAGTGCATGTATCTTACAAAATTAAACTCCTGTTTAACCATACTAATCATTCTCTTAAATTTCAAATGAAGAACTAGAGGATGACAATATTTACCTCAAGTTTCACTGATGAAATTCTTAAATTAGGGTAATTAAAATTTCCCTCACACTAAACCGAAAACCCTTTCTCTAGTTTTCTTTTTCTTTCTTTTCTCTCTTTTCTTTGCTCGGCTTCTATGGCAGGATTGGGAGAGTTTGTGCTGCTCAAGTTTGTGTGTGTGTGTTGGCTAACCAAATAATACAACAGCACCTTCACCTATTTATAGATGAAGCACAAAATCTTAAATTTACTTACTAATCCCTAAGGTACAATAATTTGCTCTTTAGTCCATAGAAGAAACCAATTTGGTTTTGTCTTCTTGAAAGGTGGCCGGCCATTCTTGTTCTTCTTGTGCCAATTAACCCAAGCTAGGGTGCTTAATCATGTTGGCTAGGAACCATGAAGTGTCCCTCTCTTAGTGTGGCCGGCCTTAGGTGGAATTTGTGCATGCCTTTGCTTACCAACAAGCAAGGCTAGCAAGCTTACTAAGCTAGCCTAGGTGCATGAGGTGTCAAGGGCTAAAAGAGTTCAAGAATTCCATCTTTTGTAATTTTATGCAATAGTCCTTAAAGCCAAATTATTTCTCCTTAGTCCCTATGTGTTGGCCGGCCATTCATCACCCAAATTGCCAAGCAAGCTTAGCTAGAGTTGCTTGCTCATCAAAGCTAAATTTTGAGGTGGCATTCCCTTGGTTGGCCGGCCCTAGGGTGAGGTGTGCAAGCCTTGGCTTGCCAAGGGAGCTAGGCTAGGAAACCTAGAGTGTTGGTTCATCAAGGCTAGGCCAAGGGGTGTGTCAAATGCCTTGGTTATCCATGTGAGCAAAGCTAGAGTGGCTTACTCACCTTAGCTAGTCCATGAGGTGTCATTCTCTACGGGTGGCCGGTCTTGGTGTTGGCTTAGCAAGGCCTTGGCTTGCCAAGTGAGCAAAGCTAGGTATACTTACTCACCAAAGCTAGGCTATGAAGTGTCACTTCCTTGTAGTGGCCGGCCCTTGGGTGGTGGCTTAGGCAAAACATGAGCTTGCCAAGTGAGCAAGATTAGGGATATTACTCACCAAGGCTACACCATGATGTGTTGCTTCATTGTGGTGGCCGGCCTTTGGTGCCTAGGTGTGCAAGCCTTGGCTTGCCAAAGGTGCAAAGCTAGGGGTGTGACTTAGCCAAGCTAGAAGCATAGGGTGTCTCATCCTCATGTGGCCGGTTTTGAAGAAACCATGTGAGACAATTTGCTAATTGATCCATAACACAAAATCAACCAACTAAATTAAAGTGTTAATTCACTAAACTTAGGGTATGATTTGTAAACTTTTAATAACACTTAAAATCTTCTAATTTGCATAATATTTTTCAAAAACAAGATCCCTTGCTCAACAAGCCATGATGTGGCCGGTTCCTATGGTGACACATGGAACAATGTGATTGGTTCTAGCTAGAATTTTCAAATACAATCTTAACTTGTCTTTCTTAATTTTCAACCAAACTAACTAAACTAAAAATGGGTCATTGACTCAATTGAACTAAGAAACTTTACTTAAAAAGTCCCTGATTCAAAAATTTACATAATTACTGATAAGTTTACAATTTTCTTCAAAATTACACATTGGCCCCTAAAGGCAAAATATTTGCACTTTAGTCCCTATGACTTGGCCGGTTATGGTTAAGCCTTCAAACATCAAATTTTTACTAAATCCTTTCTTAGAAGGCTTTTTAGCTTCAAAATCATGAACTTTTCTTAATTTGCAAATTGACCCCTAAACATAAAATATTTACATTTTGGTCCCTGTGAGGTGACCAATCATAACAATGACACTTGTCATCAGAGGTGTCATCCTTAAAGGCCTTGTTTGGCTTAATCTCCTAAATGCAGTTCATAATAACATAATAACATAAATATTCATATACTGTTTTCAACTGATAACAGTATAATTAAACTGGACCATTGTCCTAAACTTTTCTGAACTGCGTAAAAGATTTTCTTAAATTACTAACATAGAGTCATAAATCATAATTTTCCCTTTTTAACAAAAGGATCATAAACTTACACAAATAATTCATTGAATCTTGTAGCAAAAGATTCAACAAATTCCTTAGAAAACATATCATACAGATTGCATAACCAAACTTTATTCTTAACAAAAGAAGTTATAAATTTACAAACAAGTCGGCTATTACATTCTACCCTCCTTAAAAATTTTCGTCCCCGAAAATCACTACAAGTTAGGATAGTTCTTTCTCATTTCTTCTTCTACTTCCCACGTTGCTTCTTCAATGTTATGATTCTGCCATAACATTTTAACCATTGGAATGGTTTTGTTTCTTAAAACCTTTTCTTCCCGATCTAGAATCCGTATTGGCCTTTCCTCATATGTCAAATCCGTTTGTACTTCGATCGGTTCTTGACTTAGCACATGAGAAGGATCAGGTACGTATTTCTTCAACATTGAAACGTGAAAAACATTATGTATAGAAGCTAAAGCTGGCGGCAAAGCAAGCTTGTAGGCTACTTTTCCAATCCTTTCAAGAATTTCAAACGGACCTGTGTATCTTGGACTGAGCTTTCCGTTCTTACCAAATCTCATAATTCCCTTCATTGGGGCAATCTTGAGAAAAACAGAATCTCCAATTTGGAATTCTAAAGGTCTTCGACGTTTATCAGCATAACTCTTCTGTCGACTGAAAGCTACATCGAGCCGTTGTTTGATCATCTTGATATCTTCTGAGGTTTTTCTGATGAAGTCCGTAGTTTGAAGTTGCTTCTGTCCAACTTCTTGCCAATGGATGGGAGATCGACATTTTCTTCCATATAGCGCTTCAAATGGAGCCATACCAATAGAAGCGTGATAGCTATTATTATACGAAAATTCGATCAAGGGTAACTTTTGATCCCAATTTCCCTTGAAATCCAGAACACAAGATCTCAACATATCTTCTAAGGTTTGGATAGTGCGCTCCGATTGTCCATCTATCTGAGGGTGGAAAGCAGTACTGAATTTCAACCTTGATCCCATAGCTGTGTGAACACTTTTCCAAAATCGCGAAGTAAATCGCCCATCTCGATCTGAAATAATGGATTTTGGAATTCCATGCAACCTAACAATCTGAGATACGTAAATTTCAGCTAATTTCTCAACTGAAAAGGTGGTTTTAATAGCAATGAAATGGGCTGATTTGGTTAATCTATCCACAATTACCCAAATCATATCATTTCCACTTGCGGTCCTGGGTAATCCAACTACTAAATCCATGGTGATTTGTTCCCATTTCCATTCTGGGAGTTCTATCTTTTGAAGATCTCCTCCTGGTTGACGGTGTTCAGCCTTAACTTTCTGACAAGTTAGACACTTTGACACAAAATCAGCAATTTCTCTCTTCATGTTCGGCCACCAAAAGTTCTCTTTAAGGTCCTTATACATCTTAGTAGCTCCAGGGTGAACTGAGTATGGAGTTTCATGTGCTTCTGACATGATCTGTTTCCTAAGAAATTCAACGTTAGGAACACAAATCCTTCCTTTGAAGAGAATTAGCCCATTCGTAGACGTCTTAAATTCCTTATCTTCTTCACCAAGTAGTTGAATCTTTAAGAGAAAGGAATCTTTTCCTTGATAGTACTTAATGGTTTCTAGGAGATTAGACTGAAGAGTCAAAGCAGCTAATTTCCCGATTAATATTTCCAATCTGAAATCAGAAATTTCCTTCTGGAGGGGTTTGGACATCATTTCAAGAGACATGAGCATACCAGATGATTTCCTGCTCAGCGCATCTATTACCTTGTTTGCTTTTCCAGGATGGAAAAGGATTTCACAGTCATAATCCTTTACGAGTTCAAGCCATCTTCGTTGCCTCATATTAAGCTCCTTTTGAGTAAAGATGTATTTAAGACTTTGATGGTCGGTAAAAATCTCACACCTATTACCATACAGGTAATGTCTCCAAATCTTCAAAGCGGAAACCACCGCAGCAAGCTCCAAATCGTGCGTCAGGTAGTTCCGTTCATGGTCCTTCAGTTGACGTGAAGCATAGGCAACTACATTTCTTCCTTGCATAAGGACAGCTCCTAGTCCAGTTTTCGATGCATCACTATAAATGGCGAAATTGCCTGCATCTACGTCAGGAATTATCAACACTGGTGCACTTGTAAGCTTCCTCTTGAGTTCTTGGAAGTTTTCTTCACACTTCTGTGTCCAATCAAACTTTTTCCCCTTCTTAGTAAGAGCTGTTAGTGGCGCTGCTATCTTCGAGAATCCTTCCACGAACCGTCGGTAGTATCCGGTCAAACCAAGAAAGCTTCGTATCTCCGTAACGTTTTTGGGTGCTGACCATGCACTAACTGCTTCTATCTTAGCAGAATCAACGGAAATTCCTTCTTTTGAAACCACGTGGCCCAAGAAATGTACTTTTTCCAACCAAAATTCACATTTTGTGAATTTGGCATACAGTTGGTTCCGTCTTAAGGTTTCCAAAACTATCTTGAGATGCTGCTCATGTTCCTTTGTGGATCTTGAGTAGATCAAAATATCATCAATGAAGATGATAACAAACTTATCTAAATAATCATTAAATACCCGATTCATCAAATCCATAAAAGCAGCTGGAGCATTAGTTAATCCAAAGGGCATAACTAAATACTCGTAATGTCCATAACGTGTTCGAAACGCCGTCTTGGGAATATCTCCTTCCTTGATTTTGAGTTGATGGTAGCCTGAACGCAAGTCAATCTTCGAGAATACCAAAGCTCCTCTAAGTTGATCATGTAATATCCAAAAATTTTCACGAACTCATGATTTTCTTGTATATAAGAAATCTAAAGTTTGTACTATGTGTTTATGTGCAATTGTATGGGAAATATACTGCGGACACCGTCTTTACGGGCAAGATAGTATAATTAAGTTTTAAAACCACCATAGAAAAATCAAGCACCTAAAATAGGATATTAAAGACCAAATGGCTTTAAATAAAAAGAAAAATTTTTATACAGTCCAACTTTACACAGATAAATTTTGGACTGCAGTCAAGCAAAACAGTACAGAATTGTACTGTGTATAAGTGAAAACAGTATTAGATTTATCTGTGTTAGCATAAAAATGGATTGCATATTGAAGAAAAAGCCAAACAAGGCCTTAGGATTATGACATCACCTACCTTTGGATTTATGACATCATAATTCCATGAACCAACCCTTGAAAGACAAGTGTCTTGTTCTAGAAACTTCTTGCTTGTTCTCCAAGACTCATGGCCGGCCACCTATGCACCCTTGGTGTGCAAATCCTTGCTTCTTCAAGGCCCTTTTTGCAATTTCTAAGAGTTCTTCATCACCTATAAATAGGTGAAGCCATTGTTCACAAAAATTAGAAAACCTAGCTAAACTATGCCCAAATTTTCCCTCACCAAATCCGAACTTGAGAGGCCAAGAGAGAAGAGAGAAAAATCAAAACCCAAGAGGGGGAGAGCATAGGGGTGGTCGGATTTCACCTAGAGCCAAGGAAAAAAGTTTGAAAAAAAAATTGGAACCCATTCTAGGCCAAGTGGCCGGTTGTGGGAAAGCAAGGAAGGGGAAGAGAAAAGTGAAGAAGGAAAGTGTGGAGAGTGGCCGGATTTGGTAGGATCAGCCACCAAGCGAAGCCAAATCTTCGGTACCCATTTTGAGGGTGAAAACCGAGTGGGAGGAGAACAAGGAGGAAGGAAAAAGTGGACCAAACCCTAGCCCAAAATCTTGAGTGATCAAGGTAATCCCTTAAACCCTAAGCTCTTCAATTTAAATTTCAATTAGGAAATTTATATGTATTTCCAAGCAAGGGATGTAAGAGCATAAGCTCAATTTACTTATTGCCCTAGAATAGTTTAGATATGGTGCTTGATTAGGTATTAAGGGTGGTTTGGTTTAATGGCTTTGATTGGTTATGTTTATGCTTGTTTGAATGGTTATGTTTATGCTTGTATGAATGTTAGGGTGCATGCTAGATGGATGATGAATTGTATGTCCCCTGTTTTATGTGCAAACCGGTTCTAAAATTTCATGCTAGGTTGTTAGTTTCGGTTATGGAATGGTGAGACAACCTAGAACCATGCAAACCTAGGCTAGGACAGTTCGGTTTTTGGTTTGCATGGGCGCATTTGAGTAGCATGATTGTTAATGTGGGACGTTAGAAAACGCTGCATGTATGCTATCTAGGCTCCCGCGTGTTCAGTTGAGTTAGATTTGCGACAATAAGACGTAAAACGAATTTAAGAATGAAAACTGCCAGTTCGGGTACAAACTGGCCAGTTTTCTGGAAAGTGAAATTTGAGGCCTTTAGAGGCCGAATTGGGAAAAACGTAAAACATGAAAGTTGTAGAGAAGAGATTTTCCTAGAGGACAGCATAGACAGTTTTTGAAAATAAGGCTCCAAAGGCCTTCGTTTTTGTAAAAACCCGAGCCTGACCGTGCCCAGGATTTATACACGGCCAGGTGAGTTCAAACGGCAATATGAACATGTTAGATTCCGAATTAAATTTTTCGTAAAACACGAAAGTTTTAGGATTTTTCGAGAGCTAAAACTTTCGTGAAGACAACTTTTTCAAATTCAAATTGGATTTTAAAACTGACACGGATTTCTAAAGACTGTGCCGGGAATAGGAAATTCCTGCACAGGATTTTCTAAAACAATGCAGAAAAACTATATTTTTGCACCAACACCAATGTTTCGACTGTGAAAACTGTTCCAATGGCAGTTTTCAACCTTTAATGATTTTTATAAAGTCATACTTTGAAAACCACAAATTTTTAAGTTAAACAAAAGATTGTTGTCAAATTTTCCAAATTTGGAAATTAGATTTTTTAAAAAAGCCAAAGCATAGAAACAAGAGGTTGACGGATGGTAACCGGGAAGGATACCTGAGTTACTAGGCTTGGTCCAAAGCCAAGTTTGACCATAAAATATTGACCATCTCAAGGGTTACCTCATGTAACCTAATGAGTTATCATGTGTATAATTGGGGGACATATAACTAAGATTGTGTATGAATGTTGGAAAAGTTACCAACATTTTATAGGATCCTTATCCTATGTTCTTTTTAATAGCAGGAAGTAACCTGCAGTTGCGATCTGGGTTGAAGCAACAAAACCAGAAACCTAGCATATCAGGCAAGTATCAAACCTCACCTACAGTGTGAAAATAGTAAATATTATTTTCAAATATGCTATGTTAAGCTATGCTATTTACACTATATGTTTAAATATACATGCTATGTTGTGTTATGATATGCGATGATATGCTACGACATGTTACATGTTATGCCATGTTATAAGAATGTCATGTTAACAAAAATGCCATGTTTTCTAAAAATGTCATGGTTTCCAAAAATGTGGGAGAAGGCACCCGGGAGATTGCCGTGCTGGAAACGGTCGCTGTTTTCTTTGTGGCAAGGAAGGCCACTATGCTAGAAACTGCAATCTCAATCCCCAGAGTCTGCAAAACCAACAGAGAGGACAGGGATCTCATCTTCACGCTGCACAAATGAAGCTCGAGGGACCTGCAATCTCTCAAGGCAGGCTGGAAGCTCCGGAACCTCAAGGACGCATTTATGCCTATACAAAGGAGGATGTTCAAGCTGGACCTTCCACCGTGGTGACAGGTCAGCTTCCTTTTGCCCAACAAGATGCCTATGTGTTAATTGATTCTGGAGCTACGCATTCATTCACATCACCTAGGTTCGCTAAGAAACTAGGTAGAGCAAGTGATAGAATCGGAAGAACATTTAGGACTGCATTACCCTCCGGGGAGATTCTGCTGTCTGATTATTGGATACGTCATGTTCCAATAATTATAAGTGGTAGGGAAATGTATGTCAACCTGATCATCATTGACCTATACGACTACGATGTCATCCTGGGTATGGATTTCTTGGGAAGTACAACGCAGTGATCGACTGTCCACGACGTACTGTCACGTTCAAGCCAAGTGGAGGCGAGGAGTTTATTTTTAGAGGATCGACTCCAAAACAGCCGAAAATGTTCATTTCTGCGCTGAAAGCTAGAAAATTGTTGGCAGAAGGATGTATGGGATTTCTAGCCAACATGGTGGACAAGACGCAAGAGACCGAGAGCAGACCGGAAGAAGTACCGATAGTCCGGGAATTTATAGAGGTTTTTCCTGAAGAGTTGCCAGGACTACCACCAGAGCGAGAGATCTCCTTCGATATTGAGTTACTTCCTGGATCGGCACCAGTATCCAAGGCACCTTATAGGATGGCGCCTGCCAACTTAAGGAACTGCAGATTCAATTACAAGAGCTTCTGGATCGAGGATTCATTCGTCAAAGCTACTCGCCATGGGGAGCTCCAGTTTTGCTCGTTAAGAAGAAGGACGGCACTCTTAGGATGTGCATTGACTATCGGGAATTGAACAAGATAACCATCAAGAACAAGTATCCCTTGCCTCGGATCGACGATCTGTTTGATCAGCTGAGAGGAGCTTCAATTTTCTCGAAGATTGACCTACGATCCGGATATCACCAGCTTCGAATTAGGGAAGGAGACGTTCCTAAGACAGCCTTTCGTACGCGATATGGACACTACGAGTTCCTTGTTATGCCATTCAGACTGACAAATGCTCCAGCAGCCTTTATGGACCTGATGAATCGAGTATTCAAGGATTACTTGGATAAGTTTGTTATCGTCTTTATAGATGATATCTTGATTTATTCAAGATCAAAGGAGGAGCATGAAGAGCATTTAAGGATTGCTTTACGGATTTTAAAGCAAAACCAGCTCTACGCTAAATTCACAAAGTGTGAATTTTGGTTGGAAAAGGTCCATTTCTTAGGACATGTGGTCTCCAAGGACGGCATATCTGTAGATCCGGCTAAGATTGAAGCAGTAAGTGAATGGCCAGCTCCGAAAAACGTCACCGAAGTACGTAGTTTCCTCGGCTTGGCGGGCTACTACCGACGTTTCGTCGAAGGATTAGCTAAGATTGCAGCGCCGCTCACCGCACTTACACGGAAAGGGAAGAAGTATGAATGGACTGCAAAGTGTGAAGAGCACTTCCAAGAGCTGAAAAATAGGCTGACTCGCGCTCCGATTCTTACAATTCCGAATGTGGAGGAAGGAAGCTTCGTGATATACAGTGATGCTTCCAAGATAGGATTGGGAGCCGTTCTCATGCAGAATGGAAAGGTGATTGCTTATGCTTCACGACAGCTTAAGGATCATGAGAAGAACTATCCGACGCATGATTTGGAACTTGCGGCGGTAGTGTTTGCGCTCAAAATCTGGAGACACTACCTTTACGGTATTAAGTGTGAAGTTTACACGGATCATCAGAGTTTGAAGTATATCTTCACACAAAAGGAGCTTAACATGAGGCAAAGAAGATGGCTCGAACTGGTGAAGGATTATGACATAGACATCCGTTACCATCCAGGGAAGGCTAACAAAGTAGCCGATGCCCTTAGTCGGAAGTCGTCTTCCTCGTTGATGTCCATACAGTCGTTGATCGAACCTCTTCAGAAGGAGCTAGTGGAAGCTGGAATAGAGCTTATCACGGGAAGTTTAGCTGCCCTAACCTTCCAACCTACCATTTTGGATAGCATGAAGGAGCGACAAGAAGGAGATGCCTCGCTGCTCAGAACAAGGAACGAGGTCTTGGAAGGAGAGGAGTCGGACTTCAACATATCAGATGAGGGCATACTCTATCGGAAAAATAGATTATGCATCCCTAATGAAGACAAGTTGAAGGAGCAAATCATGAAGGAGGCCCATGAGACTCCATATTCCGTCCACCCAGGAGCTACAAAGATGTACCAGGACCTGAAGGAAAGTTTTTGGTGGCCCAGAATGAAGAATGACGTTGCTACATTCGTCAGTAAATGCCTTACATGTCAAAGGGTAAAGGCAGAACACCAACGTCCAGGGGGAGAATTGCAGAAAATTTCCATCCCAGAATGGAAATGGGACCAAGTGACTATGGATTTTGTAGTTGGTCTACCCCGAACTTCCAGTGGCAATGATGCTATTTGGGTGATTGTGGATCGTTTGACGAAATCTGCACACTTTATCGCCATCAAGCTTAGCTTTTCAGTAGAGCAGCTGGCAGAACTATACGTTGCACAGATTGTTCGCTACCATGGGATTCCAAAGGCAATCATCTCCGATCGTGATGGTCGTTTCACTTCTAAATTCTGGAGAAGTGTACATCAAGCCATGGGTACAAAGCTTACTTTTAGTACGGCTTTTCATCCTCAAACGGACGGACAATCCGAGAGGACCATTCAGACCTTAGAAGACATGTTGCGAGCATGTGTGATGGATTTCAAAGGAACTTGGGATAAGAAGCTTCCTTTGATTGAGTTCTCGTACAACAACAGTTTCCAAGCTTCAATTGGAATGGCTCCTTATGAAGCCCTGTACGGAAGAAGGTGTAGATCTCCTGTCCATTGGTACGAAACAAGAGAAAAGGAACTTGTGTCCACAGATTTTATTCGAAAAACCACTGAGGCTGTGAAACTTATACGCCGACGGATGGAAACTGTATTTAGTCGACAGAAGAGCTATGCCGATAAACGCAGAAGGCCTCTAGAATTCCAAGTAGGAGACTTGGTTTTTCTTAAAGTTGCTCCATTCAAGGGAGTTATGAGATTCGGAAAGAAGGGGAAATTAAGTCCACGATACATAGGGCCATTCGAAATACTGGAAAGAATTGGTAACATGGCCTATAGGTTGGCTTTGCCACAAGAATTAGCATATGTACATAATGTATTTCATGTGTCGATGCTAAAGAAGTACATCTCGGACCCATCCCATGTATTGGACCACGAACCAATTGAGGTTCACAAGGATATGACGTATGAGGAGAAACCGGTGCGAATCTTAGCACGAGAAGAAAAGGTGCTAAGGAACAAGGTTATACCTTTAGTTAAGGTCCTATGGCGAAATCATAAGATTGAGGAGGCAACGTGGGAACGCGAGGACGAGACGAAGAAAAACTACCCCGAATTGTTCTGATTTTCGAGGACGAAAATTCTTTAAGGAGGGTAGATTGTAATATCCAAAAATTTTCACGAACTCATGATTTTCTTGTATATAAGAAATCTAAAGTTTGTACTATGTGTTTATGTGCAATTGTATGGGAAATATACTGCGGACACCGTCTTTACGGGCAAGATAGTATAATTAAGTTTTAAAACCACCATAGAAAAATCAAGCACCTAAAATAGGATATTAAAGACCAAATGGCTTTAAATAAAAAGAAAAATTTTTATACAGTCCAACTTTACACAGATAAATTTTGGACTGCAGTCAAGCAAAACAGTACTGAATTATACTGTGTATAAGTGAAAACAGTATTAGATTTATCTGTGTTAGCATAAAAATGGATTGCATATTGAAGAAAAAGCAAACAAGGCCTTAGGATTATGACATCACCTACCTTTGGATTTATGACATCATAATTCCATGAACCAACCCTTGAAAGACAAGTGTCTTGTTCTAGAAACTTCTTGCTTGTTCTCCAAGACACATGGCCGGCCACCTATGCACCCTTGGTGTGCAAATCCTTGCTTCTTCAAGGCCCTTTTTGCAATTTCTAAGAGTTCTTCATCACCTATAAATAGGTGAAGCCATTGTTCACAAAAATTAGAAAACCTAGCTAAACTATGCCCAAATTTTCCCTCACCAAATCCGAACTTGAGAGGCCAAGAGAGAAGAGAGAAAAATCAAAACCCAAGAGGGGGAGAGCATAGGGGTGGTCGGATTTCACCTAGAGCCAAGGAAAAAAGTTTGAAAAAAAAATTGGAACCCATTCTAGGCCAAGTGGCCGGTTGTGGGAAAGCAAGGAAGGGGAAGAGAAAAGTGAAGAAGGAAAGTGTGGAGAGTGGCCGGATTTGGTAGGATCAACCACCAAGCGAAGCCAAATCTTCGGTACCCATTTTGAGGGTGAAAACCGAGTGGGAGGAGAACAAGGAGGAAGGAAAAAGTGGACCAAACCCTAGCCCAAAATCTTGAGTGATCAAGGTAATCCCTTAAACCCTAAGCTCTTCAATTTAAATTTCAATTAGGAAATTTATATGTATTTCCAAGCAAGGGATGTAAGAGCATAAGCTCAATTTACTTATTGCCCTAGAATAGTTTAGGTATGGTGCTTGATTAGGTATTAAGGGTGGTTTGGTTTAATGGCTTTGATTGGTTATGTTTATGCTTGTTTGAATGGTTATGTTTATGCTTGTATGAATGTTAGGGTGCATGCTAGATGGATGATGAATTGTATGTCCCCTGTTTTATGTGCAAACTGGTTCTAAAATTTCATGCTAGGTTGTTAGTTTCGGTTATGGAATGGTGAAACAACCTAGAACCATGCAAACCCAGGCTAGGACAGTTCGGTTTTTGGTTTGCATGGGCGCGTTTGAGTAGCATGATTGTTAATGTGGGACGTTAGAAAATGCTGCATGTATGCTATCTAGGCTCCCGCGTGTTCGGTTGAGTTAGATTTGCGACAATAAGACGTAAAACGAATTTAAGAATGAAAACTGCCAGTTCGGGTACAAACTGGCCAGTTTTCTGGAAAGTGAAATTTGAGGCCTTTAGAGGCCGAATTGGGAAAAATGTAAAACATGAAAGTTGTAGAGAAGAGCTTTTCCTAGAGGACAGCGTAGACAGTTTTTGAAAATAAGGCTCCAAAGGCCTTCGTTTTTGTAAAAACCCGAGCCTGACCGTGCCCAGGATTTATACACGGCCAGGTGAGTTCAAACGGCAATATGAACATGTTAGATTCCGAATTAAATTTTTCGTAAAACACGAAAGTTTTAGGATTTTTCGAGAGCTAAAACTTTCGTGAAGACAACTTTTTCAAATTCAAATTGGATTTTTAAACTGACATGGATTTCTAAAGACTGTGCCGGGAATAGGAAATTCCTGCACAGGATTTTCTAAAACAATGCAGAAAAACTATATTTTTGCACCAACACCAATGTTTCGACTGTGAAAACTGTTCCAATGGCAGTTTTCAACCTTTAATGATTTTTATAAAGTCATACTTTGAAAACCACAAATTTTTAAGTTAAACAAAAGATTGTTGTCAAATTTTCCAAATTTGGAAATTAGATTTTTTTAAAAAGCCAAAGCATAGAAACAAGAGGTTGACGGATGGTAACCGGGAAGGATACCCGAGTTACTAGGCTTGGTCCAAAGCCAAGTTTGACCATAAAATATTGACCATCTCAAGGGTTACCTCATGTAACCTAATGAGTTATCATGTGTATAATTGGGGGACATATAACTAAGATTGTGTATGAATGTTGGAAAAGTTACCAACATTTTATAGGATCCTTATCCTATGTTCTTTTTAATAGCAGGAAGTAACCTGCAGTTGCGATCTGGGTTGAAGCAACAAAACCAGAAACCTAGCATATCAGGCTAGTATCAAACCTCACCTACAGTGTGAAAATAGTAAATACTATTTTCAAATATGCTATGTTAAGCTATGCTATTTACACTATATGTTTAAATATACATGCTATGTTGTGTTATGATATGCGATGATATGCTACGACATGTTACATGTTATGCCATGTTATAAGAATGTCATGTTAACAAAAATGCCATGTTATAAGAATGTCATGTTAACAAAAATGCCATGTTTTCTAAAATGTCATGGTTTCAAAAATGCCACGTTTACAAAAATGTCATGGTTTTAAAAATGCCATGTTTTCAAGAATACCATGTTATAACAAGTGTTAAGTTTGATAGGACATAGTGACATCATAAGGCATGTTCACTAATGTTAAATCATATGGTAAGATAAATCAAGTAAGGTGTCGTACCAACCTCCCGTGATCGTGGAGGCTACATGATTCAGTTGTGACATATACCTTCCGTGATCGTGAAGGGTCAAGTTATAATTCCCAGAACTGTTAGGGCCTTGCAAACCCTAGCTTTGTCTGGAGGCTGCGCGCTTTCGGTACGTACACTATGGGCCCACATGTTGAGACAAGATAATAAATTAAAGATTGAGTCAATAATGAAGGATAAGACTTTCAATCAATCATAAATGGTTCATGCATAAGCTACATGATGATTGGCATATTTTAAGACGTTTGAATTATTTTGTGAGATTACGTTTATACTTGCTGGGCGAAAGCTCACTCTTATATTCATACTGTAGGTAAGAAGCCTGCAGTTTAAGTGGTGGGCTATGCAGACGATGCGGCGGGTGAAGGGCGGTGTGGGATACCACTACGTAAAATTTTCCGCAACCGCTTTTGAGTTAAAATAGATATATTTCAAAAGTAAATTATGTTGTGCAGTATGTATGAAGTTTAAAGACTTGAGATTATACTTTCAGTATGGTATGTATGCATGACAAGTTTTTCTCTACTAAATAACTTATGTGAATATGTTTTAAAAAAAAAAAAAAATATTTTGTCTCAAATTTTCAAGTAAAGAACAAGTATGTATAGTGTCGACCTGGCTTGGGAAGTCGGGGCGTCACAGATCAAAGAGATCGTCGATTCTCGGGAGAGGGTACTTGTTCTTAATCGTGATCTTATTCAACTCGCGATAGTCGATGCACATTCGTAACGTTCCATTTTTCTTTTTGACAAACAGCACAGGTGCTCCCCACGGGGAATGGCTTTGACGAATAAATCCCTTATCCAACAGTTCTTGCAACTGTACTTGAAGTTCCCTAAGCTCAGCTGGGGCCATGCGATAAGGTGCTTTTGATATTGGAGCTGTTCCTGGCAACAATTCTATTTCGAAAGAGATTTCACGCTCGGGCGGAAGTCTAGTTAAATCTTTTGGAAAGACATCTACATATTCCTTAATAATGGGAACATCTTCGGGCTGCAGCTCTTTTTCTTGTTCTTTGTCCACCATGTTAGCTAAGTATCCTTGACATCAATTAGCTAGCATTTTCCAAGCTTTCATTACCGAAACAAGCCGGGTTGATGAGCTCTTAGACTGGCCGTGAAAGTTGAATTCCTCTTCGCCGAAAAGACTAAACGTAACACAACGCTTTCGACAATCAATCTTAGCGTTGTACTTATTTAAGAAATCCATTCCCAGGATTACATCAAAATCCTGAAGCTTAATTGCAATCAGGTCTACATATAATTCTCTATCACACATAACTATCGGAACATTTCGCATCCAGGAATCAGATAACAAAATATCTCCCGATGGAAGAGAGGTTCTAAAAGGTTGCCCTATATTTTCTACATTTCTATCTAGCTTTCGGGCATATTCCATTGATATAAACGAATGGGTGGCGCCAGAATCAATTAGGGCAAATGCATCATAAGCGGCTATAGAGATCTGACCTGTTACCATATTAGAAGTTCCAGCCTCAGCGTCGCCCTTTGTGTAAGCATAGATCCTAGCCTGTGGTACGTGAGCTTCAAGTCTTTCTTGTACCATCGAAGGGCCTTCGATCTTTGCTTGTACCGCGTGTAACTGTCAGTTCGAATTTCTATTCTGGTACTGAGGGTTCTGGTTCTGACTATTGGTGGTACAATTCCTCGCATAATGGCCTTCCTTGCCACATAGGTAGCAAGCGTTTGTTCCCATCCTACACATGCCTGGATGTTTCTTTCCGCATTGAGTACACACAGGATAATTGTTATTATTATCCTCATTCCCACGGTTGTTTCTCTTTTGAGGGTAATTCTTTTGTTGGCCCTGGCCCAGAGCATATCCTCTTTTCTTATTCCTTCCAAACTGCTTGGAACTTTGGCTGGAATTACTAGTCTGGCCTTTCAAGTTTGGTTGCTGATTTTGCCTAGACTGTATCTGTTTCTCTACTACTTTTTCTTCTTTCTTAGCTTTGAATATTTGAACCCTCGCTTCCTTATCCTGATTAATCCAGTATTCTGCTCTCATAGCTCGACTTATACAATCAGCTACAAGAGTTGGAGGGCTACTTCCAGCACTAACTTGTTTGGCGATATCTGTCCTAAACATTTTCATCATTCTCCTTACTTTCTCCCTTTCGTTCGGCACCAGTTCTGGACATAAACGGGCAAGCTGTTCAAACTTCTTGACTGCTTCCATTACGGACATAGACCCTTGCTTAAAACTGGTAAACTCATCTTGTTGAGTTGCAAGAATCTCCTGATTGTAGTACATTATTCTGAATTCGTCTACAAAATCTTGCCATCTCATGAACGCTACATCTCTGCGCATCTGAACCGTCCTCCACCAGTGACGCGCATCTTTCTTTAGTGCAAAAGAGGCACAAAGAACTTTCTCCTGTTCTGTAAGTCCCATAAAATCCAAAATTACTTGGATATCAATCAACCAATTATCCGCTACTATTGGATATGTGGTTCCTTCAAAATCAGGTGCCTTCATTCGCCTAAATCGTTCATATAACAGATCCTCCCTAATCAAAGGTGGATTTCTTTGCAGTCCTTCGGGTGCTAACGGAATTTCTTGATGAACCTCTGGTGCTTGAGGCGCTGCTGGGGGTACAGGGTTATTTTACGGTGCCTGATTCAGTTGAGCTACTTGTTCCCGAAGCTGGTTCGTCTCTTGCTGTTGTTCCCGCAATTGCCGTTGCAAAGTAGATACCACGTTCGCAAGATCAGGTTCTTGCGGAATAGGGTTCGCTCGAGTACGCGGACGTGACATCCTCTATTTCTTATCTAATTACGATAAAGATATTGTTATACTTCGAATATCTTTTCGTTCATTCATACCTCATCATAAGATGAACATTACTTATTCATCATATCATAATACGATATCTGATCATATCATAGATAGTATTATCACATCATATCATCATATCATATCATAACATCATATCATATCATAAAACAAAACATTAGAGATCTATCATGATCTCATCATTCCATAATAATACTTTTTACTAACTTTATAATTTACATATCTTATATTCATCATAATCCATAATTCGTACATTCTCACATACATACATATTATTTTATACCTAAACTATCTATTCTGATGTTACGTCGGAGAATACATCCCAGTCTTCCTCATCGAACAAGACTTCCTCCGGATCATCCTCCATATTAACTTCTTCCTCTTCTCCGTTATCTAGGATGATTTCGTGAGGATCCTCTTGAAGTTCGGGCTCGTCAGGAATATCTTCAAGATTCATGGCATCAACATCCTCATGTGGAGGAATCTCCTGAAGTGGTATCGCCGGAATAGGGTCTTCTGGCAATACTGGACCCCATTGGAAGGGTGGCTCTTCCCCATCATTATTATTGACTGGCACTTGGATGTTGTTTTCCACTAAAGCATCCGCTTGAACCATATGAGCTATTAATACAGCTTCCATGATATCATTAATCATGTGCTCCATGGTCATTCCTATTACCGGTGCTTGGACATGTTCCCTAACATCAGGTGGTAGTCCTTCCCGGAGTAGTTGCTGTGCTCGAAACTCTGGATCACCAAAATCTGGAATATGAGGCAACATAGCCTCCTGAAATCTTCGACAGTAATGGCCCATCGACTCTCCTGGATAAGCATGCCAATCATAAACGTAGTTAAGATATCGGACAAGGTTCATGTCACGATAAATATCTGGATCTCGATAGTGTATGTCGGCATTTTCCTCCTGTGGCGGTCCAAAACGAGCAGTGATAATATTACGGAAGTTTTCCCATGATCCTCCCTGAGCTTCCTGTTCTCCTATTGTTCTCCACCATAGCCTAGCATCTACTGCTAGGCAACGACATGACAATGATACTTGTAGATGGGGCGGAATATGACATATTCGAAAAATAGCCTCCATATCATGAAGCCATGCTGCCAATGTCACGGTTCGTCTAGTCCCATCGAATACGAGCGGAGACATCATGAAGAACGCATAAGCTGCACCTCTATCTTCATCCATTATCCTCGAATCTAGATTATACAAATTCTTATAAATACATAATATAATTACGAAATATTTTTAACTTACAATGGCTGTGGCGCAGGCACGCAAACTGTGAAACCGAAAGGTAGAACCTCTGCTCTGATACCAACTCTTGTAACTACCCGCCTAGCGCCGGCCGTTACCATACATTCTTACTTAATAATATATGAAAATTTAGACATAAAATTTTTTTTTTTTTTTATACAACTGATAAATATAACTTGACTTGGAAACTTCATAATAAACACTTACATACATACATGTACTTATACATAACTACTTATGGCGGAAATATGTTTTTGTACTTAAATACAACATATTTAGCGTAGCATAATTTAACAAAAAGAAACGTAATGATTCCCGTCCCACAGTTTCACAGCTTTGCCTTGCCATGCTCCACTGCCTTGTATCATGAAGTACCGCAGGGTTGCTTACCTACAGCATAAACTTAAAACATGAGCTTTCGCTCAGCAAGCACAACTATTTATCCGCAACATATCATGATATCATAATGCATGAACCATTTATGTTTTATTCCTGTTTTCATAAGTTAGCATAGTTTTTGGGCCCTTACATAACTTAACATAAATGTACGTACCGTGGCGCGCTGCCATGGAGTGGTTGGGGCGGCCAGCCCTGTCCAACTCAAACCATGAACCAAACCCGACCTGACGCGGGTCGATACGATATATAGCATTCTGCTTATATTGATGCTTAGAATCTTGTTCTTATCTTATTTCATACTTGAAATGTTGTTTCATATTCATAACTAGTTTCTTGACTGTAACTGGGATTTCATACTTTACCAATTAGCTTATCTTTAGTGAGCATACTTCGTGATGCCATACTATCCGATTATTCATCATATGAACATACATACTATAAACATACATCATATTTCTCTTAACAAGAACTAGAAATCATACATGCCATACATTTATTATTCCTTGAATACATACATGCCATTCATACTTTAAATATTCATCATATCTTCAAAACGTACATACATACATGTCCTAAATACTTCTTATTCATATAACATCATGAACTTGATATCATATAGGCCATAATGTTTTATCATACTTATATCATCATAACTTGAAAACATACAACAAACAGTTTTCGTTTATGCTGTTTGTATATCTTGAAGTCTCCTACAACTTTTATTTTAACCTCAAACTTCAAATCTATCTTTAACATGCTTATTTTTACCTTTGAAAATTTTTCGACCAGACTTACTACTCATAATTTGGTCTCGGGTTTTAGAAGAAATGAAGGTCTTAAAGGCCTTATTTTCAAAAACTGGCCACGATGGCCCCTAGGATGTTCCCTCCTCTACAACTTTTCAGTTTTAACTTTTTTAAGATTCGGCCTTTAAAGGCCTCAAAATCTAGTTTCAGAAAAACTGTCCAGATAGAGACTTTAATCAAGCATAAAAACCCTAGTGCATGTATCTTACAAAATTAAACTCCTGTTTAACCATACTAATCATTCTCTTAAATTTCAAATGAAGAACTAGAGGATGACAATATTTACCTCAAGTTTCACTGATGAAATTCTTAAATTAGGGTAATTAAAATTTCCCTCACACTAAACCGAAAACCCTTTCTCTAGTTTTCTTTTTCTTTCTTTTCTCTCTTTTCTTTGCTCGGCTTCTATGGCAGGATTGGGAGAGTTTGTGCTGCTCAAGTTTGTGTGTGTGTGTTGGCTAACCAAATAATACAACAGCACCTTCACCTATTTATAGATGAAGCACAAAATCTTAAATTTACTTACTAATCCCTAAGGTACAACAATTTGCTCTTTAGTCCATAGAAGAAACCAATTTGGTTTTGTCTTCTTGAAAGGTGGCCGGCCATTCTTGTTCTTCTTGTGCCAATTAACCCAAGCTAGGGTGCTTAATCATGTTGGCTAGGAACCATGAGGTGTCCCTCTCTTAGTATGGCCGGCCTTAGGTGGAATTTGTGCATGCCTTTGCTTACCAACAAGCAAGGCTAGCAAGCTTACTAAGCTAGCCTAGGTGCATGAGGTGTCAAGGGCTAAAAGAGTTCAAGAATTCCATCTTTTGTAATTTTATTCAATAGTCCTTAAAGCCAAATTATTTCTCCTTAGTCCCTATGTGTTGGCCGGCCATTCATCACCCAAATTGCCAAGCAAGCTTAGCTAGAGTTGCTTGCTCATCAAAGCTAAATTTTGAGGTGGCATTCCCTTGGTTGGCCGGCCCTAAGGTGAGGTGTGCAAGCCTTGGCTTGCCAAGGGAGCTAGGCTAGGAAACCTAGAGTGTTGGTTCATCAAGGCTAGGCCAAGGGGTGTGTCAATGCCTTGGTTATCCATGTGAGCAAAGCTAGAGTGGCTTACTCACCTTAGCTAGTCCATGAGGTGTCATTCTCTAAGGGTGGCCGGTCTTGGTGTTGGCTTAGCAAGGCCTTGGCTTGCCAAGTGAGCAAAGCTAGGTATACTTACTCACCAAAGCTAGGCTATGAAGTGTCACTTCCTTGTAGTGGCCGGCCCTTGGGTGGTGGCTTAGGCAAAACATGAGCTTGCCAAGTGAGCAAGATTAGGGATATTACTCACCAAGGCTACACCATGATGTGTTGCTTCATTGTGGTGGCCGGCCTTTGGTGCCTAGGTGTGCAAGCCTTGGCTTGCCAAAGGTGCAAAGCTAGGGGTGTGACTTAGCCAAGCTAGAAGCATAGGGTGTCTCATCCTCATGTGGCCGGTTTTGAAGAAACCATGTGAGACAATTTGCTAATTGATCCATAATACAAAATCAACCAACTAAATTAAAGTGTTAATTCACTAAACTTAGGGTATGATTTGTAAACTTTTAATAACACTTAAAATCTTCTAATTTGCATAATATTTTTCAAAAACAAGATCCCTTGCTCAACAAGCCATGATGTGGCCGGTTCCTATGGTGACACATGGAACAATGTGATTGGTTCTAGCTAGAATTTTCAAATACAATCTTAACTTGTCTTTCTTAATTTTCAACCAAACTAACTAAACTAAAAATGGGTCATTGACTCAATTGAACTAAGAAACTTTACTTAAAAAGTCCCTGATTCAAAAATTTACATAATTACTGATAAGTTTACAATTTTCTTCAAAATTACACATTGGCCCCTAAAGGCAAAATATTTGCACTTTAGTCCCTATGACTTGGCCGGTTATGGTTAAGCCTTCAAACATCAAATTTTTACTAAATCCTTTCTTAGAAGGCTTTTTAGCTTCAAAATCATGAACTTTTCTTAATTTGCAAATTGACCCCTAAACATAAAATATTTACATTTTGGTCCCTGTGAGGTGACCAATCATAACAATGACACTTGTCATCAGAGGTGTCATCCTTAAAGGCCTTGTTTGGCTTAATCTCCTAAATGCAGTTCATAATAACATAATAACATAAATATTCATATACTGTTTTCAACTGATAACAGTATAATTAAACTGGACCATTGTCCTAAACTTTTCTGAACTGCGTAAAAGATTTTCTTATATTACTAACATAGAGTCATAAATCATAATTTTCCCTTTTTAACAAAAGGATCATAAACCTACACAAATAATTCATTGAATCTTGTAGCAAAAGATTCAACAAATTCCTTAGAAAACATATCATACAGATTGCATAACCAAACTTTATTCTTAACAAAAGAAGTTATAAATTTACAAACAAGTCGGCTATTACATTCCTGACCCAGCAGCTGGCAGAAAAAAATGCCAAAAAAAGGTTGGAAATAAAACGATTGACTATCGAACTGAGGTACAACAAGGTGCGCAAGAACAATTGTTCGACTTTAATACCATGAACAAGGCGATGAGGCCTTTGGCTTATTATGCACATAGTTCCATGTGTGAAGGTAATCAGATTGAGATCCCAATACCATACACGATCATGACTTTTGAAATGCCTGTCTTTCTGAGCTTTGAAGATATTTACGAGTTCATTAATTTACAACAAATCAGTGCGAATTGTATATTAGTCTACATGAGGTACGACATACTTTCTCCTAAATTATTTTGTTATCTGCAAATTCTTCTATATGTCAGGTCGAGTAATAATCCGTGAAACGCTTATGCAGATTTTTGGAGGAACTATGTAGGATTAACGGGCAAGCTGAGAAGTTTGTGTTTGTGTCTCCAAGCTTGATCTCACCGGTGAGAACAGATACTGAAGATGCTGGCAGGAGAGAGCGAGCCGACAATCTTCTCGGCATTTTGCGCGACGCACCTAAAGGACGGCTTTATCTTGTGCCACATAACAGAGGGAGACATTGGGTTTTGGGTGTCATTGACCCATGGGAGGACCTGGTCCTTTATTTTGATCCTCTTCGAGAGAAGAAACGAGATGATTTTACTGAGCTAATGAACATGTAAGTCAATGTTAATATGTTCAATTTTTCAATCTTAATTATATGCATCTTAATTAATTAGTTTGAATTTTACCAATTTTGCTAGGGCCCTATCGGATTGGAAGTTACTTATGGCTGGAGAAGGGATTAAAAGGAGACGAGACTGCAAAACCAAATTCTCAAACCGTCCTTGTCCTCTCCAAGAGGGAAGTGTTGAATGTGGTTATTTTATTTTAGGTTTTCTGAGGGAAATAGTGTTAAACGGAATTGACGCACTTGAAAGTAAAGAATTTTTTACTTCTCTGGATTTGGATTCGATTAGGGGAGAATGGGCTAGCCATGTAATGGATTTCATTAATTATAATGTATAAACTTGTAATGTAATGATTTGTATGTATTTTACGTTGATCAATGAAGCAGGGATCTTGTATTACAGTCTAGGCCACCCGCGAGAAATCACCAAAAAGCCAAAATACTGACATTACACGACAGCTCCGCTTGGAGCAGTCGTGTAATGGGCAGACCATTACACGATGGCTCTGCTTGGAGCCGTCGTGTAATGGGCAGACCATTACACGACGGTTCCGATCGGAACCGTCGTGTAATGGTAGATCGGAACCGTCATGTAATTACGCTTCCTAGGTCCCTCCATGGCGGTTTTACCTTGTTTCGGCGACGGTATTAAACCGTCATGTAACATTGAGATACGACGACGGTAATATAACCGTCGTGTTATCTTCCACGACGCTGGATTACACGACGGTTCGTTAACCGTCGTGTAAACTTTACACGACGGTTAAAACCGTCGTGTTATCCCTATTTTCTAGTAGTGGAATAAGTAAGAATATAAGAGTTGTATGTTACAATTAGGGTTTTTGAAAAACCCTAAGAACCCTATTATGGTATGAGTTACCATTTTGGGATACGCAAAGTAAAAGATATAAGAACTGAAGGCATACTTATGAAATTATTATATGACACATTGCAAGCTTGATATAAGCTCACTAAGACCTTCGTTTTGACAAAAACCCGAGACAAATTTTATGGTTAGTAAATATGGTTGAAGAATTTTCAAAGGAAGGAACAAGCAGGTTAGAGATAATATTGAGTTTGGAGTTGAAAACAAAAGTTGTAGGAACCTTCAAGATTTACAACTTTTATGAAGAAAACTTTTTCAAATTTAGAACAAATTTGTAAGAAAAAGGCCAAAACTATGAATTGGTTCCAAACACAGTTTTCAGAATTTAAGGGTTTTATTATAGTTTTAAAAAGAAAGCTAAGTTTTAATGTTTGTGTTATGTTTTAGAACCAAAGTTACTAGTAGTAACCGAACGGTTACCATTGTAATGTAATAAGCTAGTAATTAGGATTACTTATGATACGATGATAGGATGATTCTTATCCTATGATTTGTGTTGAAAACAGGAAAACAACCTGTTTAGGTGGACCACTAAATTCGGGATTTAGTGTAACTGGTAAGTATGACTCCGCCTGCAGCATAAACGAAAAACGTTTTCCTGCTTGTATGTTTTCAAGCTTATGATGATGTGCATATGATGTATGTTATGATGTTTTATGTTATGATTTAGGTTATGATATTTATGTTATGATGATTTAGATTATGATATTTATATTATGATTTATGCTATGATGTTTACGTTATGAGGTTTTATGTTATGCAATATATTTTGTTATCATGATATCACGAAGCATGTTCACGAATATCAAATCACGGGGTAAGAAAAAGATAAGACAAGCTAATGTTATTATGTCGTACCGACCCGCACTAGGTCGGATTTGGTCCATGGTTTGAGTTGGACAGGACTGGCCACCCTAACCACTTCATGGCAGCGCGCCACGGTTCGTACACTTATGTTATGTAAGGGCCCAAAAAGTATGTTAACTTATGAAAGCATAATGAAATAATAAGTGATTCATGCATTATGTTTTTATGAAATTTTTTGCGGATTAATAGTTGTACATGCTGAGCGAAAGCTCATAAATTATGTTTATGCTGTAGATAAGCAAACTCATGGTAGTACATGATACAAGACGGTGGAACGTGGCAATGCAAAGCTGTGAAACTGTGGAATTGGGAACTGCTATGCATTTTGTTAAATTACGCTACGTTTATTTTAAATATGTTATACCTAAGTACAAGACTTCAGTACTATGATAAGTAAATAAGTTAATGTACAGATATATATATACAAGTAATTACTACAAGTAATTTCAATTTCAAGTTATATGTCGTTTGTATAAAAAAAAAATTTAGTTCTAATTTTCGTATGTTATCAAGTAAGTAAGAATGGTAACGACTTACGTAAGGTGGGTCGTTACAGAGAGGATGGCTGACTCGACGTATGCACAAGGATGTCGCTTCTTCACTTGGGCGGCGAGATGGGCACCTGTACATGGTGAGAGCATACAGGAGTACAAACGCTGATTCGAGGAGGACCTCCTAGTCGAGTGCCCTTATGAATTGCGCCAAGAGGATGCATGTGAGCTGTTTTGACAGGGAGTTCCCCACGAGATACGAGTACTTATGTACTTTCCCAGACCATATCCAGATTACGACCACTTATGTTCAGAGGTCATTTATGCCGAGATGCACCTGAGAGCAGAGAGGGTAGATACTCCTCCAACATGGGAATTAGATAATGTGGAGGATGCTAGTAGCCATATTGAGGCACCAGCCCCGCACCAACCAGAAGCCGTGGGAGACGATGATGCCCGCATTGGTTCAGAAGAGGAAGACACCACCAAGGTATTCACTGAAGGAGTAGACGACGAGACTGATGGTCCATGAGTATTGGCAGAAGAGTGAGTGTAGTAGTTTACTATCGGATAGTTTACCCTTTTGTTCATGAATGTTTTATATATTATCTATCTTATGTATTTGGTGACGCCTATATTATCCTTATGATTTATGTATTCCCTATGACTGATTATGACCAATATGGTTGATCGTTATGTGAACTTATGACTATGTGATGTTATGACATTATGCTTTTAAGATATGATATGTCATGATTTATGGGTCGTAGCTCTGTCATTTATGTTTAAATGAAACTTATGTCATAAGACTATGATTAAGCTAAAATATCTGCGTATGAGATAGTAAGCAAGCATGGTTCTTTTAGGTTGAACACTAGAGTTATACATAAAGCCATGGTACGTCCTCGAGCTGCAGCAGCAAGACGATCACAATAATCGAATCTAGCTAAAATGGTAGTTAACCTACAGCGCAGATTGGAAGACCAGGAGCCTGAAATGCAGAATCTCCGCGAGCAGCTTGCTCAACAAAATCAAGAAGTACCCCCTCCACCAGCTGTCCCAACTCAACCTATAGTACCAGCTGTGCCTGTAGCACAAGCCGCCCAACCTGTGGTCCGATAAGAACCGTTATATGAGAGGTTTTGACATATGAAACCACCAAAATTCGAAGGATCTACCAACCCTTTAAAGGCTGAGGAATGGTTAACCTCCCTTCAAATAGTCTTGAACTTTATGGACCTCACGGACCAAGAAAAAGTGTTTTGTGCTTCCTATGTCATGAAGAAGGATGCTCGTTATTGGTGGGAAACTGTGCAAATGAGGAGGAATATACTTAAGATGACATGGAATGATTTCATTCAGGAATTCAATGGCAAATTCTACAATCGGATGGCTATGAAAGTACAGCAGAATGAATTCAACAACATCAAGCAAGGCTCCATGTCAGTAACTGAGGCTGTCCGTAAGTTCGATCAACTAGCACGACTTTGCCCTCACATTGTGCCAATTGAGGATGAAAGGGTTAGGCATATGTTGGACATGTTTCACCCTGAGATAGCGGTAGTGATCGATAGTGGTGAGAGACCACCTATGACTGTTGCTGAATGTGTCGAAAGAGCACTACGCGCTGAGTATTGTTTTGCCCAAGCTAAGAAAGGGCTAAGTTCTTTGAAGAGAAGAAGAAAGAGAAGTTGCAATTGAAGCAGAACTAAGAAAATCAACTAAACAACCAGGGAAACATATCCAATCGTAATGGCAATCACTCTAATCAGAACCACAACAAGCGAAAGGGGAATTTCAATGGAAATAAGAACCAGAAGAACCATCCCCAGAAGGAGAATAACACCGTTTACCCTACATGCATCAAATGTGGGAAGAAGCATCCAGGGGAATGCAAACTTAGCTCAAATACTTGTTACTTATGTGGCAAGGAGGGTGACTATGCCAAGAATTACTGTACGAACAAGCAGAATCAGACTGGGCAGAATCAGCTAAAGCCACAAGGGACTCAACTTCACAACATGCAAGCCCAAATCGAGGGCCCGCAGATTTACCAAGGACGTTTGGAGGCCCTGCCAGGACCGAACACTCACATTTTCGTCTACACCAAGAATGATGTTGAAGCTGGAACCTCGAATGTGGTGACAGGTCAGCTTTCTGTGGCCAACCAAGATGCACATATTTTATTTGATTCCGGAGCAACTCATTCCTTTGCATCACATACATTTGCTAGGAAACTCACTCAATTTAGGGATAGAATCAATCAGACCTTTAGAACGGCCTTGCCTTCAGGACAAACTTTGTTGTGAAGTTATTGGTTACATCATGTGCCAATAATTATTGCTGGTAGAGAACTGTTTGTTAATCTAGTTCTTTTAGAAATATTCGACTACGACATCATCTTAGGGATGGACTTTCTAGGAAAATACAATGCGAACATTGACTGTCGGGCATGTAAGGTGACATTCAAATCTGATGGAGCAGAAGAGTTCGAATATGTCAACATTTCTGAGAAACAACCGAGGGAGATGATTTCTGCCATGAGGGCACGAAGGATGTTACATAGCAGATGCGTTGGATACCTAGCCAATATTATAGATATGACGAAAGAAGAACGATCCAAACCTAAAGATATGGTAGTAGTCAGAAACTTTGTCGAGGTTTTCCTAGAAGACTTACCTAGAATACCTCCCGATCGTGAGATTTTCATTTGAAATCGAATTGATGCCCGGTACAGCACCGATATCTAAGGTTTCATACCGCATGGCCCCAGCCGAACTCAAGGAATTGCAGACGAAACTTCAAAAACTTTTAGACAAGGGATTCATACGTCCGAGTTACTCACCTTGGGGTGCACCTGTCTTGTTCGTCAAGAAGAAAGACGGCATGTTAAGGATGTGCATTGACTACCGTGAGCTCAACAAGGCGACCATCAAGAATAAGTATCCTCTTCTAAGAATCGACGACCTCTTTGATCAGTTTAAAGGAGCATCAGTCTTCTCTAAGACTAAAAACTCATAGCATCAGTCTTCTCTAAGACCAATTGAACATTAAGGAAAGCGATATCCCAAAGTCAGCATTTTGTACACGTTATGGCCACTATGAGTTTTTAGTCATGCCATTTGGATTGATGAATGTACCTGCAACTTTAATGGATTTGATGAATCGAGTATTCAAGGAATATGTAGACAAGTTTATCATTGTGTTCATTGATGATATCTTGATCTACTCAAAGACCCAAAAAGAGCATGAAGAGCATTTGAGGATCGCTCTCCAAACTCTAAAGAACCACCAGCTTTATGCAAAATTCTCTAAGTGTAATTTTGGCTTGACAAGGTTCAATTGCTTGGACATGTGATCTCCAAGAATGGAGTATCTGTCGACCCATCCAAGATCGAAGCTGTGACCAAGTGGCCAACACCGAAGAGTGTGACTGAAGTGGAAAGCTTTTTAGGTCTAGCTAGCTACTACAGAAGATTTGTTGAAGGATTCGCGAAATTAGCCGCACCTCTTACCGCACTTACTCGGAAAGGAAAGAAGTATGAATGGACGGAGAAATGCGAGGCAAATTTCCAAGAATTGAAGAAGAAACTCACTAGTGCTCCTATTCTCATGATTCCATCAGACGAGGGAGAGTTTGATATCTACAGAGATGTATCCAAGATGGGCTTAGGAGCAGTTTTGATGCAGAATGGGAAAGTCATGTGAGGCTTACGACACCCCATATTCCATTCATCTCGGAGCGACTAAGATGTATAAGGACTTGAAGGAGCATTTTTGGTAGAACAAGATGAAGAACGACGTGGCTGAATTCATGAGTAAATGCCTAACCTGTCAGAAAGTTAAGGCAGAGCACAAGCGACCAATTAGGTAATTGTAACCTATTGAAGTTCCAGACTTGAAATGAGATCAAATCACTATGGATTTTGTGGTCGGATTGCCAAAAACCATTGAAGGTTATGACGCCATCTTGGTAATTGTAGACCATTTGACTAAATCAGCAAGTTTTATAGAAATTAAATTGACTTATTCTCTAGAAAAATTGGCAGAATTGTATGTATCCCATTTCGTTAAGCTACACGACATTCCTTTATCTATCATTTCAGACCGCGACAGCCGTTTCACCTCCACTCTTTGGAAAACTGTTCAGCGAGCAATGGGAACTGAGCTCAAGTTTAGCACTGCTTTTCACCCTCAGACGGATGGTCAATCTGAGCGAACCATTCAAATCTTAGAGGATATGCTTCATGCTTGCGTTATGGATTTCAAAGGTGCATGGAATAAGAAGCTACCGTTGATTGAATTCTCCTACAACAACAGTTATCAGGCGACTATCGGGATGGCACCCTATGAAGCACTCTATGGTAGGAAGTGCCGATCACCTGTACACTGGCATGAAACAGGGGAAAAGCAATTGGAAACCACAAAAGGAGACTTTGTTTTCTTGAAGGTAGCACCAATGAAGGGCATGATGCGATTCGAAAAGAAGGGCAAGTTGAGCCCGAGGTACATAGGACCTTTCGAAATCACAGAACGCATTGGTAAGGTAGCTTATAGATTAGCATTACCGACAGAGTTGTCAACGGTGCACAATGTCTTTTATGTCTCAATGCTAAAGAGATATGTCCCGGATCCATCTCACGTAATAGAGCATGAACCAATTCAAGTTCATAAGGACCTTACTTATGAAGAAAAGTCAATGAAAATTCTGGCTCATGAAGAAAAGACTCTCAGAAACAAGACCATACCTCTTGTCAAGATGTTATGACAAAATCACAAGATCGAGGAAGCCACCTGGGAACGTGAAGATGAAATGAGGAAATATTATCCATTTTTATTCTAATTTTCGAGGACGAAAATTTTATAAGGAGGGTAGATTGTGATGCCTTAGAAATTCATAAGCTTGATTCATGAATTATTATTATGGATTTTCTTCATTAATATACTTCTAATAAATTATTTTGATGAATATCAAATTTCAAAATCATGAATGATTGTATATGTATCATCCGTGTGATGATGTTGATGATATAACAACGTCAAGTTTCTCTATTTAAATGAGAAATTTTAAATACATAAAAGATAAGTTGAACGACATATAAATTTATATAAAAAAATTTATTATGTCGTATTAGGGGGATAACGATAATGTTTGGGAAGAACCCCGATTTTTATTAGTAGGTCAATTTAATAATCTTAGTATTTATTTTGATAATAATAATAGTTAAACTTTGAGAGCATGATTAGGAAACTAATATGTCACATAGATAGAAGATGAGTGATTAGTATTTACTCTTAGAGAATCTAAAGGTGGAAGATTGATCAAGAATTGTGCTTAAATTTGAAATCAATGGTATAGATTTGATGCTAAAGAATCCTAGGCAAATCAATGGCCAAACTTTGGATGATAAGTGACCAATAAGAACTTAGGATAAGGATTGGTGTGTTTGAAGATCCAATAGATGAGAATAAAGATGACAACCTTGGATCAATGGTGGAAATGGAAAGAAAGAAAAACAAAATAAAATTGAGAAGGCCAAAGAGGGGATTCGGTTTTTGAGTCATAAAGCAAGGGGAAATGTGAGCAAATGAGACAAGAAGAATGTGGTGCATGCATGCAACCACATGTAAGAAATGGCATGGTTTATTTTGGAAAGTTGACCCAAGGAAAAGACAAGTGAAAATGACCCCTTGTCTCCACCTTCTTGAACCAAATCTTCACCCCAAAACCCTCCCTTGAAGTGGCAGTAATGAAGGGGGAAATCAGCCAAAAATTATTCAATTTTACCCCTCAAAATTCTGCTCTCTTAAGGTGAAAGTTGGCTGAGCACAAACCCCTAACATCCCATTTTATTCTCACACAAGTTAAACTCAAAAATCCTAGCTTCTCTAGCCACCACCAAGGTCAAAATCAAAACAAGAACCACCAACACTATTCTCCATCTCCAACACCTCTAGCACCCTCTTCCATCCATTTTCAAGCTCTAAGAAGCCCTGTCATCAAGATCGAAGAAGTGTGAGACGGAGTTAGAGGACGTTTTACTAGAGATAACCTAGTGGTATTCTTTGTATTTTAGTCATTTTTGTAGAACTAAAGCATGATGTTTAGTTATGATCTTAATGTTAGACTTCTTCTTACCTAGGAAAAAGTTTTGAGAACAACTTTGGAAATCCGAGATCTTAAAGGATCCACGGAGCATTTCGGTAAGATCTAAGAACTTTGTTAGAGTTTGTGGTAGTTGTGGTAATATAGCATACATTGGAAACTTTGATATGAAAAATAAATTATATGTTAAGATTCTATAGAGGATAAACTTCATTTTAGGCTTTGGAATCACTTGATTTGCTTTTATATATCTAAAGTTATGTCCATTTGAAATTGTGACACAAAACTAGGGAGAAAATGGATATCTGGGGTACAGACCAGCCACGAGTTTTTTGTACTCCAAACCCTTTAGACTCAAAAGTTTGGATTATAAGTTAGAGAACTAAAAACTATATTCTTTAAGCTTTCTAACAAGGTATCATACGCCTTAAACGGATATATGTGCAAATTTTGGTGAATTTTACAAGTTTGGACTACGAACCAAAAATCCTTGCTGGAACCTTGTACTAACCACTAGCTTTGTAGATTTTGAGTTAGTAAACCATAACTTTTTATATATCTAAACATTATAAGCTTTCCAATGATGTATCTTTTGTCTTATTTGGACTTGTAGGTAAATTATTATGATTTTTCTAATCTTACCCATGAATCTGGACTTGTGGTTCAAATGTGGAACCAACAATAACAAAAGCTAAGTTAATGGTATGAAACACTCAAGAACTAAAGGAAATAACTTTACCACTGTAAAGTAGACATCTCAACTTCAAAATGAGATATCATACGTTTAAAACGGATGTGTAAATAAATTTTAATAAATCACATAATATTGTATTGTAATCTGGTAAACTGAGATTTTACCATATGATACTTAGGAAAACGTCCACATTAATGTTTGAAATACTTGAAATCTTGGAAAACAAATTATAAAGACAGAAACTAGATATTTCAAGCTTTCCAATAAGTCATCAAGTGTCCAAAACGGAATTATACTCAAATCTAAATAAATCTTACAAATTAAATTCCTACACCGATAAATCGATCCAACATTAAAATGTGGCATAAAGGTAAGTCATAACATATGAATATATTTAGTTATGAAATGAATTGATTTTAAGTGTATGATCAAATAATGTGAAAAACCCTAACCTTATAAAGTTAAACCACAAGTTTTAATGGGCTAAGATAAAGTACACTATAGGGTTACTGGGCATATACCAAGAGACTATCTTAGCCTAACTAAATGAACATAACTAAGGGGATTGGACTAGCCCAATAATAAAAAAAGAGATATACACTTAGGTGACTTCTTGTCACCTTGGTTGATTAATTAATTAATTACTTAATTAAGTAATTAAATAATAAATACATAACCAAATATAATTAATAAAGTAATTAATTAATTATTTGATTAATAATTAATTAATTAATTATAAGAGTTAGTAGATGATAATCAAGATTATTATATTGAATAACTACATAATTATAATACATGATTACTAAAGATTAATTAATCATTAATTATTAATTATTGATATAATCATCAAAATAATTATGGATGATTAACTAGAGATTAATCAAACATTAATTATTAGGTTAATCAAATTATTAATTATTAATATTAGAATTATTAATTATTAATTATTATATGAGAAAGAATATTTATTAATAATATAATTTTTAATAAGTCAATTAAAATTATGTAGTTTAATTATAATTACTCAATTAAATAAAGTAATAATTAACTATTACCTAATTAATTAGTTAAATAATGAATTAATCAATTGATTAATTGATCAATTAAATTCTAATAAAAAAATTAAATTAAATTAATTAATTAATAATTAGTAGAAATTTATTTTAACACTTAATAATTAATATGAATTAACTGTTAATATTAATTATGATATAAGTAAATTAAGTTCACTATAGTTTATAAAATAAATAAATTCATATAATTAAGATTATGTCTAATAATGAGATATGGTTTAATCAGGACAATTCCTCAAATCTGCGAAGTAAGAGATACAACTCCAGAAGTTTAACCACATAAGACAAGTAAGTACAAACCTCACCTACAACATGGAATAAAATGTTTTTCTTTGTTGATGCTCTACATTTGCTATGACTAGACTTGATGATGTGATGAGTATATGAGTCATACGTATTACTTTAATTAAGTATTTGATGTGCATAATTTCTCTTGCACTGACATGATCGATATGCCTCACAGATATTTATACCATAATGATAGATGTATAGTGACATGTAAATCTACACATTGTCACAATTAATAAGAATGAGGTAAATAAAAGATAGGATTAAGTGTCGTACTAACCTCCAATTAGTGAGAGAATATGTTAATAACGAAAGTCATAAGATATGACCTTGGAGGTTGTTGGAGGGTCGCTCCCCTAACTCCCCATTGGTTGCGCGCATATGCGTATGACATAAGGGTCCTTAAGTAGACAAGATGTGTAAATAATAAAGCATAATTGAATACACATAGTTCACATATATTTTTGAACATTCATGATGTTACATGTGATGATATGATTTTATGAAAATGATTTGTGAGATATTGTTTGTACTTGCTGAGCGAAAGCTCATCATTATGTGTCCGTGCTGTAGGTAACGTAGATAAGCAGTCCGCTACTTAGATATTTCATGGACTGGCGAAGCTGTACGGAGGCGATAAATGAAGGGAGTGGGATACCATCACGAATTTAATTTTCGCATTTAAACTCCTTAAATTATTTTGTATCGACCATATTTATAACTATGTTCCAATGTTTTCGTAATACTAAACTAGTATGAGTACTTTACGAGAAAAAGACTTTAGACTCTTTCCTTTTAACTCACATAAAGTTACAGCTTTTTAAATATTATCTAAATACGAATTTGAATAGGATAATTAGTCGCTAGAGGTTTTCAAATTTCTCAGTTAAAAATTTTAGTAATTCTAACTTTTATAGTGCGAATATGATTTAAAAATAAATTCTATAGTTTCGGAACCAAATAGAAATGAGTGTTAAGACTAAATTAAATAAGAATAAGTAAGCTAGTTAACGGTCTGAAAAGTTGGTTCGATACAATAGGTGCAGGAAATTTCCTGTACCATGTACAGTTTTGAAAATCCTGTGCAGGAATTTCCTGTACCCTGCACAGTCTTGAAAATCAAGTTTTAGCTTTTATTCATGCATATGATGTTATGCCCTAGAAAGAATGTGGGTTTTATGTATGCCTATCTCATGTTTGTGAAATGTCCTCACATGCTTAAGTAAGAATATTTTATGAATGATGATTATGGTTATGATGTTTCACGTATGGAGGTTAAGGAATTAACCTAAAAACCGAAATTGGTAAGCTAAGTAAGATTATCTATTTGGGTTTTGAAAGTAAGATGAACAAGTGCATAGATGATGATTATGCACATAACGCACTGCATGTTTAACGTAGGCTCACGGTTTCGATCGTTTGAGGTACGGTGTTCGATCATGACTGAATTTTCTTCCAAACTCTCCGATTGGATCACATCCTTGACTGCCTGAATCTTGCTTTCTATTACCGTCCACTCTGCCTGCCAAATCATCAAGAAGTACTCAACAAGAAAATGGGAGAGCTTGGTCCCAACATCAATCGCCGTAGCCTTAATCTCATTGAAATAAATGTTTCTTCATCCGATTGATTAAGCTGTTGCGCCAATTCAAAGAAACTCTTTTTTTGGTTCCGTCTACCTTCCTTTGCTGCTTCCTTCTGAGTACGGATTTTTTGACACAACTTTACCTCGTAACCCTCATCGAATTTAGAGAAAGATTCGAAACCTAACTCCAAAAGATCGATCTCGAATATCTCCCTGAGGAGTCTGTTTTCTGATCGTAAGTTAAGAAATTGAGAGATGCAATCCTTCTGGTGATCTAGTCTCTTCTTGTTTTCTTCGTGGTGGTCTTGGATTGAATCAATCACAGCCTGGAAGAAATCAAAGGAAGCAAGTATTTCCATTGAGTGGTCGTTGGCCGTATTCGTTTCTTCCTCATTCTTCTCCATCAGGGCGTTAATTTTCTCTGGAGACGACACAAATCCGTCGAGAAGATGTTAGGACGTGAGAAATGTAGAGTAATAGTACCACCAAGCACAGAAATATTAATCAATTTTAGAGAAGAAGGGATTTTTACCTTGTTTCTTTCTCTATTCTTGTAGTAGAAAAGTAGAATCTGATCAATGTCTTGCTTTTTGAGAGTGAGAGAGGGAGAGAGAGAGAAAGAGAGAGAGAGCATTATATATATATATATATATATATATATATCAGTGTTGATGATGAATAGAACTGCGTCGTCATTGTATAAAGAGTTTGATGGAAGGACATTAAGCAGTAGAGTGGTTAATAATTCTGTTTTGGTCGCTTGAGAGTTGTAATCGAATAGTAAACTATATCCCTTTGGTAATAATATGCACTTTTTTTCAGAGAAAAAAAATTCCAATAGAATGTTTTTTATTTGTACATTATTAGATTATAATGTTATTTCAACATAAATCGAACATTTGAAAATGGGTGCAAAACCCCCTTTCAAAATAGGGGAAATAGAGACAAAAATTCCAATAGAATGTTTTTTTTTCGTACATTATTAGATTATGATGTTGTTTCAATGTAAATCGAACATTTAAAAATGGGTACAAAACCCCCTTACAAAATAGGGGAAATTTCCTCAATTTTGAAATATTCTACGTTGATTAGAGGACATGTAATCTTCTAATAAGAATAAAGGAATCATACAGTTGAAAGTTTGTGAGAGCATCTAAGGGTAGGGTATAGAAAACTCTTCTCGGTTAGGGATGGAAATATTATGAGACGGGGACGGGGACGAAATCTTTTCCTCGAATTGGAAGCGAGATGGGGACTCACAACCCTGCTTTTATCATATTTGATTATGTTATGTGTGTGTGTGTGTATATATATATATATTATTTTAATGTGTGTATATATATTTGTGATGCTTCTCAATACTAATTGTAGACAAGTGTCACGCACGTGTTTAATCAATTTGTTAAATATAAATATTAATTTGAAGGCATTATGAGAATATAGTAGTTGAGAACTTGTTAAGGAGAAAATTGTAGGGCTATATTTGAAAAGCAATTTAAAAAAAATATATTTAGTACTGAGAGGATTCGAACTCTATACTTTATGATTTAATCAAGCGTGAAATTTCCGTTAGACACCGAGCTGCTGCTGCCTGCCACTGAATTGAGTTGGGTATATTCTCTTTTTTCTGAATTTGGTGTCACCACTCCTTAAGTTCATGTGATTTACCGTGATAATATTGAGATGTGTTTCATTCTTTCTTGAAACTTGTTGTTTTAGATTATCACTTCATTCGATATCAAGTCTAGAGTGGTGCTCTCCATGTTACTCATGTTTTATCTGAGGATCGATTAGCCAAATGCTCTCCTCAGGAATGTTTTCTCAAACTCAAGAACAAGATTGGACTCTCCTCCCGCAGCTCCATCTTATGAGGGCATGTTGGAGAATAAAAATAATTATATTTATTATATTTTATAAATTTCTGTACTTATCTAGTTAGTTTTCTTTTAAATTTTGAATTTATTTGATTTGAAAAGTTCTTAATTCAAGGTAATTATCTAGAGGACAAACTTTTGTAATTTATATATAAATATATTTCGATTCACCAATAGAAAGGTTAATTATGTCATGTTTTTCGAAATTTTATATTAAAAAAAAGTGTTACCGTACCTTTTGACGACGGCTTTTAACCATTCGTACTCGTGTTACTTGCCGCTCGAGGTACTCTCATGGACGATGATAATATCTCGCTCTTCTTGGAAATTGATTGTACTTTTGTTGTGGATATGCTCTTTCGATTGCAGAGCTAAAGATGCTTAATTAGTTACTGTTAGCCAGTTAAACTCTCGTATGACTTCGAAGAAAATTGACTGCATGCAGCTCTTAGACTACCAAAAATTGAGTAATATATAACAGATTTTATATATCCCTTTCAAATTACGTACAACTGGATAAGTCAAAATTTCATGTTCCTGAACAGGACGTAAATTGAGCTTCCCAAAAATATATTCACTAGGTGAACTTAGTGGGCAAACATTACGTAAAAAATATTCATAGCCAGGAGGAGGTGCTAAGCGTACTAATCTTACTGTCCCATCTTATACATACATGCATATAATGAAGTCTTCACTTTCACCCTTATTCATGCATTTCAAATTATGCTTAAAGTGAACATACGATGACTTTATCTTCTACTAGCAGTCCTTCCACCAGGACCACTTTCTTTCTGGCAATTGAAATAAACAGCTGAAACCGGCAATCCCAGATTATAAATCTCAGCGAAGTCTCTGATGTTGAAGTTCTGGCGCCACCCTGGTGCATACACTGCTTGCCTTCTGAGTTGCCGAAACAACACTAGCACGAAACGGTGAATCCCCGTGGTTGGTTGTGGACTCTCATAGGCCACCACCTCCTGCCCTGCAACAATTTTCAACTTAATTACTATATCTATTCATACAACCATATTATAAAATCGAGAGCTTACTATTAATAAAGCTGACATCGACCTTATATGTGGAGAAATTTTACATTCCTAAAATCGGTTGTTTTAATATTTCTTTATTTATGGGGGCACCGGTTTTAGGATTTATAGAAAAGATAGAGAAACACATAGAGAATTTGATGGGTGTGCAGTTTTATCTTTTAACCATCTTTTGTATTTTTTTTGATTGCTTAAGCGGTTTAAAATGAAGCAAACTCTCACATTAAAGTTGCTCCATAATAAATCTTGTGTGTTCTTATTTCTTTAATTTTATTTTCTAATTTCATTTGTTTGAAATAGAAAACTACTTACCGAAACCCGTCCCAGTGGTTTCTGGAATGTCAGTCACCAACCTGAAAGGTCATTCACAAAAAATAATTAAGCTTGGAACTTTAGCTTTTGGTAGGATTTTCGTTGTATAATATCCATATAAAGCATTGAAAGTAGTACTACTTCGATAAACATACTCAGTTTCAAACAAACTATGACGTCAAATGGAAAAGTACTTCTAGTAATTACTTATGTAAATATTTCTGAGTTCCTATATAAGCATGCATTTCTGCGTTTTAATTAGGTTGTACTTAAACGTTAGATCTTATAATTAAACTAAAGTGAAGTATCAATCTCATCAACTATATGTAACACCCCCTAACGAAGCTAGGGAACTTACGAATAGAAAATTAACTTTAAAATTACTAATTCGTGAACTAAGGGGAGACAAAACAAATTAATCTCGTGATTTAAAACCTTTTATACTTAATTAGAATCTTGAAAGTCGGGTATTACAATTCTCTCATTCTAATAAAAATTTCGTCATCAAAATTTGATAATTCTAATTCTATCTCCAGTACTGATAAAAAAAAAAATTAAACTAAGTTTTTTATCCCATTTCGTACTAAATATTCTCCAAAACCGTATTGTTCTAATACCATATCTATAACACTCCTTAATGAAGCTAGGGAACTTATGAATAGAAAATTTAAATTTAAATTAATAATTGAAGAACTAAGGGGAGACAAAACAAATTAATCTCATGATTTAAATTCTTTTATAGTAATTTAGAAGCTTAAAAGTCAGGTGTTACTCTATACTCTCAAGCTTTAGAATTATTCTCACTTTATATTCTTAACGTTAAAAACTCTCATTTCATCTCTTGAACTTTAAATTAGTCTCATTTAACCATGTTTATTACAATTTTTGGTTAAAAATAAATATCTTATGTTAAAATTAGTCTCACTTATAAGCCCTTAATTCTTTTTATTTTTTTTTCCATTTGTCTTTAATAAAAATTCTAATATAGGGGTTATGTGAATTATTAGGGGGCAAAAGTTTGTATAGATCAGGGAGCAAAGCTGAAATGATCCTATAGTTTAGGGGACATAAACAAAAATAAACATTAAGCTAATCGCATGAAAATGAAAAAATACATCAATTTGATAGAACTGATAGAATTTGATAACGAAGTGACGATTCATAACAATACTTTATCGGTAATTTTTTTAAATATCTATTAGTTTTTATTACTTAGCCCCCGCTTGTGTCTTCAACTTACCACTTTCCTGGACGCCTAGCAGATCAGCAGAGAGATAGCCTATTAGAAGGTAAATGGCCTTAAGACACCCGCTTTACCTGTCGTATACTCGGTTATAGATCTCTCTCTCACCTCAAGGAGATTCTCAAAAGCTTTTCAAGATGTGTTGGCTCTTAGCGGCACAACACATATGGATCTTGTTTCATTTCTCTCGTTATTTAATACAATTGCAGGGAGAGAGAGAGAGAAAGCAATTGAATGACACAAATTTAAAGACTATTAGCACCAACATGATACAAAAATTTAACAGAAGAGAAATATGACACGAAAAAATGAAAACTAAAGTTTGTGCCATACTGATTAAGAGGGGGAATTTGTGGGTCCATGGATTAAAAAAAAAAAGTGAATATCTAGGTAATTTTTTAAAAAAATCTTATTTCAACTTGAAATAAGAGAGTTATACTCAACTTTTAAAGTTTGAGTTTTTGAGAGAGATTTTGATATATGAATAGTAAGATTGATTTACTTTTGAAGAAAGAGATAAAAAGCTTTTGAAAAAGTTTCGTTGGAGTGGACCAAGAAACATAGCAAATATAAATTGGGAATACTAGAATATAGTGAGACGAAAAGCTAGCATAAAGCGGCTATAGACATGTAAAGGTAGCACATTGCTCGTCTATAGCCTCAAAAAAAAAGGGGGAAAATTCTGTTCATACTTTTATTGTTGCACTGAAACCTCGTAAAATCTTATATTAAAAAAGAAAAAACCCTGGTAAAACGTTAATAACGTTGATGGGGAATCTACCAATGTAAATATTCCCTTTGAGTAGGGTTACTTGGGCTAGGAGCATCAGGATCAACCATAACCTGCAATATGCATATGAATTAGAAGAAATAAAATCGGAAACGAGAACAAATTCTAGCTTACTCGAAACATAAGTTAACAAGAAAAAATAAATAAACTATAGACATAAAAGAAAATAATATATTAATTGAGATAAGATACCAAAGTGTACAAGTTACGGAAGTCATCTCCACCAATATCAACTCTAGGTCTGTTGAGGACTTGAGAAGGTTTCAGCTCACAAGCATTGTTAACAATCTTATTTCCATAAGTGACTCTGAGAGATATTGACTTTGTGAAGGGTTCCAAAACATCACCAATCACTCTTCCAACCACAAGAGGGTCCGTAGGCATGGTTGAAATAACCTCAAGAAAACTTCACTAAAAATCTAGTAAAATACTAGAGGCTTTATTTCCTTAAAAAAATATATTATAATAATAACAATAGCAAGAGGAAAAGAAGAAAAAAGGAGGGCTAAAAGGTCGTGACTGGCTGATATGCATGGACACCTATTCATGGCTATTTATAGTACTCGACTCCTTTGCTTTAGCCCAGAAAAGAAACAAAAAAAATACTGTCATTATGGGAGTGCTCGTTATCTTCCTTTTCGGTCTTGTCGTTTCTTAATTATTAAATTCCTTCAAACGAATAACTCTAACGTGGGGTGGACCACCAATTATAGTACATATTTATTCGAAATCATTGTCATTTCACTCGTAAGGTATCTTTCACAAATTTGCTACTTTTTGATCTAGTTGCAACAAGACTAGTGCAAGTAAGCAGTGATCCTAGGATGGCCCCATACATTGAATACTGAAAATAATTACGTCTGTTCCATGTGTATATCATTTATATATGAATGTATGGATTTACGTATAGATTTAGATAATCTATATTATTATATGCACAGAATAATACTATTACATATACGAAACTAGAGTCATTTAATAAACTAAAATTTTTACCTACCTTTGTGGTACGTGAAGCTATGTCAGGTGAAGAAACTATGATGAATAGACAAAATTATACGAGTATGAATTAATTATTGTTGAAAAATATTAATTAAGTTCTAAAATTGAAGCTCTGAACAAAGTTAGCTAGAATGACACACATTTAGCCCCCGTTATGATCCTATAGGCTAAAATGTAAATTTAAATTTTTGTAAGAGAAAACATTATAGAAAACTTTTTAAGCAGTGTCCAAATTAAAGCAGTCTCAAAACAGTAATGTAAATGGTATATTAAAGATCCATTTGGAAAATTGGTCACTGAAGTCCTAGAAAAAGATGCCATGGAAAAAAAAATTGTTCTTTTAGCCATCTCCCAGCAGCGACTAGACTACCTAGAGGGCCTACAATATCACCGACCTCCATCATAGTCATGACCTGTCTCCTCCCATCAGAACTCGCCATCCTTTCCACCTGTTGTTGATTTGTTCATCATGCACTCTTTTTTTATTTCAAGAGGGTTTTAACAACGCATCTCTCATGTTTTGAGGGAGTAGAACATCTTGGGAGGTTTCTTTCTTTATTTTTTATTTTTTTTATTTTTTTATTTCTCGTTTCCTTTAAATTTTTTCTTGCTTTTATTTATTTATGATAGGCCATCAGGTAGATAATTACTTTTTCTGATTCCTTGTATTTGTTTTTCAGAATTTGAATAAAATTATAATGGGTTTTTGTCTGGGATAAGATAAGAAACCAGCATCAACTTAATTGTGATTTTTTTCTTATCTATGATACTATAATTATCTCCACTGAATAATAAAATTCTAAAATAATAGTGATGAAATAAAGTAATAAAGTGAAGGTCGATCACCATTGGCACCAAGCTTCTGATCCAGGAAGCAGATTCTTTGGTTATTGCAGATATTAGATCCGAGTTGAGCACAATTTATATACGTGGAAACCATATCTTCATATTTGGAAGTGAAGACCTAATTTTTCTAGTTAACCCAAGGGGTTCTAGAAATCTATAATTTTTAATTTTCATTCTCTCTACGACATAAATATCTTCCGTCACTTATCATATGATGGCGATAAGCATGAAAAATAAATAAATAAATAAATAAAAACCATTGGCTTCTTTTATATACGTAAAACAAATCGAAATAATAACATTGTCTGGTAACATCTTTTGTCTTTAATTATGCAATTTGAGGAGAATAAAGTGATATTCTTTTTAGGAGGAAAATGAGACAAGTATCCAATTCCAGGAGCAAAATATATAATATAAATATTTTAAATTACCTTGATTAAGAAACTTTGGTGCGTGCGCTGATTGTTTTAGCTACTTGTTCAGGCAAGCTTAAGCATATAGTTTTTCGGCTGCCAAGCAAACGTGCAATTGGGAACAATTAAAAAAAAAAAAAAAAACTTTGAAAACTCAACACATTATAAGTCACCATAGAGTTGATGCTCTTCTAACAAACCGCCGGTGGAGGTGGTTATCAGTTGGTAACCAAAGAGTAACTCGCCGACAGAGGTGGTTACCGATCGGTAACCTACTGGTAACCAGTTGACAACTAACTAATAACCCGTCGATGATCGATAACCAATGGTTAACTTACCGTCGGATGTGTTTACTTGATACATACCAACTAGTGGTATTTTACAATAAATAAACAAATAAATATGTATGATGTCATGTTATAACATTTCTTGCAATAGTTTTTTTTTTTTTTTTCTTTTCTCTGTGACAAAAATCAATCCAAGCTATGATTTTGTAGCATTTTTCTAAAGTTCCTCATATAACAAGGTCTGATATAGAATACAAATACAAAGTTCATAATTCTTTATTCTCTACTTATGAAAATCATCCATTAAGCAACTGTAGGGATCTTATGGGCTTATACTATTTCGCCTGCAATATTTAATTCAATCTTGCATCGCCATTTGGATACAATGAGTTAAATATTAATTTCAAAGTCAGTCTACTATAGACATGAAATTGCACTCCAAATAATATAGACAATTTATGAGAATATACAAATTTCTTTTGAAATAATTACACAAAAAGTGCATTTTTAGAGTCTTATTTTAAAATATGTTCATTTTTTAACAATATTATATATGTCTATTTTTTAAGAAATAAATATATGTAGTACCTATTTTACCCTTTTACTAAATTGACATCATCCCATTTTTATGCAGATTCTTTTATTTCCTTTTTTCTGTTTTTTTAATTTAATGAAGAATATATATATATATATAATGATAATATGAATTGCCTTTAATAAACCATAATTAGTTATAAACATCAAAGTAATTATAATAAATTTAAAATATTTACTATAAAAATTATTGTTCAGAGCAAATAAGAAACGCAACACAAAATATTTATGATAAAGATTGATGAAATTTAAAAATTCACACTTTTTATATAAAAATCTAATAAATCATTTATAAAGAAATCTATTTATTTAAATAATCCACTACAAATAAAATGGTTATCATTAATGTCTCAACCAAATAAATTAAAGAATAATACAATTAATGTTATAAAATTCTTAATGAAAAACAATATAATTTATATTAATTAGTATAAATGAAATCAAACCTATCTTTATGATAAAAACTGATGATTCATTATATGAATGCTTTTTTTTTCCTCGTTAGATGTATCTTTTTCTTTATTTAGTTTATTCTTATAAATGTGAAATTTGATTTTGAGAAAACATTCCTTTTTTGGTTCATTATGAATATTGCACCTTCTTTACAATAAATAAAAAAAAAATTCAAAATTTTCTTTTATACCATTTCATTTAGCAATTTCATTAAATCAACTTTAACCCTCTTTCTTAAATTCCATTTTTCTTTTTTGTTTCCTATTTTGTAATTTTTTATTTGTTAATTTTTCATTCTTTATGAAGGGTAATATTGTCTTAAAATTTACTCTTTTAGATGTTCATGTAAATAAAAAGAAAAATGGATATATTTCAAATCAATACCTCTAGTTTGGACATCTATGTAAATAACCCTTGTTTTATACACATAAAGTGTAACTCATGACAAACTAAACATTTATCATGCTCCTTTGTATAATTTTCATAATTTCATTGGTATGACTCTTTGTCCAATAAGATTATATTTTTGACCTTAAGCATGCTAGTCGCCTAATTGATCACCCAAATATAATCAAGTATGTTGATTCTTTAGAGAGAATACTTGGACCAAAGATTCAAGTGATCAATTACTTTGACAACTTAAGGGGAAATTATTAACTCCCCAAGGAGTAACAAAATTCCAATTCCAGTATTATTGTATTGTCTAATCACTAAACAAAGACCGGCATTTCCAAATTACAGAGACTGTGAACTACAGAGTAAATTCTCAGTCCAGATTAACTCAAGAGATGTCAAATCCAAGCATATGATTTTTTCAGTGAACTCAGGATTGGGAGCATCAATATATATACTACGTATAAGATTTAATTAAAGCAGTCACTAAAATTATATCTTATTTATGATCCATTCGATACTACCCTTAATATAAGTAAATTACAATTGATTGCTCAAATCAATTAGGTGTGACCTTCACTACACCTATCGTAACTAAAATGTCCACTTTTATTTATAATCGCCAACATATTTTTGATAATGACAATCTTGTAATTCAAGTAATCTAGGATCCTGATTTTTTCAAATTAACTAATACACAACATGGAAAAACGTCAATTGCTTTAACATAGCATAACGTCATGCAAAAATTGCTTTAACATAACATAATGCTAACAGATGTCGTACATGAAAAAAATTCCAGTGACTTGTCTAATGTATATAAAACAAATCGGAAAAATAACATAAAAATATGTAATATTACCCTCATTGGCTATAGTTAAAAATATTGATCGTGTACTATTATTTCAATTTCTTGAATAGTCAGAGGGTTTAAAAGATTGGAAGAGAGAAGTGCATGTTAAATGCACTTATAATGGCGTTTAATTAGCAAAAAAAAAAAGAATTTCTAAATAACTGATTAATAGACGGTATTCAAATAAGGATCACATTTCCTTTTCGTCTCTAATTATATTTTTAGGGGTATAAAGTGATCTCTATTTTATGTAAGGAAGATGAGATAAGCGTTAAAAAAAAAAAAAAAAAAAAGAAGGATAATATTTTAAATTAAATCTTGCACCCCCAAATTAGAGAAGGGTTATCGACAAAAATAAAAATAAAGAATTTAAAGATGTAGTGGGAAATTTTTTTTAACCATACATCAAGCCAATCATAAATCTATAATAAAATAATTAACAGTACTTGTGAATACATATACCAACGTCTAATCTCATGGATACCAACTTGAGTTTTGTACAAATGATCTAATTAGAAATCTTAATTGCATAATGATTTTTTAAATGTAATAATTTTGTATTAACTTCTGAGCGTCTTGAATTTACACCGCACGTTTGTCGTAAAAATTAGAAAAGAACACTAGGCAAATTTTACTTTCTAATGTTTGTTATCATTCGGGAAAACCTCCAATAGCCTTTGTGCACAATTAATTCTATATGCTATATATTTTATTTTGCACTTATATTTCTTGCCCAACATTAAAAAAAGTAAAAATCAAAAATCAAAATTTTGATTTAACGAATTGAATATATCCACTCATTTCTCAGAGAGCAAGAAAGATACACAGATTTTTTTTTTTTTTAAATTATGGAAAACAAATTGCTCACAAACAAACTATCGCATCCCATCAAGGCATGCAAATGGAAACCAATTAAGTCCACGACGATTCCTCGAAGCCGGCCAGATACATAGCTTCAAGCAACCATAGCCCGAAGATTAAAGTTTTCTTTTTTCTTTTGATCCTTGCGTGAAAAGAATAAAGTTGTTGGAAATAAGAGTCGAAACATACGTGCAATGTATAAGTTTCGACTACTACGAAAAAAAAATTTTAATTAAAAAAAAACTTATGATAATGGGTATAATAAATGTCACAATCACTTGTCTGCGACACGGAATTAATTAGATTGCATGGTTGGAGATTTTTTTCATAACAACGAAAGGGAATGAGGTCTGAGAGAATCTCATCGTTGGAGGTTTTTATCTTTGAGGCTTGACAAACAATTCTTTTCATAGAAATTATATAAGAAAATAGGAAGAAGAGAATACAATAATATTTAACATAATTTGTTTACATCCCCATATTAAGAATTCATTAGTGAGGAGCTCTATAAATGACCACACATAAAAATTCAAGTTAGAAGTATATATATTCGGGTAAGTTACCTAATACATACTAATAAATATACTAAAATCAAGACAGATTCTAAATTATAATAATTACAAATAAATTAAAAGTTTATAATAAAATAATTACATACAAAATAATAATTTTCTCTAATATTAACACTAAATTTTCTAATATTAATACTAATTTTTCCTAATATTAATACTTTTTACCCTTTTTTATAGTGAAACGCCAAAAGTTCCATTTCTTTTCTTTTTTCTTTTTTTTTTCACCTGAAGTTCTATTCGTTTTAATGTGTATAACTTTCTTCTAGTATTAGTGGAACAAAAAAGAATCGAAAATACATAAAGTTGTTCCCAATGCAAGTGCTCAAAACTCGCTTTAGTCAAAGTCTCGCTTTTCTAGAATTCGTCACTTTTTCAGATTCGATGCCTTAAAATTAAAAAAAAAAAAAATAAGTAATATTAGAGAACAATAGTGATGTTTAATATTACTTATTAATAGAAGGTGTGTCTTATAATATAATGTCTATCAATATCATTGAGGTCTACTTCTCTATTAATATGATGTTAAATATCACTGATATTTCATAGTATTTTTCTTAAAACAAAAAAAAAAAAAAGTCTAAAGAATGAGACTATAAAAAAATAAAATGAATATGGTACTACTTTTTAAAAATTGAAAAAGTAGATTTGTATTTGAATTAAAAGGAAACGATTTATATATTTATTTATTATTATTTTTTGTATTTAAAATGGTATATGAAACGTACCTTTCGTCCTTTTGTTATTTTGTGTTGGATATAATGATTTGGTCAACAATACATTTACCAAAAAAACAAAAAGGATTTGTTCAACAATACGTTTTTCTAATGATCCGGTAGACATTGATTTTTGCTCTGAAATAATCGATTACGGGGGCAATTTTCATTTAACCAAACAATATAAGCTTTTGTAATTTTCTGTTCTTATCAATAGAATTATAAATGGATGTCTTTTCCTCTCACGTTTACAGAAAAAACAACAACAAAAAAACCAAAACAAAAAACAAACAAAACAAAACAAAACTTGAGATGTGTTTAGGCATATGTGAAACAAACAATAGTTCGTTGTCAGAAAATAATGTGGAACACTCTACTTTGAAAAGAATGTGGTCCGGGTCTATTTCCTATAGCAAGTGGAATGACCTTTTTTTTAGTCATAATATTGATGATTACAAAACAGTAAAGCATCGGTGCAATCATGAAGGCATTGATGTGGACGATAGTAGCACATATCTTTTTAACGTGGAACACTCTACTTTGAAAAGAATGTGGTCCGGGTCTATTTCCTATAGCAAGTGGAATGACCTTTTTTTTTGTCATAATATTGATGGTTACAAAACAGCAAAGCATCTGTGCAATCATGAAGGCAATGATGTGGACGATAGTAGCAGATATCTTTTTACAGATTCAGTTGTGAATTGAAAGTTTATCAGTTGTTCAGCTTAAAAACCAATGATCTATCACTAGATGACCAATTTATAGATGAACCTTGTTTAATATCCAGAAAAAAAAAAAAAAGAATTATTTATATAAATGTCTAAATTAAATATTATGATTTTAAAAAATATTTATTTTTTTATTTACATAAATATCTAAATTGATACTTATAAAGATCATATTTCATTCAGAATTGAAACTAAATAAATAAAGAATTGATTAAAAAAGAAAAAAAATCTCCAAAAAAATGTAAAACTAAACAAATCTTCTATAAAAAGAAAAAAAAAACCATTTTACTTGCTTTATAATAAAGAAAAAAGAACCAAACCTGATATTAATTGTATGATACATGAAAAACAATCATTATAATAAATAATTGGTCGTTAAAATAAAATTCATAATGAACATATGAAAAAATTAAATAGATATTGTGAACAAATATGAAACACTTTAAAACCTATTAAAAAAACATCATAATGATATAATATTTATTAAAAAGAAAAAGACTTCATAATGATATAATGATATAGTAATACCATAAAGAAAAAAAGTGTAACATATTAAAAAAAAAAATCATAATGATATAGTAATTATCATATATAAATAAATAATTTCATCACATATTTAAACTTTAGAAACTAATTATTAAAATAGTATCAATAATAAATAAATAAATAAATAATCACAATATTGTTACAATTATCATAAGGAACCTAAATCATACTAAAACAAAATAAACTTTTAAGAAATCTAAATCATACTTAAAAAATATGTCCATCAAAAAAACCTTAATTATATCAATAAGCCATCACTATAATAAAAAACTATTCATTAAGATAAAGATACAATAATGATGAACAAAAAAGGAAAAAAATATGAATCATAATAAAGGAAAATAATATTAAATATAATAAAAGGGCAAAACATACAGGTACTACAAGCAGTTGTTTTTTTTTAAATAGACATTTACATAATACTATAAAAAATCGGATATATTTTAAAATGGGACTCTGAAAATAGATTTTTTTGTAGATTTATGTTAAAAAAATCAAGATAGTAATTAATTCTGAAATTTTTTCAAGAATTAAATCTTTTTAATATCCCAATGTATGCTATAAAATTATTCTAAAAATATCGATGACAATCATATCATAAGTTTCAAGCCCGGCCAATATGCTCTGTTTAATTGCTCGTATGATTCTCTAATAAGAAACTAATTTGAAAATGCAGAAATTTCTAGTTAATTAAGTGGTCAGATTATGGTAGTATGTAATTCTCCAAAGAATAATGACAACCCCGAAGTTCCAGAGGGTACGTAGCCGATATTTCTGAATATGAGTCTCAATAAATCTCTATGTTCTTCGTTTTGTATAATAATTAATTTTATTATTTTGTGATTATTTACCGCGGTGATTGTTTTTAGGATTTACTCTATTGCTTAATTTGTTAGACGAATTATAACTGTAAACACATGTGAGTAAAAATTAAAGAAAGCTTTGCATATTTTTAAAATTTATTTATACTCTTTTGTTTTCGTTAAATTAAATGTAGCAGCAAAGTTGTATTTGGTAATCCAAATGTACACCGTAAGGTGAAAAACGGACGAGTTAATTTTCTTAGGGCCATCCTAATCAAATGAAAGACTGAGTATATATATGGGTCTATGGTTAAAAATGAATTTAAAAAAAGTAAAAGAATAATAATTAAAAGAAAAAAAAAACGAGATTCCTTTAGAACGAATAGAAGCATTGGAACATTTTTAATAGAATTGGAAAAATCCATTATAGGATTGTCGAGAAATTTAATTAATTTTTCCGTTAAGGGGTCTTGACTTTTGTCCTCCTCATTGAGCTTCATCAGATTTTACTGATAGAATTGATCTTAGTTAAGGAGTGTGTCTCTTGTATCTCAGAATTGTTTTATCTTTGGTATTGATGATTGTATCCTATTTTAATTTAAATGATAATCGTCTTTTAATTAAAAAAAAATCCAGATTGCAATCATACCGGCATTTGCTGGGAAAAAAATCACGCATTTGTACTCAAACTGTTCATGTGAACCAGGAACAAAATATGGATAAATGAAATAAAAACTTCTAAAAGCACGACTTGTAATTTCATAAGTTGAGTAAGGAAATTCTTGAAAAATAATAACAAATAAATAAATAAAAATAAAAGAGAAGAGAGGAAAATGATTTAATCACGTGTTGTCATCTACAGATTAGGAATAGAGAGAATGTTCACTAATGAGGAGCACTATGAATGGATGCACATACAGATACAAGTTTACAAACATAAAAACGAGTAATAAGTTGTTCAAATTGTGTGAAATCTCCTAAAATCAAGAAATTTCATATTTTCAAATATAAAAATTATTACAAATAAATTCAAATCTACTATTACAATCAATCAATATTAAAAATGAAAAGAATCCTAAATGATAATTTCAACAAATATAACAATCATATCGAATCTCAAACTCTCTCTCAGTTATTGCACAACAATTTGCCTTAAGTATTTTAAGAACAACTTTGGAAATTCATATGTCTGGCTCAGCTCTCAAGTTCACGTGAGTTTTACATCATATCGATTTTTAGAAGCTTCACATGCTAAGCTCAAGGTCACACGAGCTTCACAGCAAATCAGCTAGTTTCAATTGCGCTCTTTGACGGTGCTGTTCATGGACTTAATAAGATCAATAGGATCAAATATAATGCGATCAAAGGATCAAAGGCCAAAAGAGATCAAATAGGATCATTTTTTTTTACTCACCTTTTTGGTTACTTATTTACATGTTTACAATTGCACGTGGTTATGCACTTGGTTTCCAAAACACTTATTTTCGTAAAAAATACATAAATATTTTTTTCTTTTAAACTCAAATTTAAAAGTTTAACTTAATCTCACACTTATATATATATATGTACTTAATTAACTATTGAGTTCTCAAACCATTTTAACATATTTTACGAACCATGCTATTACTATAGTAGCAAACGTAGTTTCAACACTAAGTACCGATACCAACAAATTATCATAATATAACATGAAAACATTTTATAAAATACATGACGGTGTCCAACCTAATATTACTGGACTGTTGATAGTTAAAACAGTATTTGTACTATCTGGATTATTAAGAAAATGGACTGTGTATTAGGAGAAATGGCAAACATGGAATTACTTTGAGGCCAAGTAATAGTGGATAAATATACAATTTTTGATTTATTGTTTTTGTGGAAAGAAATCCAAGAGACACTACTACAATTATGGGATTCCACGACGGTTTTTAACCGTCGTGGAATCACTTGCACGACGGTTGTCGAACCGTCGTGGAATCCAAAGTCGTGGAATCTTTTAAGATTCCATGACGGTTTTTTAACCGTCGTGTAATCGGGAAAAAATGGAAGTAGGCGGCTAAATTTAAGAACATACCACGACGGTTACTGAAAAACCGTCGTGGTATCCATTGATACCACGACGGTCTCTTGGTGAGACCGTCGTGGTAGACCAAGCTACCACGACGGTCTCCTGGTGAACTGTCGTGGTAGTCGCAGCTACCACGACGGTTTCGTGGTTCGACCGTCGTGGTAGCCTCGTAGACCATGATACCACGACGGTCTCACCAGGAGAAAGTCGTGGTAGCCGTGGCTACCACGACGGTCTCACCCGGAGACCGTCGTGGTAGCTTGTTCTACCACGACGGTCTCACCCGGAGACCGTCGTGGTAGCCAAGGCTACCACGACGGTCGAAGCACGAGACCGTCGTGATCGCCCAAGTTACCACGACGGTCTCGTGGTCCCACCGTCGTGGCAGCGCTGGTTACCACGACGGTCGGACCACGAGACCGTCGTGGTAGCCAAATAAATAAAAAACATTTTCGATTGCGAATTTGTTTCATTTCCCACGGGTGGTAAATCCCGTGTGTTAATACGTTAGTACACATCCAAATTAATTTTCAAAAATATTATGTAATTACTTTGATATCAATGTACAACAACAACTAATATAACGATAATGAAAATTCTCTATATTGTTTCTAGTTAATATTATATAAACCGCATGACAAATGTAGCCCACTCGTGCCTAACCAAACTGATGTCAGCATCAGTATAAAAATCCTTGGTTTGAAGCCCGTCTAATCCATCAACAGTAAAGGTTATTTCTCGCATGTAAGCTAACACAAAATAACCACATTCTACATAACCTTCCTGTATTGGACATCGAACGGTATCAATCAACGTCTGCCAGTTGCGTCACTGTCTCATTCCACTCCCCACCAACAATTTCCAATCATTAAGTGCCCTATCAAGTTGACAAATCTCAAATCAATTACAAGAACAATTATTTTATGTCTAATCAGAGATATGAACATATAAAAGAAAACTTACGTCGTAATTAGGTCTTTAAAATCATCAACCGGTTCGTTTCCTAGAGGATTAAAGTACAAGACCGAGTCATCCCACGAATCAATAACTGCCAATATCCAATGTTGGCCGCTGTTATATGGCATCAGAAAGCGCTTTCCCTTCGATGCATTTCTTAAGATCCGTAGAATATTTTCCGCCCTCTCTCGAACGTAGGTGGCACGATCTACATTCTGCTGAACTGAGGAGACAAGGAAGGGTGAAATGAACTCGAACCGTTGATCCATACCTGTTCTTGTACAACACTCGACTAAGTACCTGCAAAATAATTAGGCACACTTGTTATGCAAAAACAACATATATAAAAATTATGAAGATAATTAATTAAATTATTTAAGAATGAAAGTATTACCTGATGTAAATCATTATGCTGTTTGTACTAATTTCTTTAAATGAAATGAAATGATATACATCTTCAAACCCAATATATAAGGGCATCTCATCGCCCATGACGAAGTGTTGTTGTGGGCAGACTATTTGTGTACCGTCCCGCATGGAACTTTGTGTGTAATATGCCAAAGGTCTCAATTCGAAGGAAATATCATTAAAGTCGAACGAAGGCATTTGTTGTTGCGCCGGTTGTTGTTTTACCTCCGGTTGTGACTGTATTTTCTTCCTCCCTGCTCTCTTTTTCGTACGTTTGCTTCCCTTAGCTTCTAGGTCAGGAGCACGACTGGGACCTTTACTTGCCTGGCTCAAACTTGTTTGCACGACGACTAAACTTTTCGGCCAACCAACAAACCCACCGACAGCTTCTTCAATAGATGTGGCTTCGTTCGTCAGAATAGGTAGGAGTGCACGATTTAGTTTTGAGACTGTAATTGAGACTTGTACATTCTCCTCACCTAAAGGAGTCCCATGGACTGTGTCGGTTGAAACACAGTCTGTGTATGCCCTGCCGATTGCAACAAGCACGACTCCTCCGTTAACTAAATCAGGCATAAAAAGCTGGCATTCCTTACTTGCGTTCGGCGTGGGCTTCGGATCCGACGGCCCAGCTTCTTTTTCATTCACTGTGCATCTAGCTTTGAAACTGTTGTGTTGATTTACAGTCGGTGCGGCCATCTCCTCGGCCATTGTCTCTCGGTTGATACCTTGCTTCGCACAAAGTTCCTGGACGGTTCTTTCCAATGCGGCAATCTGCCGTTTCATCTCCGAGACTTCAGCGGTTTCCCTTGAGTGACGACGCACATGGTTGAAGTATTGCATCTGCTTGACAAACTTAGATTGACCCCGAATCCGGCCCGAATGCTCGGCATTACCTAATGCCTTGGTCAATATGTCCTCTGTCCCCACAGATTCAAAACTTCCTTGTGTCTCTTGTTGAGTAAACTCATCCTGTAACAATTAGAGAAAAGTTATAAACATAATTAAACATAAAAGAGCGTACGGAATGATTATATTATAAATGGATTCGATAACTTACTATAGTCTCGGTAATAGTTTTAAATTCTTCCTTCTTGAACTGACCATCGGGTTTGGTGCGCATGTCCAGCCACCTTTCATGCCGGTCTGCAAATTTTCTCGTCTTCTCGAACTGCAGTTTTATAATTAGCGTTAGTAAACATAAACGTAGAAATTAGAAGTACAGCATACCATTTACACATATTGTCCAAGTAAATAGCCTACATGAGCTTGGTCACGTTTCCTATATCCGTCTCGGTCCCCGGTTGATCCGTATTTGCTTTTCTTTCTTATCTCACTTCCTTGTTCGGATAGTCGTTTGAATTCCGGGGTTCGTCGATACTGAATAAATCTTTCCCAATCATCCTGTGTGATGGTGGGGTAATTGTGAACAACTTTTGGCGGTCGTTGCCACACATTTTCGTCATCAATATGATCTCTGACAAAAGATTGGTAGAGATCGTATCTAAAACCTTTAGCTGATTCCCCACAACACTTTAAAACTTGTTTTTTGAAGGATGCTTCAACAGTGAATGAAGTTACAACTTCCATCCATACTATTTCTTTCCTTGGAGCTAAATCGGTGCTTCTAAAGTCAGATATTCAAATGGGTATGTGCTCTCGAGCAAGAACGCCAATCCAACTCTGTAATTCATCACCTTCCTTCCCTACCGGTTGCCCTTTCGCGTCAAACGAAACTTCAATTCGTTGTCCCTTTGTCCTAACCTGGTAGACTCTTCTCATTAGAGTAGCTCTTCGTTTACCATTCTCATCGGGATTAAATCTAGTTGGGTTGGCTCGGCGCGGTTTTCCAACTTCAGTTTGCGTTGAGCATTCCTCCTTGTGAGCTTGCGACATTTTAAATCAACCTAAGGCAACTCTAGAACGAAATACATTAAAAACTAAAAAATATTTGTCATCGAATTAAACTTATAATCATGCCAACCAAACACATAAAAAGCAAACGAAAGCATACATTAAATCATTGTAAATCCGTCCAAGACCACATATACCATATACTTATAATTACCGAAATTATAACCAACCTAATCAACATATATGTCACTAATTAGAATATGAGAAAATTTAACTAATACAATCAAAAATTTATCCGAGAATAAGACATTTTCCGTTCGTAACACAAACTTTTTAATTCAATCTAAAACTAAATCGAACTCAAATTGGCATTTGTTTGCACATGTCAAAATGCTAATGCTAACATATATAGATGTCACATAAGCATACCCTTTTCCGGGAAATTGGACGGAAAAATCCCAAATCAACATGTATGTCACTAAATTAACACTTTTTTCCGGAAAATTGGTAAACCGTCGCCTCACCAAAACATTGGACAACAAGCAAATAAGTCTCAATGAAATAGGCATTTTGTCGAACATGTACAATGCAAAAAATTAACATGCAAAATCATTGAATATTTCCTAAGACAAAATCACCCAAAATCAAAACAACAATCAACCAAATTTATTCCAAAAAACCATCGGGTGAAAAAGATATTTCGGCTTACCAAGAAGTCGAGTGGGCGACGGCTTAGGAGAGAACGTACCCACGGCTTGGGCGACGGCAAGGGGAGAGAGAGAGAGGCGTGGATGGCGACGGCAAGGGGAGAGAGAGAGGGGCGTGGGCGGCGACGGCAAGTGGAGAGAGAGAGAGGGACGTTGGCGGCGACGGCAAGGGGAGAGAGAGAGAGGGGCGTGGGCGGCAATGCAAAGTAAGAGAATGGAGGGAGAGTGTCAAAAATGAGAAGAGAAATGAAGATTGGAATTAAGAGACCCAATGTAAAATAAACCATTGCGCGCGCACAATTCCTGGGAGATTTTTAAATTTTAGAGATACCACGACGGTTTATTCAATAAACCGTCGTGGTATCTTTTTTTAAAAAATGTCGAATTTTTTTTTTATTTTTTTAGGCGGAAACCACGACGGTTTCTCTAAAATCCATCGTGGTTTCCGTCTAAAATAATAAAAAAAAATTTTCGAAAATTTTTTTTGTAAGAAGAAACCACGACGGTTTCTACAGAAACCGTCGTGGTTTCAATATAAAAAATTAAAATTTTTTTTTAAATCTTAAAAAAATTAATTAAAATGTTTTTTTAAATTTTTTAATTTTTTAATAAGAAACTACGACGGTTTCTACAGAAACCGTCGTGGTTTCAATATAAAAAAGTAAAAAAAAAATTTTAATGAAATAAAAAAATTTAATTAAAATTTTTTTTAAAGTTTTTTTAATTTTTTAATAAGAAACCACGACGGTTTCTACAGAAACCGTTATGGTTTCAATATAAAAAATTAAAAATTTTTTTTAATGAAATAAAAAAAATTAATTAAATTTTTTTTAAAATTTTTTTAAATTTTTTAATAAGAAACCACGACGGTTTCTACAGAAACCGTCGTGGTTTCAATATAAAAAAATAAAAAAAAAATTTAATCTTAAAAAAATTAATTAAAATTATTTTTTAAATTTTTTTATTTTTTTAATCAGAAACCACGACGGTTTTTTCATAAACCGGCGTGGTTTCCGTCTAAAAATAATTAAAAAAAATCATTTTTTAAATTTTTAATGTTTTTTATTTTTTTTTTATAAAAAACCACGACGGTTTGTGCAAGAAACGGTCGTGGTATATGAGATACCACGACGGTTTCTACAAGAAACCGTCGTGGTATAGTTTTTGAATAAAAAAATTTATTTTTATGAAATTTATGGCCGAACCAGCCAACATCAATAACTCCTGTTCTTCTATTCATTCACACATAGTTAGCATATATATAAATTAATACTACATATCTTGCACATGTGCACAATTAAAGGATTTTTTTATAACAACTTATATATGAATTATATACAACGAAAATTACATATATGTATCAAGTATTTTTGGTCTTCTTTTTGGTCTTATCAACGCGTGTCCACTCGACATCTAAACGAAGCAAGTGAGAGGCATCATCGTCCAAATCATCAATCTCCTCCACCGGTGGCAATCCGTTTGCGAAAGATGGAATGTCGGTGCAATCTTCAACATCTTCTTGGTCATCCCCGTGTATTTTTGGCTTCATTAGCACAACTAGAGATAACTCTAAATTGTCGGGATCCGTTGTGTAAAAGACTTGTACCGCTTGCGACGCCATAATGAAAGGATCATTTCTGTATCCCAAACGCCTAAAGTCCACCACTGTCACGCCGTCCCTATCAATCTTGACAAAATTATTGTCAGCCCACTTGCATTTAAAAAGTGCTATCCGCAAGCCGCAATAATCTAGTTCCCAAATTTCTTCAATGAACCCAAAGTAGTTCATGCAACCGTATACCGAGTTCTTGTCCTTTGCGGATGAAATATGCATAGACTCGGCACGAAGGATGACACCTCTATTTTGGACGGTATGCTTCTCATCTCTTTCGCGAGTGTAGAATGTGTATCCATTGACAAAGTACGCTGTATATATTGTGACTATCGATGACGGTCCTCTTGCTAGCTTCATTAAGTCTTGGGAATGGCCAGCCTTCATATGCAAATGTTGTCTTAGCCACTCCCGAAATGTCCGGTTGTGTTCATCTTGAATCCACTTCTCAGATCTGGTTTTTCTTGAATCGTAACTCTTAATTCCGTCATGTGAACTTCAATGAAAGGCTCCACTTCCTTAGCATTGTGCAAAACATACAGACAAGCTTTTTCCCATTCATCTCGACTTACTGGTGTATGAACGCCCACGGACAGTCCTTTCGACGTAAATAGCCCGGTCGTTGGCAAACCAATTGGGTCCGCGTTAGACAAATACTCAGAGCAAAATTCAACTGACTCCTCGGCTATGTAGTTTTCCACTATACATCCCTCCGGCCTATTTCGGTTCTTCACATAACCCTTCAAAACCTTAATGTACCTTTCGAAAGGATACATCCACCTCAAATGGACCGGTCCACATAGCTTAACTTCCCGAACTAAGTGCACCGTTAGGTGGATCATGATATCAAAAACGGCTGGGGGGAAATACTTCTCAAGCATGCACAATGTCATCACCAATTCCGATTACAGCGAATCCAGCATCAGTGGATCAATTACCTTCGAGCATATTGAATTGAAAAATGAGCATAACTTCGTAATTGCATATCGCACATCTTTTGTTAAAACTCCCCGCAAACCAGGAGGTAATAATTGTTGCATCAAGATATGACAATCATGTGTTTTCATTCCAATGAGCCTCAAATCCTTCATCGACACCAACCTTTTGAAGTTGGAAGAGTACCCACTTGGCACTTTCACGGACGCAAGCCATTCACAAAGCTTTCTCTTCTCTTGTCTCGATAATGTGTGTTTTGCCGGAGGTAAGTAGGTGCCATTCGATCTTTTTTCGGGGAGCAAATTTGATCTAATCTTCATCTCTTCAAGATCCAAACGTGCTTTTTCACCATCTTTCGTTTTGTTTGGAATGTCAAGCAACGTGCCCACTATCGATTCACAAACGTTTTTCTCAATATGCATAACATCTAAGCAATGACGAATGTAAAGTGACTTCCAATATGGTAGTTCGTAAAAGATTGACTTCTTCTTCCAAAGTCCATCGACAACTGGAGCCTTACGTTTTCTCTTCCCCAAAACTACTTTCACATCTTTAACCATCTCAAAAAAGGCTTCGCCAGACAAAATCCGAGGAGCAGATCTTTCTTCGGTATTCCCATCAAAAGCATTCTTTTGTTTGCGGTATCGATGATTTGTTGGCAAGAATCTCCTGTGCCCAAAGTAAATGGTTTTCTTACCATTCTTTAACCGGATGGAAGATGTTTCCTTCATACAAACTGGACAACCTAACGAACTCTTCACAGGATAACCAGATAGGTTGCCAAGTGCAGGAAAGTCATTAATTGACCAAATCAACATTGCACGAAGATTGAACGTATCTTGACGGTTAGAATCTTTAACTTGCAACCCGTTTTCCCACAAGATTTTGAGGTCATCGATTAATGGTGCCAAGTAGACGTCAATGTCATTCCCCGGTTATTGCGGGCCTGAGATCAATAATGTCAACATCAAGAACTTCCGCTTCATGCACAATTCTGGAGGGAGATTGTAGTTGACAAGTATGACTGGCCAGGTACTATGCCGACTACTCATGTTACTATGTGGGTTCATTCCGTCCGTCGACAAACCGAGACGTAAATTCCTTGGTTCTGCACTGAAATCTGGATGATTGTAATCGAAGGTCTTCCATTGTGGTGAGTCGGCCAGATGCCTAAGTTTGCCATCATCAACACGTATATCATGGTGCCATGTCAAATTTTTAGCATGCTCGGCATTGCGGAATAAACGACGCAAACGTGGAGCCGGTGGAATGTACCATAACACCTTAACCGGCACTCCTTTTCTACCATTCGATGGCATCTTGCTCTTCTTCCATCTTGACTCGTTACAAACCGGACATTCATGTAAATTTTCATATTCTTTCCGGTAAAGGATGCAATCATTTGGACAAGCATGTATCTTTTCATATTCCATTCCCAAAGTGCTCAACGTCTTCTTCGCCTCGTACATACTAGGTGGCACTTTGTTATCCTCCGGTAGAACATCTTTTAGAAATTCTAAAAGAGTCGTGAAACTAGAATTCGTCCACCCTCCCGACGCTTTCATATTCCATAATTTAACCAATGCCCCTAATTTCATATATTTTGTACACCCGGCATACAAGGGCGTTTCGGCATCGTTAATCATTGCCTCAAATAACTCCAGACGATGCACAAAGTTTTCTTCCAAATCGTTTACCATATTGAATATATTATCACCAACGTCTTCCTCAACAATAGGCTCTTTACCTTTAGTGCTTGTCGATGTAGATTTAACATTGAAAAATACTTCGCCATGTGAATACCAAGTTTGATAAGAACAAATAATCCCATAAGCGCGCAAATGCCCTCTAACATCATCAATGGAATGAGATCTATGATTACCACAAATTTGACATGGACACGGAATCTTATCATCTTCTATGTGAGCTTTGGCAAATGACAAAAATTCTTCAACACCAGCTTCATATGCTTTAGACAATCTATCAAACCACATCTATTTCCTATCCATGATTTGCAACGCCTAAATAGAAAAATTAAAAATTAAATCCTTTATTAGAAGGTCGAGTACTCTATTTAATGCATGTAACATGCATATATATAATTTTCAATATTAATTAACACAAGCCCATTATTGATCATCAACAAAATTTGAAATTCGAATTATATAAGAACATAAAACTAATTAAAATACAATACCATCTAAAACTATAATTAATTAAGGTCTAAATACCGGGGGAAACATAACATTACTTGATCATTTAATTAATTTATTACCACCCATTGCACAATTTAACTCTAAATCCATTACAAAACATATATATAAAACAAAAAAAACCTTAATTTATAAAATCATATCTACAAATCATCAATAATATTAATATAAGGAGCAGAACAAAAACAAGTCAATCAATAATTAGTTATCACTTACAGGTGATTTTATAATGATGGCTATAGTAGATGGTGGTGCTCACGTCCAAACGGTGTCCTGCCTGTTCTCGGAGCGATCTGATATTATTTTGGGATGCATAGAAAGCTAGAGTAGCTGATGTGAAAAATATTGCCGGCAACCATGCATAGATACTCTCGGCATTTTGTCTAATTTTTTCACAAATTTTGCACGACGGTTTCCAAAAAACAGTCATGGAAGTAGGAAAATTCCACGACAGTTTGTGTAAACCGGCGTGGAAGTCGGCCATCTGACGGCTTGCTTCCACGACGGTTTGGCTAAATCGACATGGAAGCCCGAGCTTCCACGCGGTTTGGAGAAACCGACGTGAAAGCTGGCGGCTTCCACGCCGGTTCCAGTGAACCGTCGTGGAAGCCGGCCAATCAGGGGCCGGCTTCCACGACGGTTTGGAGAAACCGGCGTGGAAGCCGGCCGCTTCCACGACGGTTCACTGGAACCGGCGTGGAAGCCGGCCATCAGGGGCCAGTTTCCACGAAGGTTTAGAGAAACCGGCGTGGAAGCCGGCCGCTTCCACGACGGTTTGGAAAAACCAGCGTGGAAGCCGGCCGCTTCAACGACGGTTCACTGGAACCGTCGTGGAAGCCGTCCCCTTCCCCCGGCTTCCACGACGGTTTTAAAAGACCGTCATGGAAGAAATCCTTTCCACGTCGGTTTTCGTAAACTTTTTCGCGCTCGGTATTTTTGCAACTTTTCCACGACGGTTTTTAAATAAACGGTCGTCGAAGTACTGTCGTGGAATCCCGTTTTTGTAGTAGTGAGATAAGCATGAGAAGATTTTTGGCTCACACCCTCCACATGGCCGGTTGACTTGGGGGACAAGGAAATTAGAAGATAATTACAAAAATTTTTGGATTTAATATTTTTATGGAATGAATTAAGGGGATAAGCTTTAGAAGATTTTTTTTGACTCCAACACCCCACATGGCTGGTTGATTTGGGGACTTGGAAGGCAAAAATTTTGTGTTAGGCCAAATATGTAACTCAAAGAAAGTTGAAGAAAAAAAATAATTGTAGAAAATTTTGAAAATTCCACCTATAAATAGGAGTGGGTAATGAGAATTAGACCATTTAGTTAGCTTCCCATCTTTTAGTTCCCTTCTCAACTTTTCCTCTCTAACTCTTAGGGGGAAAAAAAAGAGAGAGAGAGAGAGAGTTAGAAGAACAAAAAAAAAAAAAAAAAAGAGAGAGTTGTGGAGAGGTAGAGCAAAGATTTTTCTCATCAAGAATCACCTCTTTCAAGCTCTAGAGGTATATTCTTGATCCCCTAACTAAAATTTTAATTAGTTTTGGTTTAAGAAATTTAAGTGTATTTCAAGTTATGGGATGTAAGAACATAAGCTTATGTTCTTTTATTTTCCTATATTATAGCCTTGAATGGTTGATTTATGCTTAGGTTATCTTGTTTTACTAGCTCTAAGCATGAGTTTGATTTTATGCTCTATGATGAGTTTTAAGATTATGTGCATATGATTATACTCTCATATGTTCAAGTATGAAGATCTTATATGTGTTGGTTAAGAAATCAACCTAAAGACATAATTTGGTAAATTATTAAGTTAACAATATTTTCAAGATAAGTAAATGATTGAATTTTAAGAACGAATTCGACGCGCTGCATCATAATTTAGGCTCACGGCCTTGACCGTTCGAGGTAGGGTGTGTGGATTTTTAAAGTAGAACCAACAAAATACAAACTACTGGTTTTCGAAAATAAATTGGATAGTTTTCTGGAAACTCAATTTTGAGCCCCTTAGAAGCCGAATTTGGACAAAGTTATAACCACAAAGTTATAGAACACAAAAAATCCTAGGGGACAACAGTGACAGTTTTTGAAAAAAATACCCCAAAGACCTCTGTTGTAATCAGTTTTCAAAACTGATCAGTCCAGGTACTATACACGGCCAGAATCTTTTAAAAGGAAAAATGGACAAGCTAAAGATGGATTTAAGTTTCAGACAAGAAAAGACAATTGTAGGTTTTGACGAGATCTATAACTTTTGTGAAAAAAATTTCCCAAATTCTAAACCGATTAAGAGATAAAACTGGATTTTCAAAACTGTGCATGAAAAAGGAAATTCCTACACACATACTTTCAATTATATTAAAAGGATATTTTGAAAGCAGTTTTAAGGTTTTATGATCCCTTTTAAAAAGCACTATCGTTTTATGAAAACAGTTTCAAAAGAGGTTAAAATCCATTAGAATTTCACAAGTGATTTTTAAACCTTAAATACATTCTATGTATTATAGAATACAATTTTAAGTATTGTGCCAATAAATACTTAATTTATGAAGTTAAAATATTTTCAAAGTAAACAAGGAATTTTTTTAGCAAAGAAAATAAATATGAAGAACTCTTATGAAAGTTAATCAAGCCAGTAGATATCGACCTAAAACAAAAATAGGCCGAAATTACTAAAAATCAAGTTAAGTTTTAAATAAATGGCAATTATTTGACCCTTTTTTATACCAAAAGTTACTTAAGAATATAGTAGTAGCTAAGAAGGTAATTAATCGGTTTAGAGACCGATTAATAATAAGTTATAATAGATATTATAACTTATGGATTACTAAATAATAATTTAGAGTAATTCTTATGCTCTATTTGAAAACAGGAATATAAACTATTGTTTTGCCTTTTGATACACTATGACAAGAATGTAGGACAGCTTGTAAGGATAAACCTTACTTACAGTATGAAAAATAGTAAATTATTTTCAAAAATGACATGTTTTCATGTATGCCATGATTTACATGATATGCCATATTTATGTATATGTCATGTTTTTACCAATATGCAATGATCATGTATATGCTACACTTTATGAATATGATACATTTTTCGATTATGCCATGTTTTACTGTAATGCCCCGTTTATAATAATATCATGATTTCAACTGTGCCTTACTTTACTATTATGTCATATTTTACGGCAATGCTATGTTTTAAAATAGTGTCATATTTTATAAACATGCCACAAGTTATTTTATGCTATTGATCTTTATGTCATGCCATATCTATGTATCACATGCATCGTAACTAATAAAATCACTAGTAAAGAATCTTAGTCTTGAAACTCGTCTTTGTTAAAGACTTCATGTGGAAGTATAATTTTAAGCACATTCATCAAGAATTAAGTAACAAGACTAAGACTAAACCAAGATAAGCGGAGGGTCAAACCAACCTCCCGTAGATCGTAGAGGATTGTGGTCGTTTCAAGATTCTCATAATTGTTAGGAACCTTGCAAGTCCTAACTTTCTGTGACCTTCCGTAGATCGTGAAGGATTATGTTTATATATGTTTCAAGATTCTCATAATTGTTAGGAACCTTACAAGTCCTAACTTTCTGTGACCTTCCGTAGATCGTGAAGGATTATGTTTATATATGTTTTTGTGACGCCCCGGCTTCCCAAGCCGGGTCGACACCACACATACTTGTACTTATCTTACTTGAAAAATTTGAGAATAATTTTTTTTTTCTAAACATATATACATAGATTATTTTGTAGAGAAAAACTTGTCTCGCATACATACTATACTGAAGATACATTCTCAAGTCTTCAAACTTTATACACACTGCATAACATAATTTACTTTTGAGATATATACATATTAACTCAAAAGTGGTTGCGGAGAATTTTGCGTAGTGGTATCCCACACCGCCCTTCACCCGCCGCATCGTCTGCATGGCCCACCACTTAAGCTGCAGGCTTTTTACCTACAGTATGAAATATACAAATGAGCTTTCGCCCAGCAAGTACAAACATATCTCACAAAACATTTCAAACCTCTTAAAAACATGCCAATCATCATGTAATTTATGGATGATCCATTTATGATTGATTTGTATGTCTTATGCTTCATTATGGACTTAATCTTGAACTTATTATCTTGTCTTAACATGTGGGCCCATAGTGTACGTACCAAAAGCGTGCAGCCTCCAGACAAAGTTAGGGTTTGCAAGGCCCTAATAGTTCTGGGAATCATAAACTTGACCCTCACGCATCAACGAGAGGTCAATAATCATAACTTGTCTTGAACATGTATCCTCCTCGATCACGGGAGGGTGGTACGACACCTTGCTTGACTTGGTTTAGTCTTAGTTTTGTATATTCCAAGACTAAGAATCTTTAATTATGATCTCATTAGTCATGGTGCACATGTGACACAGACATGGCATAACCATAAATCATGGTATAACTTGGCTTATCATGGCTTATCATGGCATGACTTAGCATAACTTAGCATGGCATGACATAACATATTTAACATAGCATGACTTGGCATAACTTCTCATGGCATAACAGGTCATAACATAACTTAGCACATCATAGTATGGCATCACATATCATAGCATAACATAGCATAACATAGTATGTATACTTGAAAATAGTATTTACTATTTTCCATACTGTAGGTGAGGTCTGTACTTGCCTGTTATGCAATATCTTGGGTTTTGTTACTCCGACTCAGATTGCAACTGCAGGTTACTTCCTGCTATTAAGAAGCACATAGGATAAGATCCTATAAAATGTTGGTAACCTATCCAACATTCATACACAATCTTAGTTATATGTCCCCTAATTATACACATGATAACTTATTTGGTTACATAGGGTAACCCTTGAGGTGGTCAAACTTAGTCAACCAAAGTCAACATTCTATGGGTCAAATTTGGGCTTTTGGGCCAAGCCTAGTAACTCGGGTATCCTTCCCGGTTACTATCCATCATTGTCTTGTTACTAAACTTTGGCTTTTAAAATCCAATTTGGAAAATTTGGCCAAAAATCTTTTGTTTAACTTACAAATTCGTGGGTTTTAAAGTGGGACTTTATAAAAATCATTAAGCGCTGAAAACTACCATTGGAACAGTTTTCATAGTCAAAACATTGGTGTTGGTGCAAAAATACAGTTTTCCTGTATTGTTTTAGAAAATCCTGTGCAGGAATTTCCTGTGTCCTGCACAGTTCTTAGAAATCCAATTCTATTTAAAAATCTGGTTTGAATTAGAAAAAGTTGTCTTCATGAAAGTTTTAGATTTCAAAAAATCCTACAACTTTCGTGTTTTGCAGAAAATCCAGTTCGGAATCTAACGTGCTCTTATTCCCTGTTGAACGTACCTGGCCGTGCATAAGTCCTGGGCACAGTCAGGCTCGGGTTTTTATAAAAACAAAGGCCTTTGGCGCCTTATTTTTGAAAACTGTCAATGTTGCCCCCTAGGAAAATCCCTTCTCTACAACTTTCATGTTTTACGTTTTGCCTAATTCGGTCTCTAAGGGCCTCAAAATCATCTTTCCAGAAAACTGGCCAGTTTTACCCAAAAACTGGCAGTTTTATTCTTAACTTGGTTTTACGTCCTAATACGCGTACACTACCTCAACCGCCTACAGCGGGAGCCTAATATCAGTCATGCAGCAATTTCTAATGTTCCATACCATCATCACATAAACATACATCAACAATCATCACATCAAACACATAGCATGCATAATCAAGCACAAACTTAAACATACTTGGGGGCATATAACTAAATCATGCTTCAATCATGTAAACCCTAGTTTCATGCAACCAAAGCATAAAATCATGCATACTTGATAAATAAAACCACCTAAACCATAAATTCAAGCACCAACCTAAAAATTCTAAACTAAGGTATGAAAATTAAATTGAGCTTATGCTCTTACATCCAGTGCTTGAAATACACTTAAATTTTTCAAATCGAAGCTCAATTTAAAAGCTTAGGGTCAAAGGGTTTACCTCTAGGGTTTGGAATTTGGTTCTCAAGCTTGGATCCCAAAATTTTTCCCTTTTCCTTGGCTACCACCACAACCGGTTTTCTCCTCCAATGGGTTCCAAAAATTCAGCCACCCTTTGCTTGTTTTCACCACAAATCCGGTCACCCTTGGACCTTCCTTTCCTTACTTTTTCTTTCCTTTTTCTCCTCCCCCCACAACCGGCCTTCTAGCCCTAATGGGGTATTAAAAAAAAATCAACCTTTCGCTTGGTGTCCTAACAAAAATCCGACCACCATACTAGCTTGCTCTAGGGTTTCTATTTTTTTTTTCTTGGCTTTCTTTCTTGGGTTCGGTTTTTGAGAGGGAGAGTGTGAGAGGAAAATTTGCAAGAGTTTGGCTTTTTTCACAATTTTTTGACTAAAAATCCGCCCCCCACCTTGGGTATTTATAGGTGAAAATTGATTTAATTTTGGATTTATTTTTAATCCAAAATTTGCTTAAAAACCCTTGAAGCAAAAATAATTGCACAAAATTTTACTAAAATGCCCTCCAAGTGGCCGGCCATTTTGGGTGCAAGGTGGCAAAAATTTTGATTTCTTTCCACCATTTTTCTTTTAATCCAAAAATGATGTCATAATTCCAAACTTGGGTGATGTCATCATAAGGCCTCGTTTGGCTTGTTCCTTAATATGCAGTCCATTTTTAAACTAACACAGATATTTCCAATACTGTGTTCACTAATACATAGTACAATTTAGTACTATTATACTGAAATGTAGTCCAAAATTTATCTGCGTATAGTTGGACTGTATAAAAGTTTTTCTTTTTTATTTAAAGCTATTTGGCCCTTAATACCCTATTTTAGGTGCTTGACTTTTCTATGGTGGTTTTAAATCTTAATTATACTATCTTGTCCGTAAAGACGGTTTTCGCAGTATAATTCCCATACTGCTTATCGTATCACAGTACCGTCTTATATTTGACTTCTTTGGTCAACCTTGACTTTTTTGGTCAAACTTTGACCAACAGGAATTCATGAAATTTCGTCATGCCTTTTTCCTTAAAAGGCCTATTATGGAGTCTCGTAGCTAATTTAACGAGAACACAACCCTATACTGATAAAATTATGAATTTTGTATTGATATTCATAATTCTCATAAAATATCACATAAACACATAGTACGAACTTAGATTTCTTATGTACAAGAAAATCATGAGTCTGAAAAATTTTGGTCATTACAATCTACCCTCCTTAAAAATTTTCGTCCTCAAAAATTAGAACAATTCGGGGTAGCTTTTCTTCATATCTTCTTCGCGCTCCCATGTTGCCTCCTCAATCTCTTGATTTCGCCATAAGACCTTAACTAAAGGTATAACCTTGTTTCTTAGCACCTTTTCTTCTCGTGCCAAGATTCGAACCGGTTTCTCCTCATACGTCAAATCCTCGTGAACCTCAATTGGTTCGTGGTCCAATACATGTGATGGATCCGAGATGTACTTCTTTAGCATTGACACATGAAATACATTGTGTACATATGCTAATTCTTGGGGCAAAGCCAATTTATAGGCTACATTACCAACTCTTTCCATTATTTCGAATGGCCCTATGTATCTTGGACTTAATTTCCCCGTCTTTCCAAATCGCATAACTCCTTTGAATGGAGCAACTTTGAGGAAAACCAAGTCTCCTACTTGGAATTCTAGAGGCCTTCTGCATTTGTCGGCATAGCTCTTTTGTCGACTAAATGCAGTTTCCATCCGTTGACGTATAAGTTTCACAACCTCAGTGGTTCTCCGAATAAAATCGGTGGACACAAGTTCCTTTTCTCTTGTCTCGTACCAGTGGACTGGAGATCTACACCTTCTCCCGTACAGGGCTTCATAAGGAGCCATTCCAATTGAAGCTTGGAAACTGTTGTTGTACGAGAATTCAATCAAAGGAAGCTTCTTATCCCAAGTTCCTTTGAAGTCCATGATGCATGCTCGCAACATATCTTCTAGGGTCTGAATGGTCCTCTCTGATTGTCCATCCGTTTGAGGGTGAAAAGCCGTACTAAAAGTAAGCTTGGTACCCATTGCTTGATGTATACTTCTCCAAAACTTAGAAGTGAAACGACCATCACGATCGGAGATGATTGTCTCTGGAATCCCATGGTAGCGAACGATATGCGCAACATATAATTTTGCTAGCTGGTCTACTGAAAAGCTAAGCTTAATGGCAATAAAGTGTGCAGACTTTGTCAAACGATCCACAATCACCCAAATAGCATCGTTGCCATTGGGAGTTCGGGGTAGGCCAACCACAAAATCCATGGTCACTTGGTCCCATTTCCATTCTGGGATGGAAATTTTCTGCAATTCTCCCCCTGGACGTTGGTGTTCTGCCTTCACCTTTTGACACGTAAGGCATTTACTGACAAATGTAGCAACGTCATTCTTCATTCTGGGCCACCAAAAACTTTCCTTCAAGTCTTGGTACATCTTTGTAGCTCCAGGATGAACGGAATATGGAGTCTCATGAGCCTCCTTCATGATTTGCTCCTTTAACTCGCCCATGTTAGGAATGCATAATCTACTTTTCCGATAGAGTATGCCCGTATCCGATATGTTGAAGTCCGACTCCTTTCCTTCCAAGACCTCGTTCCTTGTTCTAAGCAGGAGGCATCTCCTTCTTGTCGCTCCTTCATACCATCCAAAATGGTAGGTTGGAAGGTTAGGGCAGCTAAACTTCCCGTGATAAGCTCTATTTCGGCTTCCACTAGCTCCTTCTGAAGAGGTTCGATTAACGACTTTATTAACATCAATGAGGAAGACGACTTCCGACTAAGGGCATCGGCTACTTTGTTAGACTTTCTTGGATAGTAACGGATGTCTATGTCATAATCTTTCACCAGTTCGAGCCATCTTCTTTGTCTCATGTTAAGCTCCTTTTGTGTGAAGATATACTTCAAACTCTGATGATCCGTGTAAACTTCACACTTAGTACCGTAAAGGTAGTGTCTCCAGATTTTGAGCGCAAATACTACCGCCGCAAGTTCCAAATCATGCGTCGGATAGTTCTTCTCATGATCCTTAAGCTGTCGTGAAGCATAAGCGATCACCTTTCCATTCTACATAAGAACGGCTCCCAATCTGATCTTGGAAGCATCGCTATATATCACAAAGTTCCCTTTCTCCACCTCTGGAATTGTGAGGATCGGAGCACTAGTCAGCTTACTTTTCAATTCTTGGAAGTGTTCTTCACACTTTGCCGTCCATTCGTACTTCTTTCCTTTCCGTGTAAGAGCGGTGAGCGGCGCTGCAATCTTAGCAAATCCCTCGACCAAACGTCGGTAGTAGCCCGCTAAGCCCAGAAAACTACGTACTTCGGTGACGTTTTTCAGAGCTGGCCATTTACTCACTGTTTCAATCTTGGCCGGATCTACAGATATACCTTCTTTGGAGACCACATGTCCTAAGAAATGGACCTTTTTCAACCAGAATTCACACTTTGTGAATTTAGCATAGAGCTGGTTTTGCTTTAATATCCGTAAAGCAATCCTTAAATGTTCCTCATGCTCCTCCTTTGATCTTAAATAAATCAAGATATCATCTATAAAGACGATAACAAACTTGTCCAGGTAATCCTTGTATACTCGATTCATCAGGTCCATAAAGGCTGCTGGAGCATTTGTCAATCCAAATGGCATAACGAGGAACTCGTAGTGTCCATATCGCGTACGAAAGGCCGTCTTGGGAATATCTCCTTTCCTAATTCGGAGCTGATGATATCCTGATCGTAGGTCAATTTTCGAAAAAATTGAAGCTCCTCTCAATTGATCAAACAAATCGTCGATCCTAGGCAAGTGATACTTGTTCTTGATGGTAATCTTATTTAATTCCCGATAGTCAATGCACATCCTAAGAGTGCCGTCCTTCTTTTTAACAAACAAAACTGGGGCTCCCCATGGTGAGTAGCTTTGACGATGTAATAACCAAAATTTTTATGGACTCATGATTTCCTTGTACATAAAAAATTTAAGTTTGTATTATGTGTTTATGTAATGTTTTATGAAAATTATGAGTATCAATGTGAAATTCATAATTTTATCAGTAAATGTTTGGGTTCTCATGAGACTCAATAAGCAGTTTACTTAGCCAAGCATGTGACCTTTGAGCAAAAAGGGAAGAAAATTTCTATGATTTTATGTTGGTCAAAGTTTGACCGAAAAAGTCAAAGGTTGACTAGAAAGGTCAAAGAGATGACCGTACAGTTATGTGACAAAGCAGTATGGAAAGTATACTGCGAAAACCGTCTTTATGGATAGGATAGCACGAATAGGCTTTAAAACCACCTTAGAAAATCAAGCACCCTAAGTTAGAAATAAGGGTAAAAGGGATTAAGGAAATAAGAAAAAATTTTATACAGTCCATTTTTACACAGATAAATTTTGGACTGCAGTATGATATAACAGTACTGTGTATTAGTGAGCACAGTATTGGAAATATCTGTGTTAGCTCAAAAATGGACTGCATATTGAAGAAAAGAGCCAAACAAGCCCTAATGAGGATGACATCACCTTATCCTCAAATTATGACATCATAATCAATTAAACAAAAATTGGAAAGTATTATGGAGTGTTCTAGACAAGCCATGGCCGGCCACCTATGCACCCTTTTGTGCAATTTCTTGCTTCTTCAAGGACTTTTTGGCAAATTTAAGAAGTTTTCCCACACCTATAAATAGATGTGAGGTGGTGGTCATTTTTGTTCACAAAATTGGAAAATCTAACAAAACTTTGGCCAATTTTTCTCTCAAAAAGCCGAGCCTTAGGAAGGGAAGAGTGAAGAGAGAAAAACAAAAATTCAAGGGGGTGTTCAGATTCCAACAATGAACACAAGAAATAGTTTGGAAAAAAAATTTTGGTACCCAATCTAGGTGAAAGGCCGGTTATGGGGGGAGAGAAAGAGCATAAGCTCATTTCGTTTTTCAAGCCCTAGTTTAGAATTTTAGGTCTTGTGCTTGATTATTAGGGTTATGGTTGGTTTGGTTCATTATGCCTTGCATGTTATATGCTTGTATGTTTGCTAGGGTTTTTATGCTTAAGATATGATGATTATGAATGTCCCCAATTATGTATGGTGACAAAACTTATGATAGAAATGCGCTGCATATTTTATCTTAGGCTCTCGGCTGCTGCCGATTGAGGTAGAGTACACGATTAGGACGTAAAATGGATTTAAAACCAAAAACTGCCAGTTCGGGTAAAAACTGGCCAGTTTTCTGGAAAACAGATTTTGAGGTCCTTAGATGCCGAATTTGGGGAAACTTAAAACATGAAAGTTGTAGAGAAGGGTTTTTCCTAGTAGGCAGCATGGACCGTTTTCCAAAATAAGGCTCCAACAGTCTCGGTTTTGACAAATATCCGAGCCTGACCGTGCTCAGACTTCATGCACGGCCAGGTGAGTTCAACGGGGAAAAAGAAAGGGTTAGATTCCGATCTGGGTTTTGTGAAAAACATGAAAGTTGCAGGATTATTCGAGATCTAAAACTTTCGTGAAGACAATATTTTCAAATTCAGCCCATATTTTTAAATAAAACTAGATTTCTAAAAACTGTGCAGGAAACAGTAAATTCCTGTATAGGATTTTCGAAAACAGCGCAAGAAAAAGGGCATTCTTGGACAAACACTGATAAGTTAATTATGGAAACTGTTCCAACGGCAGTTCCAACACTTAATGATTTTTTTTGAAAACCCCATTCTAAGAATCCCAAAGTTTTATAAGTTAAACAAAGGATTGTTGTATAAAAAAAGATATAAAATGTTATGTTTTTCCAAAGAAAAAGGGAAATTAGACTCAAATTGTCTTAAAATTGGGTAGACTAGATGATGACCAACAGTAATCGGGATGGATACTCAGATTATTGGACTGGGCCCAAAACCCAAAAGGTTACCCTATGTAACCTAATAAGTTATAATCCAAGTGTGGTAGACCATGAACATTAGGGTTACTTGTGGTAACCAAGTAAGTTATCATGTGCATATATGGGGAACATATAACTAAGGTTATGTATGAATGTTGGTGAGATCCTCCAACATTTTTAATCCTTACCTATGACCTTTATTATAGCAGGAGAGAACCTGCTGTTGTGTCCGAACTTGGGACGTCACATTAACAGACATAGTAGACGAGGTAAGTACAAACCTCACCTACAGTATGGAAAATAGTAAGCTATTTTCAAATATATAACATGTTCCATGTATGTCATGTTATGTCATGCTATGCTATGTTATGCCATGCTATGCTATGTTATGCTATGTCATGTCATGTTAAGCTATGATAAGCTACGTTAAATCATGTTAAGCTATGTTAGTTACGTTAAGTCATGATAAAACATGATGTATCAAATTATGCCATGATTTATGATTATGCCATGTTTATGTCTCATGTACATCATGATTAATAAGATCACAATTAAAGATTCTTAGCCTTGGAATATACAAGACTAAGACTAAACCAAGTCAAGCAAGGTGTCATACCAATCTCCCACTAGATGGAGGATGTATGTTTTAAGTTTATGATTATCAACCTCTCGATAATACGTGAGGTTATATGACAATCAACCTTCCGCTAGATCATGAAGGGTTATGTTTATGATTTCCAGAATTGTTAAGGGCCTTGCAAACCCTGACGTTCTGAGAATTGCACGCTTTTGGTACGCACACAAGGGGCCCATATGTTAAGCAAGATAATAAGTTCAAGTTAATAATTTATTATAAAAGATTCATAATTGATTCATGCATAAGTTGCAAGATATTTGTTACGTTTTGTGAGATTATGTTTGTACTTATTGGGCGAAAGCTCATCAGTATATTTCATACTGTAGGTAAGAGGACTGCAACTTAATTGGTGGGCCAGGTGGACGATGCGGCGGGTGAAAGGTGGTGTGGGATACCACTACGCAAATTTTTCCGCAAGTTCTGCTAAGTTTATATATATACATATATATATTTTAAAGTAAGTTATGTTGTACAAAAATATGAGGATTTAAAAACTCAAGTAAGTTGTAAGAATTATGTATGCTTTTCATCCCAGTATGTATGTATGATAAGTTTACCATATCAGCAACCCTAATTATATATGTAAGTTGGAAAAAAAAAATTTATTCTCAATTTTCCAAGTAAGTTTAAGCTATATGTAAATTCAAGTATGTATGGTAACAGCCCTACGTAGGTTGGGGCATTACAGTGTGGTTGTAACGACCCGCCTAACGTAGGCCGTTACCATACATACTTACTTACTTACTTGATAACTTACTTAACAATATGGAAAAATTGGGACTAAATTTTTTTTTACAAACGATATATATATATAACTTTGAAATTGGGATTACTCGCAGTAATTACTTACATATACATATATATGTACATAAACTTATTTACTTATCATAATTTTGTACTTAGATACAACATAATCAAAATAAACATGGCGGAACTTAACAAAATGCGTAGCAGTTTCCAATACCACAGTTTCACAGCTTTGCATTGCCATACTCCATCGTCTTGTATCATGTGCTGCCATAAGTTTGCTTTCCTACAGCATAAACATAAATTATGAGCTTTCGCTCTGCAAGCACAACTATTGATCCGCAAAACATTTCATAAAACGTATTGCATGAATTCTTTATGCTTTCATTATGTTGTCTTAACTTAACATAATTCTAGGGCCCTTACATAACATAAGTGTACGTACCGTGGCGCACTGCCATGGAGTGGTTGGGGCGGCCAGCTCTGTCCAACTCAAACTATGGACCAAACCCGACCTAGTGCGGGTCGATACGACACAAGGCAACTTGCTTGCCATTATACTTGAAAGTTTTTCTTTAACTTGTTCTTGCTTTAACTTAATTGAAAATCAATTCATATAAATAGTTTCTTACTTGAAACCAAATTCTTATTCTTACCGAGTGACTTATCGTTAATGAGCATGCCTCGTGATGCCATAATATCAAAATATTCATCATATAAAAATACATGCTATAACATTCATCATAAACATATCAACATGAACTTGAAAGCCATAAACATATATCATACTCATATCTTCTTGAACTTGAAAGCCATAACATATATCATACTTATATCACCATGAACTTGAAAGCCATAGACATTTATCATAGTCATATTACCATGAACTTGAAACATACAACAAAAATATTTTTGAATATGCTGTAGGCAGAGTCGTACTTACCAGTTACTTTGCACCTTGAATTAAAATATTCCACTTAAACAGGTTGCTTTCCTGTTTTCAATAAAATCATAGGATAAGAATCATCCTATCATAATATCACAAATAACTCTAGTTACTATCCTATTACAAAACACAAACCCTAAAACTCAACTCCTTTTTGAATTTAGTAAGACTCTAGAATTCTGAAAAACTGTGTTTAAAACTTATTTATATATTTTTGTTCTTTTTCTTACAAATATGTTTTAAATTTGAAAAAGTTTTCTTCAGGAAAGTTGTAGATATTGAAGTTTTCTACAACTTTTGTTTTTAACTCAAAAGTCAATTCTGTCCTTAACTTGCTTGTTTTATCCTTTGAAAATTTTTCGACCATAATTACAATTTCATAACCTGGTCTCGGGTTTTTGTAAAAACAAGGATCTTAAAGGCCTTATTTTCAAAAACTTTCCACGGCATCCCTAGAATTTTCTCTCCTCTACAACTTTGCAGTTTTGAGTTTTTTCAAATTCGGCCTCTAAGGGCCTCAAAATCTTGTTTCAGAAAAACTGTCCGGTTAGAAACTCTAATCAAGCATATCAAAACCTTAGTGCATATAACTTCTAAAATTTAATTCATACTTATACTTATTGAACATATACTTAAATCTTAATTAGGACTTAAATGAAGAACTAGAGGATAACAATTTTTACCTCAAGTTCCACAGATGAATTTCTTAAACTAAGGTTTTGAAATTTTCCTCACACCTCCTACACTAAACCGAACACTCCATATTTCTTGTTTTCTCCTCCCTCTTGGTTCGGCTCCTAAGGGCAGAAACTAAAGGGTATGCTGTTTGATTAAGTTCTCTAAGAAAATGAATTGAAAACACCTTCACCTATTTATAGGTGAACCACTACTTCTTGAAATTGCTCACTAGTCCTCACAAGAAAAACAATTGCCCTTACTTCCTATGTGGTGGCCGGCCAAGCATGTCTCATTTTGCCAAGTAGCAAAGCTAGGAAAGCTTGCTAATCAAGGCTAGGAACCATGAGGTGTCCTCTTCCTAGGTTGGCCGGCCTTAGGTGGAGCCTTAAGCTTGCTCTTGCTAACCAATAAGCAAGGCTAGAGAGCATGAGGTGTCAAGTGCTAATGAGGTTCATATCCTTGTAAATTACCTATTGATCCTTATGTTGGGATCTAAATGTGCCCTAAGGATAGAAAATCAATATTAGGGATTTTCTGTAAATATGACATTTTGATATTAATAAGAGGATGTTATTCATGTTTAATAAGTTATGTCCTATTTACTTTCATTAGTTGATTGTATGGTTATTTTGAGCAAACATAAAATACTCCTTGGCTGTTGGTAATATATCGGATTACCATATGTATACGGGGTATACATAGAAGACGTGGTAATTTGATAACAGTCTAAATAAATAGTCCGCAATCGATGGAATAAGATTTGGGGATCTTATTCATGATAAGATTGTAAAGGTTGTCTACTTCCTTGGAGGGATGGTTTGTCTTGACCATCGGATAGGTTCCGAGTAGAAACTTTAATGTATACCAGTATTGAGGTATGACATTGGACTGGACCTAAAGTGTTAATTGATTCGGTTTAATAATTCCGTTTATAAGAATCAATGACACTTTGATTATCATCCTGCATTAATCTTAATCCTGAAATGATTACTTGAGTTCGCATCCATTACTTATGTACTTTAATGTACTACAGGTGAGACACTGTTAATTCATGGTCAATATACTTGTGTTTTGGGTGCATGACTTATGGATGGAGAAATCAAGATTCATAGATACGTAATCCATAGCTATCTTAACGATAGTAAATGTTATCTACTTAAAGGCATTATTCGGGGATTGAAAGATAGTATAACAAGATCTTGGCCATCGGTTTACTTTGTGTTCTCTGGTGGTTTACCAATTGTATGGTTTTACAATTGGTGATTCTTTCAATAGAGAATAATGGAACTTTAAGTTAAAATGATTGAAAAGGTAAAACGGAAAAAGTCCTTAATTCAATCATGGATAACATATGGGGATTAAGCAAGCGATGAATAAATCATGGAAGAAGCGCTGCGTAAGAGAGCTTTCGTAATACGGTATGTAAACAGGAGTTCAGCTTCAAACTTTTAGTGGAATAGTATTGAAGTTGATAATTGATGAATAATTAATCTGGGATTAATTTTTCACAATTATAGGAGCCTCTTTACATATTTCCATCGGGTCCCTCTATTAGCTCATATAGTTCCGTATAGCGTCTCGGGATTTGTTCCTGATGAGATCGGTAAATTTAAATGGAATTTAATAACGTCTATTAAGACATGATACTCTCTAACATGCAATCCAGAAAGGATTGGACATGTGAGATTTGTGTAGACAAATAATATGATTTGTCGACATGAGATTGGTTAATTGAATTTTGAAATAAGATTGTGTTTGAATTATTTAATTTTGGAAAACAAATTTTTCTCTCCTAATCTAAATATGGTGCAATTTTTTTAGATAGGTGGAGAGAAGAAAATTTTGTTTCAAAATTATTCAAATATATTCCTAACATTAAATTATTAATTGATTTAAATAATGGAAATTATTTGATGGATTTTTCTTTCCTTAAATTGATGTGCACGGTTTTTGTGAGGAAAGAAAATTTGAAATATTCCATTGATTTAAATTAATTAATATGGTTGATGTTGTGTGGAAAATATTTAATTCAAATAAGTGAATCATATTTAAATTCAAAAGGGTTTAAAAGGAATTTGAATCAAGATAGGACTAGGATCTTTTGACTAGTCTAGATTCTTGATTTAAAATTTGAACCACCAATCAAGATTTATCTCAAAGTGGCCGAATTTTTTGAGGATTGATTTCCTCTTGGAAAAACGTTTTTAGGTTCAATGAATCTAGTCCTAAAGTTGTATGATCTTTTGATTCAAAATTTATCCAGAAAAATAATAATTAATTATTTTTTAAAGGAGATAAATTTTGAAAAGGATTGGACTTCTATATAAAGGCTAGGAATTCTTGAAAAACTAATTTTTGGTCATTCACAAAGAGGAAAAACGTTTTTGAGAGTGAGAAGAAAAATAATTTGGGTTTCTTCCACATCATAAAATTCGGCTATCTTGTGAGAGAGAAAAAGAGAGAAAATTCCATTGAATCAAAATTGTGAGGAAGGTTAAACCGAGTGATAATTTTCATAGGAGGTTAACCGGTTCCTGTTTTGCAGTTTTGAAGAAAGAAGTTGGATAATATTCTCAACGAGGAACATCGGAATTGAGAAGGAAGGATCTAGACTTCGGAAAGCAACACTGGTCACTTGGATTCATAGAACGTGTGCCCACACACACTTTGAGACGTGGAACTCGAGAATAATAGAAAAGACACGTTGGTCAAACGCTCTAGCAATTCCGGAATCCAATAAATAAGGTACTCTTGATCATGAATTTAATTTATTGTTATATGCATCATGAGCTTCTTTTCCGAATCGGCATAAAAATTTTAAAACTTCCGCTGCGCCGTAACTCTGATATCGGATCTGATTTTTTCCAACAATTGGTATCAGAGCCAATTTTAAAATTTCTCTCTATGCATTAATGAAATATTTTAGAGAGTTGGCACTCTAGGTTTTATTTTGAGTATGTTAAATATATTATGAATGGATGTATGGATGAATGAATGCTTTATATTATTTTTATAATATATGATCTTGTTCAATTTTGCCAGTCATGATTCCATAGAGGTTAGAATTTGTATCTAGATTTTTCAAGTGTAATATATGCAGTCTATTATCACCGCTAGGTCGTTCTTTCAATTCCTAGAATTTTTGTAAGCCGGAAACGGCGTAGGAATTTTTTTGTAAAATTCGGGCTACAATGGATTCGAGGAGATTGAAGATGAACGAAGGTATGTAAATTTTCAAAGGATGTGATTTTTTGTTTTTTGGAATTTTTTTTAATTCAAAAACGTTTTTTATTAATAAAATTAAAAAAAATAATAAATAAAATCACAGAATCTTTTTGAAAATTAAATTTTCCAATGATATGTGATCTTGATAATTTGAAAATCAAAATTGAAAATTTAAATTTAAATTTAATAGATGTTATTATGAATTTTAAAATTTTGTAACAATTTTGGGCATATTTTATGTTTAGACCACCCCTCGGTGGCGGATGTAAAATATGGATTCAAAATTGGAAATGATGGTTACACACTCATGCTACTTTACTTATTAATCCTCCCTCGAGGCTCTGTTATATAAAGTAGTGGCCAAATAAACGATAGTTAATATATATTTAATGGAATTATCTCCATGGACGAATATGTATTAATCGGAAGGGATCCGTGTTCTTGGCTAGTTATTCTATGACTACCCCTCGGTAGCTTAGAAAGCAGAAGCTAGGAATTATCGTTGTAAGGTATGTGTTTTAAGGGTTTTACACATGAACATATAGATTGCATATAGAGCTTTTTGTTTCATTACAAAACCATATTTTATAAACTGATAGGATGTTTGCTCATACTTATTACATGTTTTCTTATTATAGATCAAAATGTCGAGCCCTTTATCTGTGATACTTACGCAAAACAAATTAACTGGCGAGAATTTTAATGACTGGAAAAGGAACTTGCTTATCGTCCTAAACTTTGAGAAACACAGTTTTGTCCTAACCCAACCTCGACCGCCAACGCCTGCGATCGATGCTCCTGATAGGGATTTTGTAGCGCTTGAGCGCTGGGACAATTCCAACCTAAGTGCTATGTGCTATATTCGGGCGAGCATGTCTAACGTGCTCCAGAAACAGCATGAAGAGCATCAAACTGCTAGGCAGATCATGGATAACCTGGAGGAAATGTTTGGTAAACAAACTATTCAGGCTAAGACCGATGCTATCAAAGGTCTCATGAACTGCAGGCAGAAGGTTGGAACTCCCATCAAGGAGCACATGATGAAAGTCATGGCTTATTTGTCTGAAGCTCAGGCAAATGGGGCTGAGATTGATGCTGCAACTCAATTGGTCACGGTTTTCCAAACCTTATCCAAGGATTTCGATTTGTTTCAGGCATCCTACAACCTTAACAGGAAGGAGATGTATTTAACGGAATTGATGAAAGAGTTGCAAGCCTTTGAGAACATTTTTAAGGGTTCTGGATCTAAGGCTGAGGCAAATGTGGCTGAACCTAGTTCGCCTGCTCCTAATCCCAAAAGAAAGAAGGAAAAGGGGAAGAACAAGGGGAACAAGCCTGTGGCGAATGCACCTGTTTCTAAGAAGTCTACCAAGACTAAGAAGCGAAAGGTGGATCCCAAAAAGGCTAAGTGCTTTCACTGTGGGAAGAAAGGACATTTCAAGAAGGATTGCCGAGAATACCTGTCTATGCAAAAGCAAAAAGGTAATTTCGATATCCTGTATCTTGAGGGTTGTTTAGTGGAGGAATCTAAGGACAATTGGGTTATAGATTTTGGAGCTACTAACCATGTTTGTATTTCTCTGCAGGGGTTCAAGGTAACGAGAAGTCTGCATGACGAGAACTTCACGTTAAGAACCGGTGATGGGACATTAGTGCAAGCTGAAGCAGTGGGAGAAGTGCATCTTTATTTTGATGAATTTAGGTTTATTGTTTTGAGACATTGTTTTTATGTTCCTAGTTTCAAAAGGAACCTAATTTCGGTAGCTTGTTTGATTAAAGATTCTTATTCAGTTTCTTTTAATAATAAAGTTGTTATTAGGAAAAACAATTCTCTTATCTGTAATGGATGGATGCATGGAAATCTTTATTTTATCAAACCTAAGATGCACTCACTGTTTGATACAGAATTGGAAAAGAACTCTAAAAGACATAAGTCTTCTCACTCTAACAAATCATATCTTTGGCATTTACGACTTGGTCACATAAGCCTTAACAGAATTCAAAGGATGGTAAAGGAGGAATGCCTTGACTTGTATGAGGTTGAACCTTGGCCACAATGTGAATCCTGTTTGGAGGGCAAGATGACTAAACGGCATTTTGCTGCCAAGGATGGTCGTGTCGAGGAACTTTTAGAACTTGTGCATACGGATGTTTGTGGTCCCATGAACATAGAAGCACGAGGTGGGTATAAGTATTATATCACTTTTATTGATGATTACTCAAGGTATGGATATGTCTATTTGATGACCCGCAAAGGCGAAGCTTTTGACAAGTTCAAAGAATTTCGGGCTGAAGCGGAGAAACAATTAGGCAAGTCCATTAAGACACTTCGATCGGATCGAGATGGGGAATACCTATCGGATGAGTTCTTAGGATATTTGATAGAGAATGGGATACAATCCCAGTTGACTGCACCTGGTACTCCTCAACAGAATGGTGTAGCTGAGAGAAGGAATAAGACCCTATTGGATATGGTCCGATCTATGATGAGTTACTCCACATTACCTTTGTCATTTTGGGGGCACGCTATACAAACTGCATGCTATCTTCTGAATAACGGTCACTCCAAATCGGTTCCTAAAACTCCTTATGAATTATGGACGAGTAGGAAACCTAATTTGAATCATATTCGAATTTAGGGTTGTCCGGCACACGTCCTGGATAAGGAAGCGGAGAAGTTGGAGTCACGATCAGAAGTGTGCTTGTTTGTTGGCTATCCAAAAGGGACTAAAGGTGGTCTGTTCTATAATCCGAAGCAAAATAAAGTTTTCATTTCTACACATGCAACATTCTTGGAGGAAAGTTACATGGAAGACTTTAAACCTCATAGCAAAGTAGTGCTTGAGGAGATGACTTCGGGTTTGGATATTCCAAAAGTCATAGAAAACCCTGTGGAAAAACCATTAAAGAATCAACAACCACGGGAGCTTCGTCGTTGTGGGAGGATTATCAGGGAACCTGAAAGGTACATGTTCAATGGTGAAGTTTTTGAAGCAGAATCCATAGAACATGTTGATGATCCGGCTACGTACAAGGAAGCTATGGAGGATGTTGATTCTAGTTTTTGACAAAAAGCTATGAACACCGAGATGGAATCTATGGATTCCAACGGGGTCTGGAAACTTGTAGACTTGCCCCAAGTCATAAAACCGATTGGGTGTAAGTGGGTATACAAGAGGAAGAGAGGTGTGGATGGGAAAGTGAAAACTTTCAAGGCAAGACTTGTAGCGAAGGGCTATACGCAGAAAGAAGGAATCGACTATGATGAAACCTTCTCGCCTGTAGCAATGCTCAAGTCAATCCGCATTCTTTTATCTATTGCGGCTGCTCTCGATTATGAGATCTGGCAAATGGATGCCAAGACAGCTTTCTTGAATGGCTCTCTTGAAGAAGATATCTATATGATACAGCCAGACGGGTTCAAGGCAAAAGGCCAAGAAGACAAAGTATGCAAGTTGCTTAAATCCATTTATGGATTAAAGCAAGCATCTCGTTCTTGGAATATTAGGTTTGATCAAGCGATCAAAACCTATGGATTCGAACAAAACATTGATGAACCATGTGTTTATAAATGTATCAAGAACGAAAAAGTGGTTTTCCTTGTACTTTATGTGGATGATATATTGCTTATTGGAAACGATGTGGCAACATTATCATCTGTCAAAGTTTGGTTAGCCAAACAGTTTGAAATGAAGGACTTAGGAGAAGCTAGTTATGTTCTTGGTATTCAACTCTTTAGAGATAGAAAGAACAAAACGATAGTACTCTCTCAAGCTTCATACATTGATAAAGTACTTGAGAAGTTTTCTATGAAAGATTCCAAGAAAGGTGCCCAACCTTTCAGAATTGGAATCAAGCTTTCTAGAGATGACTGTCCCAAGACATCGAAAGAAAGTGAGCGTATGAAAAATGTACCTTATGCATCAGCGGTAGGTAGTCTTATGTACGCTATGTTATGCACTAGGCCTGACATTTGTTTTGCGGTTGGTATGGTAAGTCGATATCAGTCGAATCCGGGACCGAACCATTGGGCTGCGGTCAAGCATATACTCAAGTATCTACTGAGAACGAGGGACTATATGCTAGTGTATTCCGGTCAGGATCTTGTTCCTAGAGGATACACAGATTCTGATTTTCAATCAGATCAGGATTCAAGGAAATCGACTTCAGGATCTGTTTTTACCCTTGGAGGTGGTGCCGTTGTGTGGAGGAGTATTAAGCAATCTTGTATTGCTGACTCGACCATGGAAGCAGAGTATATGGCAGCCATTGAGGCATCAAAGGAAGCGGTATGGCTCCGCAGGTTCCTTGGTGACCTTGAGGTCGTTCCTGGTATGGATAAAGCTATGGTGCTCTACTGTGACAACAGTGCAGCAGTAGCTAATACCAAGGATCCTAGGCATCATAAGAGGAGTAAGCACATTGACAGAAAGTATCACATCATCAGAGGCTTTGTGGAGAGTGGAAATGTGACGGTTTGCAAAATCGCATCAGAGGACAATCTTGCTGACCCGTTCACGAAGACTTTGGTGACCAGAAGATTCGAAGAACACGTTGAAGGCATGAGGATGCGTAATATGTCACATTTACTCGCTTAGGGCAAGTGGGAGATTGTTGGGATCTAAATGTGCCCTAAGGATAGAAAATCAATATTATGGATTTTCTGTAAATATGACATTTTGATATTAATAAGAGGATGTTATTCATGTTTAATAAGTTGTGTCCTATTTACTTTCATTAGTTGATTGTATGGTTATTTTGAGCAAACATAAAATACTCCTTGGCTGTTGGTAATATATCGGATTACCATATGTATACGGGGTATACATAGAAGACGTGATAATTTGATAACAGTCTAAATAAATAGTCCGCAATCGATGGAATAAGATTTGGGGATCTTATTCATGATAAGATTGTAAAGGTTGTCTACTTCCTTGGAGGGATGGTTTGTCTTGACCATCGGATAGGTTCCGAGTAGAAACTTTAATGTATACCAATATTGAGGTATGACATTGGACTGGACCTAAAGTGTTAATTGATTCGGTTTAATAATTCCGTTTATAAGAATCAATGATACTTTGATTATCATCCTGCATTAATCTTAATCCTGAAATAATTACTTGAGTTCGCATCCATGACTTATGTACTTTAATGCACTACAGGTGAGACACTATTAATTCATGGTCAATATACTTGTGTTTTGGGTGCATGACTTATGGATGGAGAAATCAAGATTCATAGATACGGAATCCATAGCTATCTTAACGATAGTAAATGTTATCTACTTAAAGGCATTATTCGGGGATTGAAAGATAGTATAACAAGATCTTGGCCATCGGTTTACTTTGTGTTCTCTGGTGGTTTACCAATTGTATGGTTTTACAATTGGTGATTCTTTCAATAGAGAATAATGGAACTTTAAGTTAAAATGATTGAAAAGGTAAAACGGAAAAAGTCCTTAATTCAATCATGGATAACATATGGGGATTAAGCAAGCGATGAATAAATCATGGAAGAAGCGCTGCGTAAGAGAGCTTTCGTAATACGGTATGTAAACAGGAGTTCAGCTTCAAACTTTTAGTGGAATAGTATTGAAGTTGATAATTGATGAATAATTAATCTGGGATTAATTTTTCACAATTATAGGAGCCTCTTTACATATTTCCATCGGGTCCCTCTATTAGCTCATATAGTTCCGTATAGCGTCTCGGGATTTGTTCCTGATGAGATCGGTAAATTTAAATGGAATTTAATAATGTCTATTAAGACATGATACTCTCTAACATGCAATCCATAAAAGATTGGACATGTGAGATTTGTGTAGACAAATAATATGATTTGTCGACATGAGATTGGTTAATTGAATTTTGAAATAAGATTGTGTTTGAATTATTTAATTTTGGAAAACAAATTTTTCTCTCCTAATCTAAATATGGTGCAATTTTTTTAGATAGGTGGAGAGAAGAAAATTTTGTTTCAAAATTATTCAAATATATTCCTAACATTAAATTATTAATTGATTTAAATAATGGAAATTATTTGATGGATTTTTCTTTCCTTAAATTGATGTGCACGGTTTTTGTGAGGAAAGAAAATTTGAAATATTCCATTGATTTAAATTAATTAATATGGTTGATGTTGTGTGGAAAATATTTAATTCAAATAAGTGAATCATATTTAAATTCAAAAGGGTTTAAAAGGAATTTGAATCAAGATAGGACTAGGATCTTTTGACTAGTCTAGATTCTTGATTTAAAATTTGAACCACCAATCAAGATTTATCTCAAAGTGGCCGAATTTTTTAAGGATTGATTTCCTCTTGGAAAAACGTTTTTAGGTTCAATGAATCTAGTCCTAAAGTTGTATGATCTTTTGATTCAAAATTTATCCAGAAAAATAATAATTAATTATTTTTTAACGGAGATAAATTTTGAAAAGGATTGGACTTCTATATAAAGGCTAGGAATTATTGAAAAACTAATTTTTGGTCATTCACAAAGAGGAAAAACGTTTTTGAGAGTGAGAAGAAAAATAATTTGGGTTTCTTCCACATCATAAAATTCGGCTATCTTGTGAGAGAGAAAAAGAGAGAAAATTCCATTGAATCAAAATTGTGAGGAAGGTTAAACCGAGTGATAATTTTCATAGGAGGTTAACCGGTTCCTGTTTTGCAGTTTTGAAGAAAGAAGTTGGATAATATTCTCAACGAGGAACATCGGAATTGAGAAGGAATGATCTAGACTTCGGAAAGCAACACTGGTCACTTGGATTCATAGAACGTGTGCCCACACACACTCTGAGACGTGGAACTCGAGAATAATAGAGAAGACACGTTGGTCAAACGCTCTAGTAATTCCGGAATCCAATAAATAAGGTACGCTTGATCATGAATTTAATTTATTGTTATATGCATCATGAGCTTCTTTTCCGAATCGGCATAAAAATTTTAAAACTTCCGCTGCGCCGTAACTCTGATATCGGATCCGATTTTTTCCAACACCTTAAGAGCAACAAATTTGCTCATGATCCTCATGTGGTGACCGGCCTTTCATGTCTCAAATTGCCAAGTAGGCAAGTCTATAGGTCTTACTCACCAAAGCTAAAAACATAAGGTGGCTTTTCCTTGTAATGGCCGGCCTTAGGGGGGGTGAGGTGTGCAAACATTGGCTTGCCAAGGGAGCTAGGCTAAGGGAGGTTATTCATCAAAGCTAGACCATGAGCTGTCCCTCCCTCATGGTTGCCAGTCATGGTTAGTGATTTGGCAAAGCTTGAGCTTGCCAAGAGAGCAAGCTAGAAGAGTTGCTCACCAAAGCTAGGCCATGATGTGTTGTCTCCTTGTTATGGCCGGTTATAGTGATGAGTTGTGTAACTTTAGCTTGCCAAAAGAGCAAGGCTAGGAGGGTGACTCATCCAAGCTAGAGGCATGAGGTGTCTTATCCTCATGATGGCCGGCCATTGAGTGCCAAATGGGACAACTTGCTAATTGAATCATAAAACATAATCAACCAAGCAAAATTAAAGTGCTTAGTCACTAAACTTAGGGCATGATTTGTCAATTTTTAATGATACTTAAATTTCTCCACTTTGCATAATACTCTTTAAAAACAAGATTTCTTGCTCATAAGACCATGAGGTGGCCGGTTTCCTAGGCCATCCACATGGAAAAATAGGATTGGTCCAAATTAGAATTTGGAATCATCCAATCCTAACTTATTTCTTAATTTCTAACTAGATTAACTAAACTTGTAATAGATCATTAGCTTAGTTGAACTGGGAAATTTAACTAAAAAAGTCCATAGTTCAAAATTTTACATATTTGCTTATAGGTCCGCAATTTTCTTCAAAATTGCACATTGACCCCTAAAGGTAAAATATTTACACTTTAGTCCTTATGAGGTGGCCGGCTAAGATTAAGCTTTTGAACATTAAATTCTTGCTAAATCCTCCTCTAAAGAACTTTCTTTAACTTCTAAAAATTAATAATCATAAACTTTTCTTAAATTTGTAAATTGACCCCTAAACATAAAATATTTACATTTTGGTCCCTGTAAGATGACCGGTTTTGGCAATGACACTTGTTATCTATTAAAAACGAAATGTCATATTATAAGACCTCGTTGACATATCTTCTAAATGCAGCTCATTTTCATACTAACATAGATACTTAATTACTGTTTTGAACTGTAACAGTATACTGATACTGGACCATTGTCCAGAACTTATCTGAACTGCATATAGGATTTTTCCTAAATTTAAGAACTACTAACATAAAATCATAAAGCATAAATTTACCCTTTTTGACAAAAGGTCTTAAACTTGCGTAACTAACTTATTGAATCTTTTAGTAAAAGATTCAACAACTTTTCATAGAAAACATATCATACATATAGTATAAATAGACTTTGATTCTTAATGAAAGAAATCATAAGTTTACAAACAGTTTGGTTATTACAATCTACCCCCCCTTAAAAATTTTCGTCCCCGAAAATCACTACTAGTAGGGATAGTTCTTTCTCATTTCTTCTTCTACTTCCCACGTTGCTTTTTCAATATTATGATTCTGCCATAACACTTTAACCATTGGAATGGTTTTGTTTCTTAAAACCTTTTCTTCTCGATCTAGAATCCGGATTGGCTTTTCTTCATATGTCAAATCCGTTTGTATTTCAATTGGTTCTTGTCTTAGAACATGAGAAGGATCAGGTACATATTTCTTTAACATTGAAACGTGAAAACATCATGTACAGAAGCCAAAGCTGGTGGCAAAGCAAGCTTGTAGGCTACTTTTCCAATTCTTTCGAGAATTTCAAAAGGACCTATATATCTTGGACTAAGCTTTCCTTTCTTACCAAACCTCATAATTCCCTTCATTGGAGCAATTTTAAGAAAAACAGAATCTCCAACTTGGAATTCTAAGGGTCTTCGATGTTTATTAGCGTAACTCTTCTGTCGACTGAAAGCTACATCGAGTCGTTGTTTGATCATCTTGATGTCTTCTGAGGTTTTTCTGATGAAATCCGTAGTTTGATGTTGCTTCTGTCCAACTTCTTGCCAATGGATGGGAGATCGACACTTTCTTCCATATAACGCTTCAAATGGAGCCATACCAATTGAAGCGTGATAGCCATTATTATACGAAAATTCGATCAAGGGTAACTTTTGATCCCAGTTTCCCTTGAAATCCAGAGCACAAGATCTTAACATATCTTCTAATGTTTGGATAGTGTGTTCCGATTGTCCATCTGTTTGAGGATGAAAAGCGGTACTGAACTTCAACCTTGATCCCATAGCTGTGTGAACACTTTTCCAAAATTGCGAAGTAAAACGCCCATCTCGATCTGAATAATGAATTTTGGAATTCCATGCAACCTAACAATCTGAGATACATAAATTTCAGCTAATTTCTCAACTGAAAAGGTGGCTTTAATAGCAATGAAATGGGCTGGTTTGGTTAATCTATCCACAATCACCCAAATCATATCATTTCCACCTGCGGTCCTGGGTAATCCAACTACGAAATCCATGGTGGTTTGTTCCCATTTCCATTCTGGGAGTTCTATCTTTTGAAGATCTCCGCCAGGTTGTCGATGTTCGGCCTTAGCTTTCTGACAAGTTAGGCATTTTGATACAAATTCAGCAATTTCTCTTTTCATGTTTGGCCACCAAAAATTCTCTTTGAGGTCCTTATACATCTTAGTAGCTCCAGGATGAACTGAATATGGCGTTTCATGTGCTTCCGACATGATTTGTTTCCTAAGAAATTCAAAGTTAGGAACACAAATCCTTCATTTGAAAAGAATTAGTCCATTTGTAGATGTCTTAAATTCCTTATCTTCTCCACCAAGAAGTTGAATCTTTAGCAGAAAGGAATCTTTTTCTTGATAACACTTAATGGATTCTAAGAGATTGGATTGAAGAGTCAAAGCAGCCAGTTTCCCCATTATAAGTTCTAATTCGAAATCAGAAATTTCTTTTTGGAGAGGCTTGGACAACATTTCAACAGACATAAGCATACATGATGACTTCCTGCTTAACGCATCTGCCACTTTATTTGCTTTTCCAGGGTGGTAAAGGATTTCACAATCATAATCCTTTACGAGTCCAAGCCGTCGACGTTGCCTCATATTGAGCTCCTTTTGAGTAAAGATGTATTTGAGACTTTGGTGATCGGTAAAAATCTCACATCTATTACCATACAGGTAATGTCTCCAAATCTTCAAGGCGAAAACCACCACAGCAAGCTCCAAATCGTGCATCGGGTAGTTCCGTTCATGGTCCTTCAGTTGGCGTGAAGCATAGGCAACCACATTTCTTCCTTGCATAAGGACAGCTCCTAATCCAGTTCTCGACGCATCACTATAAATGGTGAAATTTCCTGCATCAACGTCAGGAATTATTAATACTGGTGTTAAGCTTTCTCTTGAGCTCTTGGAAGTTTTCTTCACATTTCTGTGTCCAATCAAACTTTCTCCCCTTTTTAGTAAGAGCTGTTAGTGGCGCTGCTATCTTGGAGATTCCCTCAACGAACCGTCGGTAGTATCCGGTCAAACCAAGAAAGCTTCGTATTTCCGTAACGTTTTTAGGTGCTGACCAAGCACTAACTACTTCTATTTTAGCAGGATCAACGGAAATTCCTTCCCTTGAAACTACGTGGCCCAAGAAACGTACTTTTTCCAACCAAAATTCACATTTTGTGAATTTGGCGTAAAGCTGATTCCGTCTTAATGTTTCCAACACTATTCTGAGATGCTGCTCATGTTCTTTTATAGATCTTGAGTAGATCAAAATATCGTCAATAAAAACGATAACAAACTTATCTTGATATTCTTTAAATACCTGATTTATGAGGTCCATGAAAACAGCTGGGGCATTAGTCAATCCAAACGGCATGACAAGAAACTCATAATGCCCATAGCGTGTTCGGAAAGCTGTCTTAGAAACATCTCCTTCCTTGATTCTAAGTTGATGATATCCCGATCGCAAATCAATTTTCGAGAATACCGAAGCTCCTCTAAGTTGATCAGAGAGATCGTCAATTCTCGGGAGAGGGTACTTAATCGTGATCTTATTCAACTCACGATAGTCGATGCACATCCTCAACGATCCATCCTTCTTTTTGACAAACAGCACAGGTGCTCCCCATGGGGAATGGCTTTGACGAATAAATCCCTTGTCCAAAAGTTCTTGTAACTGTACTTGGAGTTCCCTAAGCTCAGCTGGGGCCATACGATAGGGTGCTTTCGATATTGGAGCTGTTCCTGGCAACAATTCTATTTCGAAAGAGATTTCTCGCTCTGGCGGAAGTCTAGTTAAATCTTTTGGAAAGACATCTACATATTCCCTAATAATGGGAACATCTTCGGGTTGTAGCTCTTTTTCTTGTTCTTTGTCCACCATATTAGCTAAGTATCCTTGACATCCATTAGCCAACATTTTCCAAGCCTTCATTACCGAAACAAGTTGGGTTGATGAGCTCTTAGACTGGCCGTGAAAGTTGAATTCTTCTTCACCGAAAAGACTAAACGTAACACAACGCTTTCGACAATCTATCTTAGCGTTGTACTTATCTAAGAAATCCATTCCCATGATAACATCGAAATCCTGAAGCTTAATCGCAATCAGGTCTACATATAATTCTTTACCACACATGACTATCGGAACATTTCGCATCCAGGAGTCAGACAATACAATCTCTCCCGATGGAAGAGAGGTTCTAAAAGGTTGCCCTATATTTTCTACACTTCTATCTAACTTTCGGGCATATTCCATCGATATAAACGAATGGGTGGCACCAGAATCAATTAGGGCAAATGCATCATAAGTGGTTATAGAGATCTGACCTGTTACCACATTAGAGGTTCCAGCCTCAGCATCTCTCTTTGTGTAAGCATAAATCCTAGCTTGTGGTTCGGGAGCTTCAAGTCTTCCTTGTACAATTGAAGGACCTTCGATCTTTGCTTGCACCACGTGTAGCTGTCGGTTTGTATTTTTATTCTGGTACTGAGGGTTCTGGTTCTGACTATTGGAGGTACAACTCCTCGCATAATGACCTTCCTTGTCACAAAGGTAGCAAGCGTTTGTTCCCATCCTATACACGCCTAGATGTTTCTTTCCGCATTGACTACACACAGGATAATTGTTATTATTTCCCTCATTTCCACGGTTGTTCCTCTTTTGAGGGTAATTCTTCTGTTGGCCCTGGCCCGTAGCATTTCTTCTTCTTTTATTCCTCCCAAACTGCTTAGAACTTTAGCTGGAATTATTAGTCTGGCCTTGTAAGTTTGGTTCCTGATTTTGCCTAGACTGTATCTGTTTCTCTACAGCTTTTTCTTCTTTCTTAGCTTTGAATATTTGAACCCTTGCTTCCTTATCCTGATTAATCCAATATTCTGCTCTCATAGCTCGACTTATACAATCAGCTACAAGAGTTGGAGGGCTACTTCCAACACTAACTTGTTTGGCGATGTCTGTCCGAAACATTTTCATCATTCTCCTTACTTTCTTCTTTTCGTTCGGCACCAGTTCTGGACATAAACGGGCAAGCTGTTCAAACTTTTTGACTGCTTCCATCACTGACATAGACCCTTGCTTAAAACTGGTAAACTCATCTTATTGAGTTGCAAGAATCTCCTGATTGTAGTACATTATTCTAAATTCGTCTACAAAATCTTGCCATCTCATGAACACTACATTTCTGCGCATCTGAACCGTTATCCACCAGTGACGCACATCTTTCTTTAGTGCAAAAGAGGCACAAAGAACTTTCTCCTGTTCTGTAAGTCCCATAAAATCCAAAATTACTTGGATATCGATTAGCCAATTATCCGCTGCTATTGGATCTGTGGTTCCTTCAAATTCAGGTGCCTTCATTCGCCTAAATCATTCATATAACAGATCCTCCCTAACCAAGGGTGGATTCCTTTGCAATCCTTCGGGTGCTAACGGAACTTCTTGATGAACCTTTGGTACCTGATGCGCTACTGGGGGTACGGGGTTATTTTGCGGTGGAACTTCGTTAGCTCGAGGTACCTGATTCAGTTGAGCTACTTGTTCCCGAAGCTGGTTCGTCTCCTGCTGTTGTTCCCTCAATTGTCGTTGCACGGTAGCTACTATGTTTGCAAGATTAGGTTCTTGCGGAATAGGGTTCGCTCTTGTACGTGGACGTGACATGTTCTATTTCTTATCTAATCACGATAAAGATATTGTTATACTTCAAATATCTTTTCGTTCATTCATATCTCATCATAAAATTTTATTATGAACAATACTTATTCATCATATCATAATACTATATTTGATCATATCATAGATCATATCATAGATCGTATTATCACATCATATCATCGTATCATATCGTAAAATCATATCATGTCATAAAGCATAATGTTAGAGATCTATCATGATCTCATCACTCCATATTATATCATATGTTGTTCATAATCTTAATATCATAATATATTAATACATCTTATTGATTCTATAATTTACGTATCTTACATTCCATCATAACTCATAATTCGTACATACATACATATATACATGCTTATTCGTACTATCATGTACATATCCTACACTTGCTATATATATATATATAATCAAATACAAGATATAAGTGACTATCACTTATCTATCACACATATATACTATCTTACACCTAAACTATCTAGTCCGTTGTTATTTCAGAGAATACATCCCAGTCTTCATCATCGAATAAAACTTCCTCCGGATCGTCCTCCATATTTACTTCTTCCTTTTTCTCATCTCCGTTATTTAGGACGATTTCGTGAGGATCCTCAAGAGCCTCGTGGTTGTCTGGAAATTCATCAAGATTCATGGCATCAGCATCGATTCCAGCCTCTTGTGGAGAAATCTCCTGAAGTGGTATTGCTGGAATAGGATCTTCTGGCAATGCTGGACCCCATTGACAAAATGGCTCTTCCACACCAGCATTGTTGACTGGCTCCTGTCCATTGTCATTTACCAAAGCATCTGCCTGAATCATATGGGCTGTTAATTCGGCATCCAAGATATCATTTATCATGTTTTCCAATGTCATTCCTATTACTGGTTCCTGGACATATTCCCTGATTTCAGGAGATAAACCTTCCCTAAGTAGTTGTAGTGCCCGCATCTCGGGGTTACCTAAATCAGGAATATGAGGCAACATAGCCTCTTGAAATCTTCTACAGTAATGGCCCATCGATTCTCCTGGATAAGCATGCCAATCGTAAACGTAGTTAAGATATCGGACAAGGTTCATGTCGCGATAAATATCTGGGTCTCGATAGTGCATGCCGGCGTTTTCCTCCAGTGGAGGTCCAAAACGAGCAGTGACGATATTGCGGAAGTTTTCCCATGATCCTCCCTGAGCTTCCTGTTCTCCTAACGTTCTCCACCATAGCCTAGCATCTACTGCTAGACAACGACTTGCCAATGATACTTGTAGATGGGGCGGAATATGACATATTCGAAATATAGACTCCATATCATGAAGCCATGCTGCTAGTGTCACGGTTCGTCTAGTCCCATCGAATATCAGCGGAGACATCATGAAAAACACGTAAGCTGCACCTCGATCTTCGTCCATTGTCCTCAAATCTAGATTATACAAATTTTATAAATTCATAATATAAATACGAAATATTATATATATATTTTTTAACTTACAATGACTGTGGTGCAGGCAGGCAATCTGTGAAACCGAAAGGTAGGACCTCTGCTCTGATACCAACTCTGTAATGACCCGCCTAACGTAGGCCGTTACCATATATACTTACTTACTTACTTGATAACTTACTTAACAATATGCAAAAATTGGGACTAAAATTTTTTTTTTACAAACGATATATATATATCTTTGAAATTGGGATTACTCGTAGTAATCACTTATATATATATATATATATATATGTACATAAACTTATTTACTTATCATAATTTTGTACTTAGATACAACCACTACAACAAAAGTGCTCATTAATAGCATTAAATGATAGCGGGTTTGAAAAAGTGTGATAATTACTCCTTTTCAATAGGCGGGAATTTTTTGACCAAAAGCAAGACTAGCTTTAAATTCAGCCAAAAAAAAAAAAGCGGGAGCAGCTTCCGTCCTTTTTTTTTTTTTAAGGTAAATATCAATAGTACTGCTTGGTTTGAGTAAATACGAGCCAGTCCTCCACATTATTCGGTCTAGGACAGAGAAAGTAGAGAGAGAAAGAGCTTGTGAGAGAAACTAGGAAGGAAAGGAGGGAGATTTATGGGGCTTTCTCCCACAATACTGCTCGTCAAAACCAGAGGGGCTTTCTCCCTCTGAACTTCCTTGCGTTTTCATCCGTTGCAAAGCAATCCAAATGTGTGAGTTGCCATTCCAGTTTTGAGGTATTTTTCTTCTCTGAAAATTTTATTGCTCAGAGTTATGGTTCAATTAGTTTACAGAGTTATCAGATTAGTCTCCTCTGTTTTTGTTTCTCTGCCCATCTCTGTTTGTTCCTCTGTGTTTGTTTGGGTGTTTTCAGAATGAGAGGGATTTTTTTTTTTTTTAACGAGAATACTTTGTGTACTACTATTGAGTTGAGGTCAGCTTGGTTTAGCTGTTTTATTCTCTCTCTCTCTCTCTTTCTCTCTAATATCCAAGAAAAAAGACAAGATAATGAAGGAATGGAGGACGTCGTCTTTTTCCTCCGATCCAAACGCCCTAACAAGCCATCTGGTTGGTAATAAAAAGTTTTGTTTGTTTTGTTATTTGTTGATTGTTTTTGGTTTAGGTTTAGGATTTTGGGTTTTGGGTTTTAGAAAATATTTTTTTCTTTGTTATTCTGTAGATTCTTGGTTTCGTCTTTTTTTTTTTTGGTTTTGGTTTTGGTTTTTTCTGTGAATTTTGGGTTTTGGGTATATGAAAATTTTGTTTGTTCTGTAACTTCTTCTTCCTTTTTGTTCTGTAAATTTTGATTGTTTTCATATTGGCCCATCTCAGCCACCATCGTAGAGGGATTGCAATGTCTCTCTCTCTCTCTCTCTATCTCTCTCTCTCTCAGGGTTCATCACGCCGATGAGTGAGGAAAGGCACATAGACATTGGCGAGTAGGCGGAGGAGCACCACAATCATTAACATTCAAGCCACAGGCGAAGTGGCTTTAACTTCTCGCTCCGCATTGGGTATTATTTATTTATTTGGATTTGAAACTTGTTGTGTATACGTGTGGAAGATTGTTTCTATAATTGCTCTAAGTATTTGAGAATCTAGAGAGGTTTTTTTTTTTTAATTTTTTTTGTAGGAATTTTATTCATTATGGAATTTAAAGGTTTTATTTTTTATTTTTTCTCTTCCTTCCCCTTTCCTAGGCCATAGCAGGGGATTTGAGAATATAGAGAATTGGGGGGTTTTTTTTTTAAAGGAATTTTATTCATTGTAGAATTTAAAGGTTTTATTTTATATTTTTCTCTTCCCGTTTCCTAGATCATAGCGGCGGATTTGAGAATCTAGAGAATTGGGTTTTGCTTTTAGGAATTTTATTCATTGTGGAATTTAAAGGTTTTATTTTCTATTTTTTCTCTTCCCCTTCCTAGATCATAGCAGGCATGTTGTATGAAGCAGGGGATCTATTGCTGATTATTGACCGAAGTGGTTTCCTTCAATGCATTTATTTGCTGACTCTATGGCTATTCTTGTTCTTTCTCACTCTTGCGTATGGTATTTCTTTGGCTTCTCACTCTTCCGTGGTTACTTGGGTGGTGATTGCTTACTTTCTCCTCTTTTGTAGAAGTCATGATGATTTACTTATTTCTTGATAGTTACTGATTTTCATTAAACTTCTGGACATTGGAGTATCTAACAAAATTGTAGAGGTGATATGATTATTTTAAATTTTAAGTGGTACGAGACCCGTTAATTTTCATTCATATTGTATTTGACTTTATTTGTTGATTCAAGTTACTGGACTATTTGCCAAGTCTATGAATATACTTTCAATTTGATTATGCTCTGCTTTTGGAAGTGCCATTCATTTTATTAGCATCATTTTATACACATCTTTCTTTTTTTTTCCCCCCTTTCCTTCGGTTCTCTTTGACTGTTTATTGTACAGATTGATTGATGTCTCACACAAAGAGTAGATGTATGCACCTAACTATTTTATGATAGTCTATAGTTGCTTGTTGGAAATTATGATATCCTAGTGGGTAGTACTGCTTGAAAGAAAGAATATTCAATAAGTTGAATATTTTCGCAATTGTGGCCAATTTTTGGGTATTTTTGAAATAAAATATGCATAGCTTTTACCATTTAGTAGCTATATAAATTATTTTGAGTTATTTATATCGATTGATATGTCTTATTTCAGGAACTTTTTGAGGCATTACAGAGTACATATAGATTTTGCGATCTGCTCCGAAAACTGGTCATGGAGAATTTTCAAACATGTTGTAGTTTCTTTTGGATTTAGACTTATAGTTGAAAAACAAATGTTAATTGATCCAACTGGTGTTTTAGTATAATATGATTTGTTTTTGTCTTGTACTAATCAACGGATATTCTAGACTATGTAATTGTTGATTACTCAATGAAATTTTGCATTATGTTTCTAGTTATTAGTTGAACAGAGATGTCAAATTGCTGTCCTTTATGGACCATATGAACAACAGTAATTATATTTGTGCAAAAGTTTCTTTGTGGCATCTCTTAAACGATATACCTTATAAACAATCTAGATTTTGTAGGGCCGCCACCATCATGCTATCTAAAGAGTATAACAGCACCACAAAAATGCTATAACTAATTTTACAGAGCACCAGGAAAATGCTATAGCTAACCATAAACAACACCAAAAAAATGCTATAGAGATTGAGAGCAATGGCACTCAAGAAATGCTATTGTAGCATTAGACTTTTAATAACAGGGCCTGTTATAGCGTTTACTTATCCGCTATAATTTGTAACCATAGCGTTTTTCCCCTATTATAGATGACAGTTTTTGTAGTAGTGAACATAATCAAAATAAACATGGCGGAACTTAACAAAATGCATAGCAGTTTCCAATCCCACAGTTTCACAGCTTTGCATTGTCACACTCCACCGTCTTGTATCATGTACTGCCATAAGTTTGCTTTCCTACAGCATAAACATAAATTATGAGCTTTCGCTCAGCAAGCACAACTATTGATCCGCAAAACATTTCATAAAACGTAATGCATGAATTCTTTATGCTTTCATTATGTTGTCTTAACTTAACATAATTCTAGGGTCCTTACATAACATAAGTGTACGTACCGTGGCGCGCTGCCATGGAGTGGTTGGGGCGGTCAGCCCTGTCCAACTCAAAGTATGGACCAAACCCGACCTAGTGCGGGTCGATACGACACAAGGCAACTTGCTTGCCATTATACTTGAAAGTTTTTCTTTAACTTGTTCTTGCTTTAACTTAATTGAAAATCAATTCATATAAATAGTTTCTTACTTGAAACCAAATTCTTATTCTTACCGAGTGACTTATCATTAATGAGCATGCCTCGTGATGCCATAATATCAAAATATTCATCATATAAAAATACATGCTATAACATTCATCATAAACATATCAACATGAACTTGAAAGCCATAAACATATATCATACTCATATCTTCTTGAACTTGAAAGCCATAACATATATCATACTTATATCACCATGAACTGGAAAGCCATAGACATTTATCATAGTCATATTACCATGAACTTGAAACATACAACAAAAATATTTTTGATTATGCTGTAGGCGGAGTCGTACTTACCAGTTACTTTGCACCTTGAATTAAAATATTCCACTTAAACAGGTTGCTTTCCTGTTTTCAATAAAATCATAGGATAAGAATCATCCTATCATAATATCACAAATAACTCTAGTTACTATCCTATTACAAAACACAAACCCTAAAACTCAACTCCTTTTTGAATTTAGTAAGACTCTAGAATTCTGAAAAACTGTGTTTAAAACTTATTTATATATTTTTGTTCTTTTTCTTACAAATATATTTTAAATTTGAAAAAGTTTTCTTCATGAAAGTTGTAGATATTGAAGTTTCCTACAACTTTTGTTGTTAACTCAAAAGTCAATTCTGTTCTTAACTTGCTTGTTTTATCCTTTGAAAAGTTTTCGACCATAATTACAATTTCATAACCTGGTCTCGGGTTTTTGTAAAAACAAGGATCTTAAAGGCCTTATTTTCAAAAACCTTCCACGAGATCCCTAGAATTTTCCCTCCTCTACAACTTTGCAGTCTTGAGTTTTTTCAAATTCGGCCTCTAAGGGCCTCAAAATCTTGTTTCAGAAAAACTGTCCGGTTAGAAACTCTAATCAAGCATATCAAAACCTTAGTGCATATAACTTCTAAAATTTAATTCATACTTATACTTATTGAACATACACTTAAATCTTAATTAGGACTTAAATGAAGAACTAGAGGATAACAATTTTTACCTCAAGTTCCACATATGAATTTCTTAAACGAAGGTTTTGAAATTTTCCTCGCACCTCCTACACTAAACCAAACACTCCATTTTTCTTGTTTTCTCCTCCCTCTTGGTTCGGCTCCTAAGGGCAGAAACTAAAGGGTATGCTGTTTGATTAAGTTCTCTAAGAAAATGAATTGAAAACACCTTCACCTATTTATAGGTGAACCACTACTTCTGGAAATTGCTCACTAGTCCTCACAAGAAAAACAATTGCCCTTACTTCCTATGTGGTGGCCGGCCAAGCATGTCTCATTTTGCCAAGTAGCAAAGCTAGGAAAGCTTGCTAATCAAGGCTAGGAACCATGAGGTGTCCTCTTCCTAGGTTGGCCGGCCTTAGGTGGAGCCTTAAGCTTGCTCTTGCTAACCAATAAGCAAGGCTAGCATGCTTACTAAGCAAGGCTAGAGAGCATGAGGTGTCAAGTGCTAATGAGGTTCATATTCTTGTAAATTACCTATTGATCCTTAAGAGCAACAAATTTACTCATGATCCTCATGTGGTGGCCGGCCTTTCATGTCTCAAATTGCCAAGTAGGCAAGTCTATAGGTTTTACTCACCAAAGCTAAAAACATAAGGTGGCTTTTCCTTGTAATGGCCGGCCTTAGGGGGGTGAGGTGTGCAAACATTGGCTTGCCAAGGGAGCTAGGCTAAGGGAGGTTATTCATCAAAGCTAGACCATGAGCTGTCCCTCCCTCATGGTTGCCGGTCATGGTTAGTGATTTGGCAAAGCTTGAGCTAGCCAAGAGAGCAAGCTAGAAGAGTTGCTCACCAAAGCTAGGCCATGATGTGTTGTCTCCTTGTTATGTCCGGTTATAGTGATGAGTTGTGTAACTTTAGCTTGCCAAAAGAGCAAGGCTAGGAGGGTGACTCATCCAAGCTAGAGGCATGAGGTGTCTTATCCTCATGATGGCCGGTCATTGAGTGCCAAATGGGACAACTTGCTAATTGAATCATAAAACATAATCAACCAAGCAAAATTAAAGTGCTTGTCACTAAACTTAGGGCATGATTTGTCAATTTTTAATGATACTTAAATTTCTCCACTTTGCATAATACTCTTTAAAAACAAGATTTCTTGCTCATAAGACCATGAGGTGGCCGGTTTCCTAGGCTATCCACATGGAAAAATAGGATTGGTCCAAATTAGAATTTGGAATCATCCAATCCTAACTTATTTCTTAATTTCTAACTAGATTAACTAAACTTGTAATAGATCATTAGCTTAGTTGAACTAGAAAATTTAACTTAAAAAGTCCATAGTTCAAAATTTTACATATTTGCTTATAGGTCCACAATTTTCTCCAAAATTGCACATTGACCCCTAAAGGTAAAATATTTACACTTTAGTCCTTATGAGGTGGCCGGCTAAGGTTAAGCTTTTGAACATTAAATTCTTGCTAAATCCTCCTCTAAAGAACTTTCTTTAACTTCTAAAAATTAATAATCATAAACTTTTCTTAAATTTACAAATTGACCCCTAAACATAAAATATTTACATTTTGGTCCCTGTAAGATGACCGGTTTTGGCAATGACACTTGTTATCTATTAAAAATGAAATGTCATATTATAAGACCTCGTTGACATATCTTCTAAATGCAGCTCATTTTCATACTAACATAGATACTTAATTACTGTTTTGAACTGTAACAATATACTGATACTGGACCATTGTCCAGAACTTATCTGATCTGCATATAGGATTTTTCCTAAATTTAAGAACTACTAACATAAAATCATAAAGCATAAATTTACCCTTTTTGACAAAAGGTCTTAAACTTGCGTAACTAACTTATTGAATCTTTTAGCAAAAGATTCAACAACTTTTCATAGAAAACATATCATACATATAGCATAAACAGACTTTGATTCTTAACGAAAGAAATCATAAGTTTACAAATAGGTTGGTTATTACATTGGTATCAGAGCGGTATCCTGCCAGCCTACTTCACCTTGTCGCACGTTGTTTCCGCCACGGCCCAAGTAAGTTAAGTTATTTTTCTTATACTTAGAATTAGTTAAGAAGCTTATTACATAAATTTTCTGTGTAGAACCATGCCACCAAACCGTAGAATGGCACAGACCCAAGACGTTGATCTTGCGGCCCAGATGAATGAATTAAGACAGATGATGTTAGCCCAACAACAGGAGATAGGTGGGCTTAGGGCTCAATTGGCTCAGCAGAATCAGGGACCTCCTGATGCTGGGGTACCACCAGCACCTGTGAATCGGCCTGCTGCCCCGGAAATTCCTGATGCTGACCCGGTGATTCCAGAAAACCCTCTAGCCCCTGAAGTGCCTATGGCGCGTGTAGCTGTTCCACCAGCACCCCGGGTTCGAACTCCGAAAGAATTGTATGACAGGTTTCGGCGCATGAAGGCACCAGAATTTGAAGGTTCAACAAACCCGATTGAGGGCGACAACTGGTTGATTGACCTCCAAGTTATCCTGAACTTCCTCAGGCTTAATGATCAAGAGAAAGTTCTCTGCGCATCCTTTATGCTAAGGAAAGATGCTCGCCTCTGGTGGGAAACAGTTCAAATCCGACGAGATGTTACCCAAATGACTTGGGAGGACTTTGTGGATGAATTCAAAGAGAAATACTTCAACACCGATGTTATGGAAGCTCAACAAGACGAATTCAACAAGTTTCGCCAGGGTAATCTATCGGTAGCTGAGGCTGTGAAAAAGTTTGAACAGCTAGCACGTCTCTGTCCTCACCTCATCAGTTCCGAAAGGGACAAAGTAAGAAGGATGATGAGGATGTTCCGCTTAGACTTAGTAGTAATAATTAGCAGTGGTCCCTACCCACCAATCACCGTTGCTGAATGTGTCAGTCGGGCGATTCGAGCTGAGTATTAGGTAGGTCAGAACAGAGAACAACGGGCTAAGTTCTTTAAGGATAAAAGAGAAAAAAAGGGCCAAGCTAAGTAGAATCAGGCAAGACCAGGTCAAACTCCGCAGCAGAAAAACCAAGGAGGATCTTTCGGTTAACACAGCAACGACAGGCAGAACAACAATAATCAACAGAAGAGGAAATGGAATGCAGGAGGACAGGGGAAGCAACAAAATTTTCCCCAGAAGAAGAATGCCCCTGATAACAACAATTATCCCACTTGTCAGAAATGTGGGAGGAGGCACGTGGGAGATTGCCATGCTGGAACTAATCGTTGCTTTCTGTGTGGCAAGGAGGGCCGCTATGCTAAAAACTGCAATGCTAATCTCCAGAATTCGCAGAACCCTCAGAGAAGTCAGGGGTATCAGCTTCATGCAGCACAGATGAAGCTCGAAGGATCTGAAATCTCCCAAGGCAGACTTGAAGCTCCGGAACCTCAAGGATGCATTTATGCCTACACTAAGGAAGATGTTCAAGCTGGACCATCCACTGTGGTGACAGGTCAGCTTCCTTTTGCCCAACAAGATGCTTACGTGTTAATTGATTCTGGCGCTACGCATTCATTCACATCACCTAAGTTTGCTAAGAAACTAGGTAGAGGAAGCGATAGGATCGGAAGAACTTTCAGAACTGCATTACCCTCCGGGGAAATTTTGTTGTCTGATTATTGGATACACCATGTTCCAATAATTATATGTGGTAGGGAAATGTATGTCAATTTGATCATCATTGACCTCTATGACTACGACATCATTTTGGGCATGGCTTTCCTGGGGAAATACAACGCAGTTATAGACTGTCAACGTCGTATTGTCACGTTCAAGCCAATCGGAGGCCAGGAGTTCATTTTTAGAGGATCGACTCCGAAACAGCCGAAGATGTTCATTTCAGCACTAAACGCTCGAAAGTTGTTGGCAGAAGGATGTATTGGATTTTTAGCCAGCATGGTGGATAAGACGTAAGGAACCAAGAGCAGGCCAGAAGAAATACCGATAGTCAAAGATTTTGTGGAAGTTTTTCCTGAAGACTTGCCAGGATTACCACCAGAGCGAGAAATCTCTTTTGAGATTGAATTGCTTCCTGGATCGGCACCAGTATCCAAGGCATCTTATAGGATGGCCCCCGCCGAACTTAAGGAATTGAAAAGTCAGTTGCAAGAGCTCCTGGATCGAGGATTCATCTGTCAGAGCTATTCACCATGGGGAGCCCCAGTTTTGTTCGTTAAAAAGAAGGATGGCACTCTTAGGATGTGCATTGACTATCGGGAATTGAACAAGATTACCATCAAGAATAAGTATCGATTACCCAGGATCGACGATTTGTTCGATCAATTGAAAGGAGCTTCAATTTTTTCTAAAATTGACTTGCGATCCGGATATCATCAGCTTCGATTAAGGGAAAGAGATATTCCCAAGATGGCCTTTCGTACGCGATATGGACACTACGAGTTCCTCGTTATGCCATTTGGATTGACAAATGCTTCAGCTGCCTTTATGGACCTGATGAATCGAGTATTCAAGGATTACTTGGATAAGTTCGTTATTGTCTTTATAGACGATATCTTGATTTACTCAAGGTCAAAGGAGGAGCATGAGGAGCACCTAAGGATTGCTTTACAGATTTTAAAGCAAAACCAGCTTTATGCTAAATTCACCAAGTGTGAATTTTGGTTGAAAAAGGTCCATTTCTTAGGACATGTGGTCTCTAAAGAAGGCACATCTGTAGACCCGGCCAAGATTGAAGCAGTAAGTAAATGGCCACCTCCGAAAAACGTCACCGAAGTACGTAGTTTCCTTGGCTTAGCAGGCTACTACCGACGTTTCGTCGAGGGATTTGCTAAGATCATAACGCCACTTACCGTACTTACACGGAAAGGAAAGAAGTACGAATGGACTGCTAAGTGTGAACAACACTTCCAAGAGCTAAAAAGTAAGCTGACTAGTGCTCCAATCCTTACAATTCCAGTTGTAGAGGAAGGAAACTTCATGATATATAGTGATGCTTCCAAGTTAGGATTGGGAGCCGTTCTCATGCAGAATTGAAAAGTAATCACTTATGCTTCGCGACAACTCAAGGATCATGAGAAGAACTATCCGACGCATGATTTGGAACTTGCGCCGGTAGTTTTTGCGCTCAAAATCTGGAGACACTATCTTTACGGCGCTAGGTGTGAAGTTTATACAGATCATCAGAGTTTGAAATATATCTTCACACAGAAGGAGCTTAACATGAGGCAAAGAAGATGGCTTGAACTGGTGAAGGATTATGATATAGACATCCATTACCATCCCGGGAAGACTAACAAAGTAGCCGATGCCCTTAGTCAGAAGTTGTCCTCCTCGTTGATGTCAATTCAATCCGTAATTGGGCCTCTCCAGAAGGAGCTAATGGAAGCTGGAATAGAGCTTATTACAGGAGGTTTAGCTGCCCTAACCTTCCAACCTACCATTTTGGATGGCATGAAGGAGCGTCAAGAAGGAGATGCCTCGCTGCTTAGGATGAGAAACGAAGTCCTAGAAGGAAAGGAGTCAGACTACAACCTGTCTGATGAGGGCATACTCTATCGGAAAAATAGACTATGCATTCCTAATGAGGACGAGTTGAAGGAGCAGATCATGAAAGAAGCTCATGAGACTCCGTATTCCGTTCATCCTGGAGCCACAAAGATGTACAAAGACTTGAAGGAAAGTTTTTAGTGGCCCAAAATGAAGAATGAAGTTGCCACATTTGTCAGTAAATGCCTTACGTGCCAAAAGGTGAAGGCTGAACATCAACGTCCCGGGGGAGAATTGTAGAAAATTTCCATCCCAGAATGGAAATGGGACCAAGTGACGATGGATTTTGTGGTCGGTCTACCCCGAACTCCCAGCGGCAACGATGCTATTTGGGTGATTGTCGATCGATTAACGAAATCTGCGCACTTTTTAGCCATCAAACTTAGTTTTTCAGTAGAGCAGCTAGCAGAACTGTATGTGGCACAGATCGGTCGCTACCATGGGATTCCAAAATCGATCATCTCAGATCATGATGGTCGTTTCACTTCTAAATTTTGGAGGAGTGTACATCAAGCAATGGGTACAAAGCTTACTTTTAGTACCGCTTTTCACCCTCAGACGGATGGACAGTCAGAGAGGACCATTCAGACTCTAGAGGATATGTTACGAGCATGCGCGGTAGACTTCAAGGGAACTTGGGATAAGAAGCTTCCTTTGATTGAATTCTCGTACAACAACAGTTTCCAAGCTTCGATTGGAATGGCTCCTTATGAAGCTCTCTATTGGAGAAGGTGTAGATCTCCAGTCCATTGGTATGAAACAAGAGAAAAAGAATTCGTATCTACGGACTTTATTCGAAGAACCACCGAAGCCGTAAAACTTATACGTCAACGGATGGAGACTGCATTTAGTCGACAAAAGAGTTATGCCGATAAACGCAGAAGGCCTCTGGAATTTCAAGTTGGAGACTTGGTTTTCCTTAAAATTGCTCCATTCAAAGGAGTCATGAGATTCGGAAAGAAAGGGAAATTAAGTCCGAGATACATAGGGCCATTTGAAATACTTGAAAGAGTCGGTAATGTGGCCTATAGATTGGCTTTGCCCCAAGAATTAGCATATGTGCACAATGTATTTCATGTGTCGATGCTAAAGAAATACATCCCGGATCCATCACACGTATTGAACCATGAACCAATTGAGGTTCACGAGGATCTGACTTATGAGGAAATACCGGTTCGAATTTTGGCACGAGAAGAAAAGGTACTAAGGAACAAAGTTATACCTTTAGTTAAGGTACTATGGCGAAATCATGAGGTTAAGGAAGCAACATGGGAACGTGAAGAGGATATGAAGAAAAGCCACCCAGAATTATTCTAATTTTCGAGGACGAAAATTTTGTAAGGAGGGTGGATTGAAATAACCAAAATTTCTATGGACTCATGATTTCCTTGTACATAAGAAATTTAAGTTTGTATTATGTGTTTATGTAATGTTTTATGAAAATTATGAGTATAAATGTGAAATTCATAATTTCATCAGTAAATGTTTGGGTTCTCATGAGACTCAATAAGCAGTTTACTTAGCCAAGCATGTGACCTTTGAGCAAAAAGGGAAGAAAATTTCTATGATTTTATGTTGGTCAAAGTTTGATCGAAAAAGTCAAAGGTTGACTAGAAAGGTCAAAGAGATGACCGTACAGTTATGTGACAAAGCAGTATGGAAAGTATACTGCGAAAACCGTCTTTATGGACAGGATAGCACGAATAGGCTTTAAAACCACCTTAGAAAATCAAGCACCCTAAGTTAGAAATAAGGGTAAAAGGGATTAAGGAAATAAGAAAAAATTTTATACAGTCCATTTTTACACAGATAAATTTTGGACTGCAGTATGATATAACAGTACTGTGTATTAGTGAGTACAGTATTGGAAATATCTGTGTTAGCTCAAAAATGGACTGCATATTGAAGAAAAGAGCCAAACAAGCCCTAATGAGGATGACATCACCTTATCCTCAAATTATGACATCATAATCAATTAAACAAGAATTGGAAAGTATTATGGAGTGTTCTAGACAAGCCATGGCCGGCCACCTATGCACCCATTTGTGCAATTTCTTGCTTCTTCAAGGACTTTTTGGCAAATTTAAGAAGTTTTCCCACACCTATAAATAGATGTGAGGTGGTGGTCATTTTTGTTCACAAAATTGGAAAATCTAACAAAACTTTGGCCAATTTTTCTCTCAAAAAGCCGAGCCTTAGGAAGGGAAGAGTGAAGAGAGAAAAACAAAAATTCAAGGGGGTGTTCGGATTCCAACAATGAACACAAGAAATAGTTTGGAAAAAAAATTTTGGTACCCAATCTAGGTGAAAGGCCGGTTGTGGGGGGAGAGAAAAAGTGAGAGAGAAAAGCCTCCAAGGTGACCGAATTTGATGTAGAACAAAGCTAGGGGGCTGAAATATTTTGGAACCCATCAACCAAAGGGAAGCCGGTTGTTGGAGGAGCCAAGGATAGGGGGAAAAGCTTTGGTCAAGCAAGCCAAACCCTTGGGTGGAACTAGGTATAAATCTCTTGACCCTTAGCTTTCCAATTTAAGTTTCAATTTGAAATTTAAGTGTATTTCAAGTTGAAATTGTAAGAGCATAAGCGCATTTCATTTTTCAAGCCCTAGTTTAGAATTTTAGGTCTTGTGCTTGATTATTAGGGTTATGGTTGGTTTGGTTCATTACGCCTTGCATGTTATATGCTTGTATGTTTGCTAGGGTTTTTATGCTTAAGATATGATGATTATGAATGTCCTCAATTGTGTATGATGACAAAACTTATGATAGAAATGCACTACATGTTTTATCTTAGGCTCTCGGCTGCTGCCGATTGAGGTAGAGTGCACGATTAGGACGTAAAATGGATTTAAAACCAAAAACTGCCAGTTCGGGTAAAAACTGCCCAGTTTTCTGGAAAACAGATTTTGAGGTCCTTAGAGGCCGAATTTGGGGAAACTTAAAACATGAAAGTTGTAGAGAAGGGTTTTTCCTAGTAGGCATAGTGGACCGTTTTCCAAAATAAGGCTCCAACGGCCTCGGTTTTGATAAAAATCCGAGCCTGACCGTGCCCAGTCTTCATGCACGGCCAGGTGAGTTCAACGGGGAAAACGAAAGGGTTAGTTTCCGATCTGGGTTTTGCGAAAACACGAAAGTTGCAGGATGTTTCGAGATCTAAAACTTTCATGAAGACAACTTTTTCAAATTCAGCCCATATTTTTAAATAAAACTAGATTTCTAAAAACTGTGCAGGAAACAGTAAATTTCTGTACAGAATTTTCGAAAACAGTGCAAGAAAAAGGGCATTCTTGCACAAACACTGATAAGTTAATTATGGAAACTGTTCCAACGGCAGTTCCAATACTTAATGATTTTTTTTAAAACCCCATTCTAAGAATCCCAAAGTTTTATAAGTTAAACAAAGGATTGTTGTATAAAAAGAGATATAAAATGTTATGTTTTTCCAAAGAAAAAGGGAAATTAGACTCAAATTGTCTTAAAATTGGGTAGACTAGATGATGACTAACAGTAATCGGGATGGATACCCAGATTATTGGACTGGGCCCAAAACCCAAAAGGTTATATATGATGACCACTACGTAAATTTTTCCGCAAGTTCTGCTAAGTTTATATATATACATATATATATTTTACAGTAAGTTATGTTGTACAAAAATATGAGGATTTAAAAACTCAAGTAAGTTGTAAGAATTATATATGCTTTTCATCCCAGTATGTATGTATGATAAGTTTACCATATGAGCAACCCTAATTATATATGTAAGTTGGAAAAAAAAAAATTTGTTCTTAATTTTCCAAGTAAGTTTAAGCTATATGTAAGTTCAAGTATGTATGGTAACAGCCCTACGTAGGTTGGGGCGTTACAGACGAATGAATCCTCGATCCAGAAGCACCTGTAACTGAATCTGTAGTTCCTTAAGTTCGGCAGGCGCCATCTTATAAGGTGCCTTGGATACTGGTGCCGATCCAGGAAGTAACTCAATCTCAAAAGAGATTTCTCGTTCTGGTGGCAATCCTGGCAATTCCTCAGGAAAAACTTCTATAAACTCCTTAACTATCGGTACTTCTTCCGGCCTGCTCTTGGTCTCTTGTGTCTTTCCACCATGTTGGCTAGAAATCCAATACATCCTTCTGCCAACAACTTTCTAGCCTTCAGCGCAGAAATGAACATTTTTGACTGTTTTGGAGTCGATCCTCTAAAAATAAACTCCTCGCCTCCAATTGGCTTGAATGTGACAGTACGACGTGGACAGTCGATAATTGCGTTGTACTTTCCTAAGAAATCCATACCCAAGATGACATCGTAGTCGTATAGGTCGATGATGATCAAGTTGACATACATTTCCCTACCACATATAATTATTGGAACGTGACGTACCCAATAATCAGACAACAGAATTTCCCCGGAGGGTAATGCAGTCCTAAATGTTCGTCCGATCCTATCACTTGCTCTACCTAGTTTCTTAGCGAACCTAGGTGATGTAAATGAATGCGTAGCTCCAGAATCAATTAACACGTAGGCATCTTGTTAGGCAAAAGGAAGCTGACCTATCACCACGGTGGAAGGTCCAGCTTGAACATCCTCCTTAGTGTAGGCATAAATGCGTCCTTGAGGTTCTGGAGCTTCCAATCTGCATTGAGAGATTGCAGGTCCCTCGAGCTTCATCAGTGCAGCGTGAAGTTGAGATCCTTGTCCTCTCTGTTGATTCTGCGGATTCTGGGGATTGAGATTGCAAGTTCTAGCATGGCCTTACTTGCCACATAGAAAGCAGCGACTGGCTCCAGCACGGCAATCTCCCGGGTGCCTCCTCCCACATTTCTGACAAGTGGGATAACTGTTGTTATCAGGTGCATTCTTCTTCTGGGGAAAATTCTGTTGATTCCCCTGTCCTCCTGCATTCCACTTCCTCTTCTGTTGGTTGTTGCCGTACAACTTATTGTTGTTGTTTTGCCCCGAAGGTCCTCCTTGACCTTTCTGTTGTGAAGTTTGGCCTGGTCTGGCCTGGTTCTGCTTAGCTTGGGCTTTTTCTTCCCTATTTTCCTTGAAGAACTTAGCCCGTTGTTCCTTGTTTTGTCCTACCCAATACTCAGCTCGGATTGCCCGACTGACACATTCGGCAACAGTGAGCGGTGGATGGGGGCCACTGCTAATTACTACTGCCAGGTCCGAGCGAAACATTCTCATCATCCTTCTGACTTTATCCCTTTCAGAACTGATGAGGTGAGGGCAGAGACGTGCTAGCTATTCAAACTTTTTGACAGCTTCAGCTACCGACAGATTTCCTTGGCGGAACTTATCGAATTCGTCTTGTTGAACTTCCATGACCTCTGTGTTGAAGTACTTCTCCTTAAATTCCTCCACAAAGTCCTCCCAAGTCATTAGAGTAACATCTCGCCAGATCTGGACTGTTTCCCACCAGAGGCGAGCATCTTTTCGTAGCATAAAGGATGCACAGAGGACTTTCTCTTGATCATTGAGCCTGAGGAAATTTAGGGCAACCTGGAGGTCGATTAACCAGTTGTCAGCCTCAATCGGGTTTGTTGACCCTTCAAATTCTGGTGCCTTCATGCGCCGAAATTTGTCATATAATTCTTCCGGAGTTCGAATCAGGGGTGCTGGTGGAACAGCTACAGGCGCAACAGGTACTTCAGGGGCTATGGGATTCTCTGAAATCACCGGGTCATCATCAGGAATTTCCGGTGCAGCAGGCTGATTCACAGGTGCTGGTGGTACCCTGGCATCAGGAGGTCCCTGATTCTGCTGAGCTAACTGTGCTCTAAGCCCACCTATCTCTTGTTGTTGGGCTAACATCATATGTCTCATTTCATTCATCTAGGCCGCAAGATCAACGTCTTGGGTCGGTGCTTTTCTACGCTTTGGTGGCATGGTTCTATACGGAAAAACAATGAAATAAACTTAGCTTCTAGTTTTACAAAATTTATGAAATCATGCCTTTTATATAGAACCATAATCTTTATTCCATATAATAGCATAACGTGAAACATATCTGAATTCATCATGACCATGTTCACCTCTCCTTCACAACAGGAGTACATAATCATAACATCTGGGAAGGTATAAAACTTTCCCATCATTTTCGTACGTCACCTAGATGCCACCACCAAGCTAAGGCACCACCCGGCGTTATCCTCGCATCCAACATTTTTCTTATGTGGCAAAAATTCCATAATTATCACATATAACTTCCATAATGTTGATCTAATTCCTTCGTACGAGAAATTCTCAGCTATCACCATACCAGGGTGAAGTAGTCCCTTGAAAACGTCAGGAGTATCATTTTCCCTCATGGCCATTGAAGAAAGATGCTTACTATATGCATAAGATCTTAACTAATTCTAATCGTAATAAAATAAAAAAACTTAACTTACTTGGGCCGTTGCAGAAACGATGTGGAGCGATGTGAAGTAGGCTGGCAGGATACCGCTCTGATACCAACTCTGTGACGCCCCGACTTCCCAAGCCGGGTCGACACCACACATACTTATACTTATCTTACTTGAAAAATTTGAGAATAATTTTTTTTTTTCTAAACATATATACATAGATTATTTTGTAGAGAAAAACTTGTTTCGCATACATACTATACTGAAGATACATTCTCAAGTCTTCAAACTTTATACACACTGCATAACATAATTTACTTTTGAGATATATACATATTAACTTAAAAGTGGTTGCGGAGAATTTTACGTAGGGTATCCCACACCGCCCTTCACCCGCCGCATCGTCTGCTTGGCCCACCAATTAAGCTGCAGGCTTCTTACCAACAGTATGAAATATACAAATGAGCTTTCGCCCAGCAAGTACAAACATATCTCACAAAACATTTCAAACCTCTTAAAAACATGCCAATCATCATGTAATTTATGCATGATCCATTTATGATTGATTTGTATGTCTTATGTTTCATTATGGACTTAATCTTGGACTTATTATCTTGTCTTAACATGTGGGCCCATAGTGTACGTACCAAAAGCGCGCAGCCTCCAGACAAAGTTAGGGTTTGCAAGGCCCTAATAGTTCTGGGAATCATAAACTTGACCCTCACGCATCAACGAGAGGTCAATAATCATAACTTGTCTTGAACATGTATCCTCCTCGATCACGGGAGAGTGGTACGACACACTACTAGAAAATAGGGATTAAACGACGGCGATTACACGACGGTTCCTCAGATCCGTCGTGTAAAGTGCTTAAAACGGAGGTTTACACGACGGCTCCACCGAACCGTCGTGTAAACCACGGTTTACACGACGGTTCGGTGGAGCCGTCCTGTAAACCGCAGTTTACACGACGGCTCCACAGAGCCGTCGTGTAAACCAGGCGGTTTACACGACGGCTCCACAGAGCCGTCGTGTAAACCAGGCGGTTTACACGACGGCTCCACAGAGCCGTCGTGTAAACCAGGCGGTTTACACGACGGCTCGACAGAGCCGTCGTGTAAACCTCCTTGTTTACACGACGGCTCCACCGAGCCGTCGTGTAAACTGCGGTTTACACGACGGTTCGGTGGAGCCGTCGTGTAAACCAGGCGGTTTACACGACGGCTCCACAGAGCCGTCGTGTAAACCAGGCGGTTTACACGACGGCTCGACAGAGCCGTCGTGTAAACCTCCTTGTTTACACGACGGCTCCACCGAGCCGTCGTGTAAACTGCGGTTTACACGACGGTTCGGTGGAGCCGTCGTGTAAACCGCCTGGTTTACACGACGGCTCCACCGAGCCGTCGTGTAAACCGCGTGTAAACCGCTGGTTTACACGACGGCTCCACCGAGCCGTCGTGTAAACCGCCTGGTTTACACGACAGCTCCAAGAAACCGTCGTGTAAACCAGGTTTACACGACGGTTCTGTGGAGCCGTCGTGTAAACCGCCTGGTTTACACGACGGTTTTTTAAATCCCGTCGTGTATTCCTAGTTTTTTATCCCTAGCAGCAGCCCTCATTTTATCTTACAGAATTGTTGCGCAGCCGCGAAAAACATCACAGAGACCTGCGAAACCACATCTCCTCCACTGTGAAACCAACACTCGCGTATAGTAATTATTTGTAAGTATAGTGATTACTACGTACTCTTCTTTGTAGTTATTTGAGTTTTATTAACGAATTATTGTAGATGTCTAAAATGGTATATTCTCGTTTTTTTTTCTCTTCTTTGAGTATGATTTGTTGAAATTTTGCAATAGCTTAATATGTTGTATTTTTAAATGCAAAACATGATTATTGAATGAATTGTATGATATATTAATTAATTAATATCCATTTAGGTCGGGTTCTTGGAAATGGATCGAAAATGGATGTGGGCTAATAGATTGACTAGAATGTACCGAGATGGTGTTGAAGAATTTTTGTCATTTGCCAAAACTCACATGAAGAATGATAAGATGCGATGTCCTTGTGTGGATTGTGGAAATCATAGATCTCATTCAGTTGATGAAGTTAGAAAACATTTACTTGCCCGTGGTATTATTTGTTCGTACCAAACATGGTATTTACACGGTGAAATGTGTTTTAATCCATCATCGAAGAACAAAGCGAAAGAACCTATTGTTGAGGAAGATGTAGGAGATAATTTGTTTGATATGGTGAATGATTTGGAAGAACAGTTTGTGCATCGTCCGGAGTTATTTGAAGCAATGATGAATGATGTCGAGATGCCCTTGTATGACGGGTGTAGTAAATATACGAAATTGTCCGCATTGGTCAAATTATGGAACATGAAGGCATCGGGAGGGTGGACAAATTCTAGTTTCACGGCTCTTTTAGAATTTCTAAGAGAGGTTCAACCGGTTGATAATAAAATACCCGTTAGTATGTACGAAGCTAAGAAGACGTTAAGCACGTTGGGAATGGAATATGAAATAATTCATGCATGTCCAAATGATTGCGCCCTTTACCGAAATGCGTATGAGGATTTGGATGCATGTCCGGTTTGTAAGGAGTCAAGATGGAAGAAAGGCAAGAAGCCAACAAATGGCAGCAAAGGTGTGCCGGCAAAGGTGTTATGGTACATTCCTCCGGCACCGCGCCTGCGGCGTTTATTCCGTAATACCGATCACGCCAAGAATTTGACTTGGCACCATGATAAACGTGTTGAAGATGGCATGCTTAGACATCCCGCCGATGCACCACAATGGAAGACCTTTGATGCTGATCATCCTGAATTTAGTGCGGAACCACGGAATCTACGTCTTGGTTTGTCGGCAGATGGAATGAACCCACATGGTAATATGAGTAGTAGGCATAGTACTTGGCCCGTCATACTAGTCAACTACAATCTCCCTCCGAAGTTGAGCATGAAGCGGAAGTTCTTGATGATGACTTTATTGATATCTGGTCCTCAACAACCAGGAAATGACATTGATGTGTACTTAGCACCTCTAATCGATGATCTGAAGAGCTTATGGGAAAAGGGGATCGAAGTTAGAGATGCTTACCGTCAAGAGACATTCACACTCCGTGCAATGTTGATGTGGACAATTAATGACTTTCCGGCTTATGGAAATCTATCTGGTTATTCAGTCAGGAGTTCTATCGGTTGTCCCGTTTGTATGAAAGAAACATCCTCCATCCGATTGAAGAATGGTAAGAAAACCGTTTACCTTGGTCATAGGAGATTCTTACCACAAAATCATCGATACCGCAAACAGAAAAAGGCTTTCGATGGTAATACGGAAGAAAGAATACCTCCCCGGGTTTTGACGGGCGAAGATGTTTATGAGATGGTTAAGGATTTGAAAGTAGTGCTCGGGAAAAGAAAACGGCGTAACAATGATCCTGTGGTAGATGGACCTTGGAAAAAACGGTCAATTTTCTACGAACTTCCATATTGGAGGACACTTTTTGTTCGTCATTGCTTGGATGTGATGCATATTGAGAAAAACGTTTGTGAATCAATAGTGGGCACGTTGCTAGACATTCCTAATAAGAGCAAGGATGGTGAAAAGGTACGGTTGGATCTTAAGGAATTGAAGATCTGACTTAACTTGGTCCCTACGAAGAAAGGGAATGCAACTTACTTACCTCCGGCGAAGTACACACTATCAAGACAAGAGAAAAGAAAGCTTTGTGAGTGGCTCGCTTCTGTAAAAGTGCCCACCGGGTATTCTTCCAACTTCAAAAGGTTGGTGTCTATGAAGGATCTGAGGCTGATTGGAATGAAATCACATGATTGTCATATCTTGATGCAACAGTTATTACCGCTGGCCTTGCGAGGAGTTTTAACGAAGGATGTGAGATTTGCCATTACCAAGTTATGCTCATTTTTCAACTCGATATGCTCTAAGGTAATTGATCCATTGACACTAGATTCGCTACAATTAGAGTTGGTTAAGACTTTGTGCTTGCTTGAGAAGTACTTTCCACCCTCATTTTTTGACATAATGATTCATCTAACGGTGCACTTAGTCAGGGAAGTAAAGCTATGTGGACCGGTATACTTGAGATGGATGTATCCTTTTGAAAGATACATGAAGGTTTTGAAAGGTTATGTCAAGAACCGAAATAGGGCAGAAGGATGTATCGTAGAAAGCTACATTGCGGAGGAATCGGTCGAATTTTGCTCCGAGTACTTGCCCACCGCGGAAGCGATTGGGTTGCCAAAGACATCAAACATTGACTGGAAAAGACTATCCGTCGGCGTTCCATCGCAGGTAAATCGATGTGAATGGGAGAAAGCTTGTCTGTATACTTTGCGAAATCGGGCCGAAGTTGAGCCTTTTATTGAGGTTCACCTACAGGAATTAAGAGATAGAAATCCAAGAAGAGGACGAAATGGAAAGTTGCTACAAGATGATCACAATCGGACATTCCGTCAGTGGCTACGAAGTCATGTCGATGGCAAGGACGGCTATTCGCAAGAGTTAATGAACCTCGCTAGAGGTCCGTCGACGATTGTTACACGGTATACGTCATACTTCGTGAATGGTTATACATTTTACACTCGCGAAAGAGATGAGAAGCATCCTGTTCAAAATAGTGGTGTTAGTATCCGTGCTAAAGCCATGCATATTTCATCTGCCAAGGACAAGAATCCAGTTTATGGAACTATAAACTACTTCGGTTTCATTGAAGATATTTGGGAACTCGATTACTGTTGTTTACATGTTGCACTCTTTAAGTGCAAATGGGCCGACAATAATTATGTAAGGATTGACAGTGATGGCATCACAGTTGTGGATTTCAGACGATTGGGATACAAAAACGATCCATTCATTTTGGCATCACAAGCAATCCAGGTATTTTACACAACGGATCCCAGCAATGTAGAGTTGTCCTTAGTAGTGCCGATGAAGCCAAAATTGATTCGTGATGGTCAAGTCGATGAGGAAGATTGCTCTGACATTCCATCTTTCACACAGGGAATGCCACCGGTTGAGGAGATTGACGAATTCGACGATGATGTTTCCCACTTGGTTCGACCAGATATTGAATGGACACGTGTTGAGGAAGCAAAGAAAAAAAAGAAAAAAACTTGAACATTCTGCCATTTATTTTGTAAAACACACTACTTTATTTTTATTATAATTCACTGGGAATTATAAAATTATTTTGTTATGTTGATCAATGTATATATATATTGAACATTAATTTTGAATAAAGATCAATACTGCAGTATGCATGAGTAATTACTGTATATAACAAATGGGTATTAGGACGTCGGCTTGTGGTGAGCCAAATGGGCTCCTGAATAGTATATGAAATAGGGGGATTACACGACGGTGTGTACGAGAACCGTCGTGTAAGTCACTGGATTACACGACGGTCCCTCCCAGGGACCGTCGTGTAAGCCATAGCGCATGCTTGCTTACACGACGGTCCCTCCCTGGGACCGTCGTGTAAGCCGCGCCAAGAATGGCTGGCTTACACGACGGTCCCAGGGAGGGACCGTCGTGTAAGCCGCGCCAAGCATGGCTGGCTTACACGACGGTCCCAGGGAGGGACCGTCGTGTAAGCCGCGCCAAGCATCGCTGGCTTACACGACGGTCCCAGGGAGGGACCGTCGTGTAAGCCAGCGCATGACTGGCTTACACGACGGTCCCTCCTTGGGACCGTCGTGTAAGCCGCGCCAAGCATGGCTTGCTTACACGACGGTCCCTCCCAGGGACCGTCGTGTAATCCCAGCGAATGTGTGGCTTAAACGACGGTCCACTGGACCGTCGTGTAAGCCTCAAAAAATTTGAAAAATTTCAACTTTGGTTTTTCGAATTCCGCGCGAAAACCCATTGCTTAAATACAAGTTCCTCATCATTTCTCTTCATTTCTCGTCAAACTCTCTAAATTTCTCAAGAACCCTCGTCCTTCACCAACACTACCCAACATCTCTTTTAAAATCTGTCCAACCTACCGTCGCCGCCGCCGTCGTCGCCGCCGCCGCCGCCCCTCTCTTCTTGTGCCCGTGCCTATTCCTCTTCAAATAAAAGCAAGGTAAAATCATTTACAAACTAAAACATTTTTACTCTTTTATAAACGTGTTTGTCACTAAAGATCCATTTTTGAATATGGGTGTTTTTGTTTGTAATGTTGCTCTTTGTAGATGAATGGTTTGTGAATGGGTTTGTTTTTTTCCATATGATTTTTTTCCCGCCCACAACATGCTCGATGAAATGTCAAATTGAGTTTTTCTTATCGAAAAGTTTATCGAGTTTGATAATTATTTATAGCATAAGTGTAGTAAGATTACATGAAATCCCATAGCATGAAAATACATCAAGAATGCCTAAAAATGGCCTAAGACCGCGACCGGACCCTAGTGCCCGTTTAGGGCCGCCTGGGGACCGGGGGGACACCTCGCGGCCCCCGCTGGCGCCACTGGCGCCTGGCGCCCATGGGGGGCTCCTGGAAACCGTGTGGGGCGCCAGGCGCCCGTGGGGGGCGTCAGGCGCCCGTGTGGGGCGCCAGGCGCCCGTGGGGGCGCCAGGCGCCCTTGGGGGGCGCCAGTGTGGGGCGCCAGGCGCCCGTGGGGGCGCCTGGCTCCTGTGAGGCGCCTGGAGCCGTGGGGGGTGCCTGGCGGACGTGGGGGCGCCAGGAGCACCCCACTGGCGCCACGGGCGCCTGGCACCCGTGGGGGGCCGCCAGGCGCCTGTGGGTGAGTGCCTGGCGCCCGTGGTTGGCACCGAAAGCCCCTAAGCGTGCATTTCGTCTGCGCATGTTTGTGTACCTTTGCGGCATGTTTAATAATTAATGTATTGTGTGGTTTGTTGTTAAAGTTAATCTGATTCGATTATATTGGGCCGACCTGACTGTTTTGTTTTTTGTTTTTTGGCAATAAATATAGGTGAACGAATACAATGGAACATTCCAAAAAGGGACTAGCACGAAGGAGGAACCCAATGGATCCCAATGTCGATGGCAAGCGAAGGTCAACAATGATGAAACGCGTCCATATGGCAAGGAAAAGAGGTGAACGAATTCAAGTAACGTTTGATGACAAAGGACAACCGGAAGGGAAGCACGGTGACGAATTGATGAGCTGGATTGGTGTGCTCGCTCGAGAGCACGTTCCAATATGGATACAAGATTGGAGATCGCGTGATTTAGACGGATTGAAAGAGATTATTTGGAAAGAAACTGTTACTTCTTTCAGCGTGGATGAAAGCTTTCGGAGCACATGTTTAAAATCATGTGGTGAAGCTGCAAGGAATTTTCGGTATGATCTGTACAAGACGTACATCGAGGAATTTATAACAGAAGAACGTGTGTGGACCCGGCCGCAAAAGGTTATTGACAACTACCCCAATATAGAAGAAGAGGATTGGATGAAATTTGTTCAGTATAGAACATCCTCACAGTTCAAACAACTATCTGATCGTGGAAGCCAAATAAGGACAAACAACGAATACTCATCAAGAGGAGGCCGAGACGGATATAGGAAGCTCGACCAGGAAATGGTATGTCAATAAATTTTGTTCGTACTAAATCGTATTCCATTTATACTAACGATGTCAAATTACAGTTTAAGAAGACTGGGAAATGGGAAAAAAGAGAAGGTTTGTGGCTACAGCAACAGACAGCCGAAGATGGAGAGTTGAAAGATCCAGCATGTCAAAAAGTTAGCGAGTTGATAGTAAGTTTACTAACTAACACTGAAATCTTGATCACTACTATACGTACTCACAACCCGTTAGCTGAAATGAGTTCTGTTAAATATATTGTAGATGGATTACAGCACACAGGAGAGCCAAGGCACTTTCGAATCGGTTGGCACTAGTGATGTATTGTCGAACGCATTATCTAGACCCGAACACAAAGGCCGTGTCCGTGGGCAATCAAAGTTCGTAAAGCCGTCTCAGTACTTTAACCTAAATCGAAGTTCGAGTAAAGAGAATGAAGTACGATCAATGAGACGTGAAATAGAAGAATTAAAGGCGTTGGTGCGTGGTCTATGTCCGAGCAAAGATGCGGAGCCGTCGGTTGATCCCAACAATGTGCCAACTGTGGACAAACACAATAGCTTTAAGGCTAGTTGCTCTGCCCAAGAAAAACAACATGGAGTTTCTGATCCACAAACCATTCCGGTCGACAGTCAGGAGTGTAAACTCTATATTTTCGATGAAGTACAGGGTGGACAGTTGCTTGTTGCGTTTGGAAGAGCATGGCTGGAGAGCCTACCAACCGATACGGTGCATGGTATTCCACTGGGCGAAGGGAACGTGCGAGTGTCAATCAATGTGCCAAAATTAAAAAAATCACCATTACCTATACCGACGTACGACGCAACCACCGTGGAGGATGCTGTTAATGGGTTTGTTGCTTGGCCTAAGGCACTAGTTGAGCTCGACACGAGTATGAACAAGGCGAGTCGAGGGCCTAGTCATGTTCCTGACCCAGCAGCTGCCAGAAAAAAACGCCAAAAAAAAGATGGAAAAAAAACAATTGACTCTCGAACTGAGGTACAACAAGGTGCGCAAGAACAATTGTTCGACTTTGATACCATGAACAAGGCGATGAGGCCTTTGGCTTATTATGCACATAGATCCATGCGTGGAGGTAATCAGATTGAGATCCCAATACCATACACGATCATGACTTTTGAAATGCCTGTCTTTATGAGCTTTGAAGATATTTACGAGTTCATTAATTTACAAGAAATCAGTGCGAATTGTATATTAGTCTACATGAGGTACGACATACTTTCTCCTAAATTATTTTGTTATCTACAAATTCTTCTATATGTCAGGTAGAGTAATAATTCGTGATACGCTTATGCAGATTTTTGGAGGAACTATGTAGGAGTAACGGGCAAGCTGAGAAGTTTGTGTTTGTGTCTCCAAGCTTGATCTCACCGGTGAGAACAGATACTGAAGATGCTGGCAGGAGAGAGCGAGCCGACAATCTTCTCGGCTTTTTGCGCGACGCACCTAAAGGACGGCTTTATCTTGTGCCACATAACAGAGGGAGACATTGGGTTTTGGGTGTCATTGACCCATGGGAGGACTTGGTCCTTTATTTTGATCCTCTTCGAGAGAAGAAACGAGATGATTTTACTGAGCTAATCAACATGTAAGTCAATGTTAATATGTTCAAATTTTCAATCTTAATTATATGCATCTTAATTAATTAGTTTGAATTTTACCAATTTTGCTAGGGCCCTATCGGATTGGAAGATACTTATGGCCGGAGAAGGGATTAAAAGGAGACGAGACTTCATTACCAAATTCTCGAACCGTCCTTGTCCTCTCCAAGAGGGAAGTGTTGAATGTGGTTATTTTATTTTAGGTTTTATGAGAGAAATAGTGTTAAACGGAATTGACGCACTTGAAAGTAAAGAATTTTTTACTTCTCTGGATTTGGATTTGATTAGGGGAGAATGGGCTAGCTATGTAATGGATTTCATTAATTATAATGTATAAACTTGATTTGTATGTATTTTACGTTGATCAATGAAGCAGGGATCTTGTATTATAGGCCACCCGTGAGAAATAAAAAAAAAACAAAAATTCTAGGTCAGACCATTACACGACGGTTCGGCTCGGAGCCGTCGTGTAATGGTCTGACCATTACACGACGGTTCGGCCTTGAGCCGTCGTGTAATGGTCAGACCATTACACGACGGTTCGGCCTTGAGCCGTCGTGTAATGGTCAGACCATTACACGACGGTTCGGCCTTGAGCCGTCGTGTAATGGTCTGACCATTACACGACGGTTCGGCCTTGAGCCGTCGTGTAATGGTCTGACCTCAGACCATTACACGACGGTTCAGCCTTGAGCCGTCGTGTAATGGCTGACATTACACGACGGCTCCAGATGGAGCCGTCGTGTAATGTCAGCCATTACACGACGGCTCAGCATGGAACCGTCGTGTAATGGCCAATTACACGACGGTTTCATGGAACCATCGTGTAATTGTCTACATTACACGACGGTTCCGATTGGAGCCGTCGTGTAATGTATCATTACATGACGGTTCCGCATGGAACCGTCGTGTAAAGACGCTGCCTAGGTCCCTCCACGGCGGTTTATCTTGTTTCGACGACGGTATTAAACCGTCGTGTAACATTGAGATACGACGACGGTAATATAACCGTCGTGTTATCTTCCACGACGCCGGATTACACGACGGTTCGGTAACCGTCGTGTAAACTTTACACGACGGTTAAAAACCGTCGTGTAAGCTCTCTTTTCTAGTAGTGACACCTTGCTTGACTTGGTTTAGTCTTAGTCTTGTATATTCCAAGACTAAGAATCTTTAGTTATGATCTCATTAGTCATGGTGCACATGTGACACAGACATGGCATAACCATAAATCATGGTATAACTTGGCTTATCATGGCTTATCATGGCATGACTTAGCATAACTTAGCATGGCATGACATAACATATTTAACATAGCATGACTTGGCATAACTTCTCATGGCATAACAGGTCATAACATAACTTAGCACATCATAGTATGGCATCACATATCATAGCATAACATAGCATAACATAGTATGTGTTGGAAAAATCAGTTCAGATATCAGAGTTACGGCACAGCGGAAGTTTTAAAATTTTTATGCCGATTCAGAAAAGAAGCTCATGATGCATATAACAATAAATTAGATTCATGATCAAGCGTACCTTATTTCTTAGATTCCGGAATTGCTAGAGCGATTGACCAACGTGTCTTCTCTATTATTCTCGAGTTCCACGTCTCAGAGTGTGTGTGGACACACGTTCTATGAATCCAATTGACCGGTAATACTTTCCGAAGTCTAGATCCTTCCTTCTCAATTCCGATGTTCCTCGTTGAGAATATTATCCAACTTCTTTCTTCAAAACTGTAAAACAGGAACCGGTTAACCTCCTATGAAAATTATCACTCGGTTTAACCTTCCTCACAATTTTGATTCAATGGAATTTTCTCTCTTTTTCTCTCTCACAAGATAGCTGAATTTTATTGAAGTAGAAGAAACCCTTATTGGTTTTTCTCTCACTCCCAAAAACGTTTTTCCTCTTGTAAATTACCAAAAATTAGTTTTTCAAGAATCGCTTGCCTTTATATAGAAGTCCAATCTTTTTTCGAAATTTATCTCATTTAAAAATAATTAATAATTATTTTTCTGGATAAATTTTGAATCAAAAGATCATACAACTTTATGGCTAGATTCAATGAACCTAAAAACGTTTTTCTAAGAGGAAATCTTTCCTCAAAAAATTCGACCACCTTTGAAATTCAAAGGTTGATTGGTGGTTCAAATCTTAAATCAAGAATCTAGACTAGTCAAAAGATCCTATTCCTATCTAGATTCAAATTCCTTTTAAACCTTTTTGAATTTAAATATGATTCACTTATTTGGATTAAATATTTTCCACACAACATCAACCATAATAATTAATTTAAATCAATGGAATATTTCAAATTTTCTTTCCTCACAAAAACCGTGCACGTCTTTTAAGGAAAGAAAAATCCATCAAATAATCTCCATTATTTAAATCAATTAATAATTTAATGTTAGGAATATATTTGAATAATTTTGAAACAAATTTTTCTTCCCTCCACCTATCTAAAAACCGTGCACCACATTTAGATTAGGAGAGAAAAATTTGTTTTCCAAAATTAAATAATTCAAACACAATCTTATTTCAAAATTCAATTAACCATTCTCATGTTGACAAATCATATTATTTGTCTACACAAATCTCACATATCCAATCCTTTCTGGATTGCATGTTAGAGAGTACCATGCCTTAATAGACATTACTAAATTCCATTTAAATTTACCGATCTCATTAGGAACAAATCCCGAGACGGTATACGGAACTATATGAGCTAATAGAGGGACCCGATGGAAATATGTAAACAGGCTCCTATAATTGTGAAAAATTAATCCCAGATTAATTATTCATCAATTATCAACTTCAAAACTATTCCACTAAAAGTTTGAAGCTGAACTCCTGTTTACATACCGTATTACGAAAGCTCTCTAACGTAGTGCTTCTTCCATTATTTATTTATCGCTAGCTTAATCCCCATATGTTATCCATGATTGAATTAAGGACTTTTTCCGTTTTACCTTTTTCAATCATTTTAACTTAAAGTTCCATTATTCTCTATTGAAAGAATCACCAATTATAAAACCACACAATTGGTAAACCACCAAAGAACACAAAGTAAACCGATGGCCAAGATCTTGTTATACTATCTTTCAATCCCCGAATAATGCCTTTAAGTAGATAACATTTACTATCATTAAGATAGCTATGGATTCCGTATCTATGAATCTTGATTTCTCCATCCATAAGTCATGCACCCAAAACACAAGTATATTGATCATGTATGAACAGTGTCTCACCTATATTGCATTAAAGTACATAAGTCATGGATACGAACTCAAGTAATCATTTCAGGATTAAGATTAATGCAGGATGATAATCAAAGTGTTATTGATTCTTATAAACGGAATTGTTAAACCGAATCAATAAACACTTTAGGTCCAGTCCAATGTCATACCTCAATACTGGTATACATTAAAGTTTCTACTCGGAACTTATCCAATGGTTAAGACAAACCATCCCTCCAAGGAAGTGGACAACCTTTACAATCTTATCATGAATAAGATCCCCAAATCTTATTCCAACGATTGCGGACTATTTATTTAGACTGTTATCAAATTATCACGTCTTCTATGTATACCCCGTATACATATGTTAATCTGATATATTACCAACAGCCAAGGAGTATTTTATGTTTGCTCAAAATAACCATACAATCAACAAATGAAAGTAAATAGGACACAACTTATTAAACATGAATAACCTCCTCTTATTAATATCAAAATGTCATATTTACAGAAAATCTCTAATATTGATTTTCCATCCTTAGGGCACATTTAGATCCCAACAATCTCCCACTTGCCCTAATCGAGTAAATGTGACATATTACGCATCCCCATGCCTTCAATGTGTTCTTCGAATCTTCTGGCCACCAAAGTCTTCGTGAACGGGTCAGCAGGATTGTCCTCTGATGCGATTTTGCAAACCGTCACATTTCCACTCTCAACAAAGCCTCTGATGATGTGATATTTTCTGTCAATGTGCTTACTCCTCTTATGATGCCTAGGATCCTTGGTATTAGCTACTGCTGCACTGTTGTCACAGTAGAGCACCATAGCTTTATCCATACCAGGAATGACCTCAAGGTCACCAAGGAACCTGCGGAGCCATACCGCTTCCTTTGATGCCTCATTGGCTGCCACATACTCGGCTTCCATGGTCGAGTCAGCAATGCAAGATTGCTTAATACTTCTCCACACAATGGCACCACCACCAAGGGTAAAACCAGATCCTGAAGTCGATTTCCTTGAATCTTGATCTGATTGAAAATCAAAATCTGTATATCCTCTAGGAACAAGATCCTGACCGGAGTACACTAGCATATAGTCCCTCAATCTCCGTAGATACTTGAGTATATGCTTGACCGCAGCCCAATGGTTCGGTCCCGAATTCGACTGATATCGACTTACCATACCAACCGCAAAACAAATGTCAGGCCTAGTGCATAACATAGCGTACATTAGACTACCTAGCGCTGATGCATAAGGTACATTTTTCATACGCTGACTTTCTTCCGATGTCTTGGGACAGTCATCTCTAGAAAGTTTGATTCCAATTCTGAAAGGTTGGGCACCTTTCTTGGAATCTTTCATAGAAAACTTCTCAAGTACTTTATCAATGTATGAAGCTTGAGAGAGTGCTATAGTTTTGTTCTTTCTATCTCTAAAGAGTTGAATACCGAGAACATAACTAGCTTCTCCTAAGTCCTTCATGTCAAACTGTTTGGCTAACCAAACTTTGACAGATGATAATGTTGCCACATCGTTTCCAATAAGCAATATATCATCAACATGTTCTATGGATTCTGCTTCAAAAACTTCACCATTGAACATGTACCTTTCAGGTTCCCTGATAATCCTCCCACTATGACGAAGCTCCCGTGGTTGTTGATTCTTTAACGGTATTTCCACAGGGTTTTCTGTGACTTTTGGAATATCCAAACCCGAAGTCATCTCCTCAAACACTACTTTGCTACGAGGTTTAAAGTCTTCCATGTAACTTTCCTCCAGGAATGTTGCATGTGTAGAAACGAAGACTTTATTTTACTTCGGATTATAGAACAGACCACCTTTTGTCCCTTTTGGATAGCCAACAAACAAGCACACTTTTGATCGTGACTCCAACTTCTTCGCTTCCTTATCTAGGACGTGTGCCGGACAACCCCAAATTCAAATATGATTCAAATTAGGTTTCTTACTCGTCCATAACTCGTAAGGAGTTATAGGAACAGATTTAGAGGGAACGTTATTCAGAAGATAGCATGCAGTTTGTATGGCGTGCCCCCAAAATGACAAAGGTAATGTGGAGTAACTCATCATTGACCGGACCATATCCAATAAGGTCCTATTCCTTCTCTTAGCTACACCATTCTGTTGAGGAGTACCAGGTGCAGTCAACTGGGATTGTATCCCATTTTCTATCAAAAATCCTAAGAACTCATCTGATAGGTATTCCCCACCTCGATCCGATCGAAGTGTCTTAATGGACTTGCCTAATTGTTTCTCCGCTTCAGCCCAAAATTCTTTAAACTTGTCAAAGGCTTCGCTTTTGCGGGTCATCAAATAGACATATCCATACCTTGAGTAATCATCAATAAAAGTGATATAATACTCATACCTACCACGTGCTTCTATGTTCATGGGACCACAAACATCAATATGCACAAGTTTTAAAAGTTCCTCGGCACGACCATCCTTGGCAGCAAAATGCCGTTTAGTCATCTTGCCCTCCAAACAGGATTCACATTGTGGCCAAGGTTCAACCTCATACAAGTCAAGGCATTCCTCCTTTACCATCCTTTGAATTCTGTTAAGGCTTATGTGACCAAGTCGTAAATGCCAAATATATGATTTGTTAGAGTAAGAAGACTTATGTCTTTTAGAGTTCTTTTCTAATACTGTATCAAGCAATGAGTGCATCTTAGGTTTGATAAAATAAAGATTTCCATGCATCCATCCATTACAGATAAGAGAATTGTTTTTCCTAATAACAACTTTATTATTAAAAGAAACTAAATAAGAATCTTTAATCAAACAAGCTACCCAAATTAGGTTCCTCTTGAAACTAGGAACATAAAAACAATGTCTCAAAACAATAAACCTAAATTCATCAAAATAAAGATGCACTTCTCCCACTGCTTCAGCTTGCACCAATGTCCCATCACCGGTTCTTAACATGAAGTTCTCCTCATGCAGACTTCTCGTTACCTTGAACCCCTGCAGAGAAATACAAACATGGTTAGTAGCTCCAGAATCTATAACCCAATTGTCCTTAGATTCCTCCACTAAACAACCCTCAAGATACAGGATATCGAATTACCTTTTTGCTTTTGCATAGACAGGTATTCTCGGCAATCCTTCTTGAAATGTCCTTTCTTCTTACAATGAAAGCACTTAGCCTTTTTGGGATCCACCTTTCGCTTCTTAGTCTTGGTAGACTTCTTAGAAACAGGTGCATTCGCCACAGGCTTGTTCCCTTTGTTCTTCCCCTTTTCCTTCTTCCTTTTGGGATTAGGAGCAGGCGAACTAGGTTCAGCCACATTTGCTTCAGCCTTAGATCCAGAACCCTTAAAAATGTTCTCAAAGGCTTGCAACTCTTTCATCAATTCCGTTAAAGACATCTCCTTCCTGTTAAGGTTGTAGGATGCCTGAAACAAATCAAAATCCTTGGATAAGGTTTGGAAAATCATGACCAATTGAGTTGCTGCATTGATCTCAGCCCCATTTGCCTGTGCTTCAGACAAATAAGCCATGACTTTCATCATGTGCTCCTTGATGGGAGTTCCAACCTTCTGCCTGCAGATCATGAGACCTTTGATAGCATCGGTCTTAGCCTGAATAGTTTGTTCACCAAACATTTCCTCCAGGTTAACCATGATCTGCCTAGCAGTTTGATGCTCTTCATGTTGTTTCTGGAGCACGTTAGACATGCTCGTCCGAATATAGCACATAGCACTTAGGTTGGAATTGTCCTAGCGCTCAAGCGCTACAAAATCCCTATCAGGAGCATCGATCGCAGGCGTTGGCGGTCGAGGTTGGGTTAGGACAAAACTGTGTTTCTCAAAGTTTAGGACGATAAGCAAGTTCCTTTTCCAGTTATTAAAATTCTCGCCAGTTAATTTGTTTTGCGTAAGTATCACAGATAAAGGGCTCGACATTTTGATCTATAATAAGAAAACATGTAATAAGTACGAGCAAACATCCTATCAGTTTATAAAATATGGTTTTGTAATGAAACAAAAAGATCTATATGCAATCTAAATGTTCATGTGTAAAACCCTTAAAACACATACCTTACAACGATAATTCCTAGCTTCTGCTTTCTAAGCTACCGAGGGGTAGTCATAGAATAACTAGCCAAGAACACGGATCCCTTCCGATTAATACATATTTGTCCATGGAGAAAACTCCATTAAATATATATTAACTATCGTTTATTTGGCCACTACTTTATATAACAGAGCCTCGAGGGAGGGTTAATAAATAAAGTAGCATGAGTGTGTAACCATCGTTTCCAATTTTGAATCCATATTTTACATCCGCCACCGAGGGGTGATCTAAACATAAAATATGCCCAAAATTGTTATCCTTTCGGAAATCCAAATCAGTGTGCGCTCTAGGTAAGATACCTATCTGAAGGGAATTCTCGGGTCAAAACCGAGTAGTAGGTACTACCATGCGTAACTATTGGACCAACGATGGAGGCCGTAGGTCTTAGTGTGTAAAACCTTCTCCCACTCATTCTTTTAAATTAGGGTTTTTGTTTTTCATGCATAAACAATATTTATTGAGTGGCACTCCATAGTCTATATGGCATGTTATCAATACATCATGAAATAGTATAACATATTCATCTAGCAACACATCATCTATGGTTTGCAAAATATGTAAATAGCCGTGGATCATGATTCCATCCTAGAGAAAAGAAAAATTGCAAAATTTACAAAAAATAACCGAAACATATATCGGCCTTCATTTGTAGATCCATGCCTTGCAACCTTCTTCAATGTGTCTTCTTTCTCCAATGTCACATCTTTTCAAATTTAAAATTAAATTTAAATTTCAAAAAGATTATATGTGATTTTTAATTTTAATCAAAATTACAAAATATCAAAATTTAAATAAAAAATCCGGTTTATTAAATTTTAAAATTCAAAAAATTTTGAAATTTCCAAATTTCAAATTTAAATCACAAAATTTTAAAATTCATAATAATATCCATTAAATTTAAATTTAAATTTTCATTTTTGATTTCCAAATTATCAAGATCACATATCATTGGAAAATTTAATTTTCAAAAAGATTCAGTGATTTTTATTTTATTTTATTAAAAAATGTTTTTTTAATTAAAAAATTCCAAAAAAAAAACAAAAAATCACATCCTTTGAAAATTTACATACCTTCATTCATCTTCAATCTCCTCGAATCCATTGTAGCCCGAATTTTACCAAAAAAATTCCTACGCCGTTTCCGGCTTACAAAAATTCTAGGAATTGAAAGAACGACCTAGCGGTTATAATAGACCGCATCTATTACACTTGAAAAATCTAGATACAAATTCTAACCTCTATGGAATCATGACCGGCCAAATTGAACAATATCATATATTATAAAAATAATATAAAGCATTCATTCATCCATACATCCATTCATAATATATTTAACATACTCAAAATAAAACCTAGAGTGCCAACTCTCTAAAATATTTCATTAATGCATAGAGAGAAATTTAATCGATCAAATAATTTATGTTATATACATGATCATGAGTTGGCTCTGATACCAATTGTTGGAAAAATCGGATCCGGTATCAGAGTTACGGCGCAGCGGAAGTTTTAAAATTTTTATGCCGATTCAGAAAAGAAGCTCATGATGCATATAACAATAAATTAGATTCATGATCAAGCGTACCTTATTTCTTGGATTCCGGAATTTCTAGAGCGATTGACCAACGTGTCTTCTCTATTATTCTCGAGTTCCACGTCTCAGAGTGTGTGTGGGCACACGTTCTATGAATCCAATTGACCGGTAATACTTTCCGAAGTCTAGATCCTTCCTTCTCAATTCCGATGTTCCTCGCTGAGAATATTATCCAACTTCTTTCTTCAAAACTGTAAAACAGGAACCGGTTAACCTCCTATGAAAATTATCACTCGGTTTAACCTTCCTCACAATTTTGATTCAATGGAATTTTCTCTCTTTTTCTCTCTCACAAGATAGCCGAATTTTATTGAAATAGAAGAAACTCTTATTGGTTTTTCTCTCACTCCCAAAAACGTTTTTCCTCTTGTAAATTACCAAAAATTAGTTTTTCAAGAGTCCCTTGCCTTTATATAGAAGTCCAATCTTTTTTCAAAATTAATCTCCATTAAAAATAATTAATAATTATTTTTCTGGATAAATTTTGAATCAAAAGATCATACAACTTTAGGGCTAGATTCATTGAACCTAAAAACGTTTTTCTAAGAGGAAATCTTTCCTCAAAAAATTCGGCCACCTTTGAAATTCAAAGGTTGATTGGTGGTTCAAATCTTAAATCAAGAATCTGGACTAGTCAAAAGATCCTATTCCTATCTAGATTCAAATTCCTTTTAAACCTTTTTGAATTTAAATATGATTCACTTATTTGGATTAAATATTTTCCATACAACATCAACCATATTAATTAATTTAAATAAATGGAATATTTCAAATTTTCTTTCCTCACAAAAACCGTGCACATCTTTTAAGGAAAGAAAAATCCATCAAATAATCTCCATTATTTAAATCAATTAATAATTTAATGTTAGGAATATATTTGAATAATTTTGAAACAAATTTTTCTTCCCTCCACCTATCTAAAAACCGTGCACCACATTTAGATTAAGAGAGAAAAATTTGTTTTCCAAAATTAAATAATTCAAACACAATCTTATTTCAAAATTCAATTAACCAATCTCATGTTGACAAATCATATTATTTGTCTACACAAATCTCACATATCCAATCCTTTTGGATTGCATGTTAGAGAGTACCATGCCTTAATAGACATTACTAAATTCCATTTAAATTTACCGATTTCATTAGGAACAAATCCCGAGACGCTATACGGAACTATATGAGCTAATAGAGGGACCCGATGGAAATATGTAAAGAGGCTCCTATAATTATGAAAAATTAATCCCAGATTAATTATTCATCAATTATCAACTTCAAAACTATTCCACTAAAAGTTTGAAGCTGAACTCCTGTTTACATACCGTATTACGAAAGCTCTCTAACGTAGTGCTTCTTCTATGATTTATTCATCGCTAGCTTAATCCCCATATGTTATCCATGATTGAATTAAGGACTTTTTCTGTTTTACCTTTTTCAATCATTTTAACTTAAAGTTCCATTATTCTCTATTGAAAGAATCACCAATTATAAAACCACACAATTGGTAAACCACCAGGGAACACAAAGTAAACCGATGGCGAAGATCTTGTTATACTATCTTTCAATCCCCGAATAATGCCTTTAAGTAGATAACATTTACTATCATTAAGATAGCTATGGATTCCGTATCTATGAATCTTGATTTCTCCATCCATAAGTCATGCACCCAAAACACAAGTATATTGATCTTGAATTAACAGTGTCTCACCTATAATGTATTAAAGTACATAAGTCATGGATACGAACTCAAGTAATCATTTCAGGATTAAGATTAATGCAGGATGATAATCAAAGTGTTATTGATTCTTATAAACGGAATTATTAAACCGAATCAATAAACACTTTAGGTCCAGTCCAATGTCATACCTCAATACTGGTATACATTAAAGTTTCTACTCGGAACTTATCCAATGGTTAAGACAAACCATCCCTCTAAGGAAGTAGACAACCTTTACAATCTTATCATGAATAAGATCCCCAAATCTTATTCCATCGATTGCGGACTATTTATTTAGACTGTTATCAAATTACACGTCTTCTATGTATACCCCGTATACATATGGTAATCCGATATATTACCAACAGCCAAGGAGTATTTTATGTTTGCTCAAAATAACCATACAATCAACAAATGAAAGTAAATAGGACACAACTTATTAAACATGAATAACCTCCTCTTATTAATATCAAAATGTCATATTTACAGAAAATCCCGAATATTGATTTTCTATCCTTAGGGCACATTTAGATCCCAAAAGTATGTATACTTGAAAATAGTATTTACTATTTTCCATACTGTAGGTGAGGTCTATACTTGCTTATTATGCAATATCTTGGGTTTCGTTGCTCCGACTCAGGTTGCAACTGCAGGTTACTTCCTGCTATTAAGAAGCACATAGGATACGGATCCTATAAAATGTTGGTAACCTATCCAACATTCATACACAATCTTAGTTATATGTCCCCTAATTATACACATGATAACTTATTTGGTTACATAGGGTAACCCTTGAGGTGGTCAAACTTAGTCAACCAAAGTCAACATTCTATGGGTCAAATTTGGGCTTTTGGGCCAAGCCTAGTAACTCGGGTATCCTTCCCGGTTATATCTGTCATTGTCTTGTTACTAAACTTTGGCTTTTAAAATCCAATTTGGAAAATTTGGTCAAAAATCTTTTGTTTAACTTACAAATTTGTGGTTTTTAAAGTAGGACTTTATAAAAATCATTAAGGGCTGAAAACTGCCATTGGAACAGTTTTCATAGTCAAAACATTGGTGTTGGTGCAAAAATACAGTTTTCCTGTATTGTTTTAGAAAATCCTGTGCAAGAATTTCCTGTGTCCTGCACAGTTCTTAGAAATCTATTTTTATTTAAAAATCTGGTTTGAATTAGAAAAAGTTGTCTTCACAAAAGTTTTAGATTTCAAAAAAACCGACAACTTTCGTGTTTTGTAGAAAATCAAGTTCGGATTCTAACGTGCTCTTATTCCCTGTTGAACTTACCTGGCCGTGCATAAGTCCTGGGCACAGTCAGGCTCGGGGTTTTATAAAAACGAAGGTCTTTGGAGCCTTATTTTTGAAAACTGTCATAATAACCCCCTAGGAAAATCCCTTCTCTACAACTTTTATGTTTTACGTTTTATCTAATTCGGCCTCTAAGGGCCTCAAAATCATCTTTCCAGAAAACTGGCCAGTTTTACCCGAAAACTGGCAGTTTTATTCTTAACTTGGTTTTACGTCCTAATACGTGCACACTATCTCAACCACCCATAGCGGGAGCCTAATATCAGTCATGAAGCGGTTTCTAACGTTCCATACCATCATCACATAAACATACATCAACAATCATCACATCAAACACTTAGCATGCATAATCAAGCACAAACTTAAACATACTTGGGGACATATAACTAAATCATGCTTCAATCATGTAAACCCTAGTTTCATGCAACCAAAGCATAAAATCATGCATACTTGGTAAATAAAACCACCTAAACCATAAATTCAAGCACCAACCTAAAAATTCTAAACTAAGGTATGAAAATTAAATTGAGCTTATGCTCTTACATCCAATGCTTGAAATACACTTAAATTTTTCAAATCGAAGCTCAATTTAAAAGCTTAGAGTCAAAGGGTTTACCTCTAAGGTTTGGAATTTGGTTCTCAAGCTTGGATCCCAAAATTTTTCCCTTTTCCTTGGCTGCCACCACAACCGGTTTTCCCCTCCAATGGGTTCCAAAAATTCAGCCACCCTTTGCTTGTTTTCACCACAAATCCGGTCACCCTTGGACCTTCCTTTCCTTACTTTTTCTTTCCTTTTTCTCCTCCCCCCACAACCGGCCTTCTAGCCCTAATGGGGTATTAAAAAAAAAAATCAACCTTTGGCTTGGTGTCCTAACAAAAAACCGACCACCCTACTAGCTTGCTCTAGGGTTTCTATTTTTTTTTCTTGGCTTTCTTTCTTGGGTTCGGTTTTTGAGAGGGAGATTGTGAGAGGAAAATTTGCAAGAGTTTGGCTTGTTTTCACAATTTTTTGACTAAAAATCCGCCCCCCCCCCCCCCTTGGGTATTTATAGGTGAAAATCGATTTAATTTTGGATTTATTTTTAATCCAAAATTTGCTTAAAAACCCTTGAAACAAAAATAATTGCACAAAATTTTGCTAAAATGCCCTCCAAGTGGCCGGCCATTTTGGGTGCAAGGTGGCAAAAATTTTGATTTCTTTCTACCATTTTTCTTTTAATCCAAAAATGATGTCATAATTCCAAACTTGGGTGATGTCATCATAAGGCCTCGTTTGGCTTGTTCCTTAATATGCAGTCCATTTTTAAACTAACACAGATATTTCCAATACTGTGTTCACTAATACAAAGTACAATTTAGTACTATTATACTGAACTGCAGTCCAAAATTTATCTGCGTATAGTTGGACTGTATAAAAGTTTTTCTTTTTATTTAAAGCTATTTGGCCCTTAATACCCTATTTTAGGTGCTTGACTTTTCTATGGTGGTTTTAAATCTTAATTATACTATCTTGTCCGTAAAGACGGTTTTCGCAGTATAATTCCCATACTGCTTATCGTATCACAGTACCGTCTTATATTTGACTTCTTTGGTCAACCTTGACTTTTTCGTTCAAACTTTGACCAACAGGAATTCATGAAATTTCATCATGCCTTTTTCCTTAAAAGGCCTATTATGGAGTCTCGTAGCTAATTTAACGAGAACTCAACCCTATACTGATAAAATTATGAATTTTGTATTGATATTCATAATTCTCATAAAATATCACATAAACACATAGTACGAACTTAAATTTCTTATGTACAAGAAAATCATGAGTCCGAAAAATTTTGGTCATTACAGTTTTAAGATTTCCAAAATTTTTAGGGACTTTGTGAACTATTACTTTCTGTGGATTCGAACATCCGGTACGTATACAAAGGGCCCACATGTTAAGCAAGATAATAATTCCATAATGGAAAATAAGAGATCCATAATCGATCATTAATGGTTCATGCATAAGTTATATAATGCTTGTTATGTTTTTGCGATATTAAGTTTGTACTTGCTAAGCGTAAGCTCATTAGTATATTTCATACAGTAGGTAAGATACCTGCAGCTTAATTTGATGGGCCATGAAGACAATGTGGCAAGTGAAAGATGGTGTGGGATACCACTGCACAGACTTTTCCGCAAACTCTTTTGAGCTATAAACATATACATATGTGTTTAAATAATTTGTACAATGCTACGTATATGATGTTTCAAGACTTCGGTTAAATGTAAGGATTATGCATGACATTATAATTTGTTAAACAAGCAATGTTTAAGCATGGTGAAGTTTAGTTTATCTATATGGATTAGTTTATTTATGTTGTATTTAAAAAAAATTATTCTAAAATTTTCAATAAGTTTAAATATTTAAAGTTGAGATTTAATTTCAGTAAGTATGATAATTGCCTATGTTGTGGAGTCGTTACATCCATAAACGGTGTAATTAATGTATCGAATATAGAATCGATAAAAGACGCTTTCTCATGTGTACCAGATATTTTTCCCCTTCAGTTACATACATATAGATAATAATCATATTTAGGAGGAGGTGATGTACTAATATCTTATTGTTACATCTAATACATCAATATTTTATTTATATAAATGGATAGTGGAACAACTAATAATAGAGAATACTAATACATCCCAACTTAGTTGTCACCTACTAGCAATCCCATCACACACATCTTATACATACATACAATAAATTCTTTCTTTCACTCTTATTTATTGTAATATCCGAAAAATTCATAATGTTAATTCCTAAATTAATTAGGAATAAGTCGTGAATTTTTTATATTAAGATCAATTTTTAAAAAAAAAATATTATCATAATTTTATACTATAGTGTTATGAATGATTAATATGAAGTTATGTTATGCTAGAAGAAATTGGTTCGAATAGTTTTCTACTAAGAAATTGATTCGAAATTTTTGAAGTTTTCATCAATTATGTAGTAACATAAAAAAAAATGTGGGACGTGATTTGTAATTTTAATAATCATATCAAATGCACGAATTTTTGAATTAAACATGAATAATTAAGATGTAAATGTTTAACTATTCATGATAATAATATCATGAATAGCAAATTTAATGTTATAGTATATTTATTAGTATGTTTGAATAATTTTTCATATTACATAATTAATGTGAAAAATTAAGAAAAGTCCAAAAAATAATAATAATAATAATAAATAAGTAAGTGTGATCTCACGCAAAGTGATTTCTGAATTTTGTTGAACTTATCTAGTTCATGAGTTAATATAAAAAAAAATGACACTATAAATAAGTATTTCTGAGACGATTTATAGGTGACAGAATATAATTTTGAACCGTAAAATTGATTCAGAAAAGTGTTACAGCCGGTCAAGTGAATTAGTGATACAAGAGAAAAAGATTATATTCTCGACATGAATTATGAATAAGCTTAAAATTTCAGTTGAGTCTATTGTCTTGAACGATTAAATTGATATGCAAAATTTATAAGTCAAAAGTCATATTACATAGTCATTATTCAAAATGTACACACAACAAATAAATGTATGTATATAGATATATACACTAGTACAGAATGTGGATACCACGACGGTTAAAAACCGTCGTGGTAACATTTTTATGACGGTTTTCTAACCGTTGTGGAATCTATTTGGATTCCACGATGGTTTTTTCCCGTCGTCTAATGGGCTTAAAATAAGGCCTAAAACTGGATATTTAAGAACATACGACGACGGTTCTTCAAAAAAAACCGTCGTAGTAGACGAACCTACCATGACGGTTTTACTAAAAAACCGTCGTGGTAGACGGACGTACCACGACAGTTTTACTGTAAAACTGTCGTGGTAGAAAGGCCTAGCATGACGGTTTATCAGCAAAACTGTAACGCCCCGACTTCCCACGCCGGGTCGTCACCTTACTTACATACTGAACTTAAACTTGCGGAAAATTTGGGAGAAATTTTTTTTTTCTTTTAAACTTTATTTTAAAACTTTTAACTTGAACTTCATCCTCAAACTCATACTTACTGATAGGTACTTACTCGAGTACCAAACTTTCAAACCCTCCTTGAAGGCCATCGAAATCAAATTGTAGACCAAACCCGACTTAATGCGGATTGGTACCACAAGAGGCAACTTGCTTGCCATACATTCGTAAACTTTGTCATTCATATTTAAAACATCATGAAAATATGAAAACCCTTTTTCATTACAACATATTTTATAGAGTATATTTTTTTTTCAAAGTCCGTGGCAGTGTCCATCCCACATTTCACAGTCCGCAGCACCAGCCTTCCACAGTATTGCATCAGAGATTGCTGGCAGGTTGCTTACCTACAGCATAGACGTAAGACGTGAGCTTTCGCTCAGCAAGTACAACTGTTACATCCGCGACGCACAATACATATCATTATGCATGAACCAATTATGACCTCTTATGAATCAAATATGGATTCATAACTTAGCGTAGTTCTATTCCTTTACTTATCATGTGTGCTCGTACCGTGGTACATAGCCAAGGAATGGTTGAAGGCGGCAGTCCGTTTTAACTCAAACCATGAAACACAAAGTTTAACATGGAGTAGTTTAGGTAGCCATCCAATCCAACTCAAACCATGAACCATACCATTTAAACCCGCCTTTGTGGCAAGTCGGTACGACACAACATCTTACTTGTCTTGTTCTTACCAGGTGGTTTAACATTAATGAACATGCTTCATGATGTCACAATATTACAACATATAACATAACATAACCTCATTCATATCATACCATAACATATCATACCATAATATCACATGACATAACATACCATAACATTACACACCATCACATATCATCACATGCCATAACATACCATCACATTAGGCAAGTAACAACAAAGGGCCTATGCTGTAGGCGGAGTTGTACTTACTTGGTTAGCTGTGTCCTATTTCGTGCGACTCCAAGCTGAGGCACAACAACAGGCTATCTCCTGTTATGTCAAAGGACATAGCATAAGGCTTCATAATTATAACCTTAAGATGCTGGTGACCTAACCAACACCCATTCATAATTTTTGTTATATGTCCCCCCTATACTTATGATAGCTTACTTGGTTACATAAGGTAACCTTGGGTATTAATCCCAATTATACATGAATAGGGTTAGGTTATCATCCTAACCTTGGCCTATGCCTGGTTATCTATCCATAATCTTTTGGGTTTAGATCCAAACACAATCTTAACACCTTGTTGAGTTACCTTGAGTAACCCTTGAGGTAACCAAACTTAGTTCAATTATCCTAAGTCAACCTTGGGCTTTGGACCCCGTCTAGTAACTCGGGTATCACTTCCGGTTATTACCCGTAATCATCTTGCTTACCCAATTTTAGTTTAAAAATCTATTTTCCATTTCTTTGGAAATTTGGGTAAATTAACCTCAAAAAATCTTTTACTTAACTCATATTTTTGAAATAGGCTTTTGTAAAATCATTTAGGGCTGGAAACTACCTTTGGAACAGTTTCCCTAGTCAAAACAGTGGTTTTGGGGAAAGATACAATTTTTTCCGAACTGTTTTTAGAAAATCCTGTGCAGGAATTTCCTGTTCCCTGCACAGTCTTTATAAAACCGTGTCAGTTTAAAGATCCATTCCGATTTTGAAAACGTTGTCTTCATGAAAGTTGTAGCTCTCGAAAAATCCTAAAACTTTCGTGTTTTGAGAAAAATCCAGTTCTGCTTGTATTCTTGTCAGTTTTAATTTGAAACTGACCGGTCGTGTAAACTAGGTCTGGGCAGACTAGTCTCGGTTTTCTGTAAAAACAGAGGCAATTGGAGCCTCATTTTGAGAAACCGTCCGCGTCTTCCCCTAGGAAAAACTCTTCCGAACAACTTTCGTGTTTTACGTTTCACCCAATTCGGCCTCTAAAGGTCTTAAATTTCCACTTTCCCGAAACTGGCCAGTTTGGAATCCGAATTGGCAGTTTCGGTTGTTAAGTCCGGTTTACGTCCTATTTCGCGGATTCTAACTCGACCGACCACTTCGGGAGCTTAATATCAGTCATGCAGCGCTTTCTAACGTAAAACATACATCCATGCATAATTCAAACATTTTCATGCAAAGCAAAACCCTTGGGTGTTGTTGCACCAAACCAAGGTTTTGCAAAACATTTGATTTGCATCACCATTCATCAATCAAGCTTCTAATCTAGCTTAAACATAAACATGCATGACCTATAACTTCTTAGGCATATTGGGGACATATATCAAACACCTTATGTGCATGCATGAAACCCTAATAATCATGCAAGCATAATTAGCAACTCATGCACCATAACCATAATTGAGACCTTAGCACCCTAATCAAGCACATAATCAAGCACAAAACTTATTGCATGGCATAAGAAAATGAGCTTATGCTCTTACATCCCAAACATGGAAATACACTTAAATTTCCCAAATTTAAGCTCAAATTAAAAAGGTTTAGGGCCAAGGGTTTACCTCTAGAGCTTGGATGTTGGTTCACAAGCTTGGATTCCAACTTTTTCCTCACTCCCCCTTGGCTGCCATTGCAGCCGATTCTCCTCCCCCAAATGGGTTCCAATTTTCAGCCATTCCTCATGAAAAACAACCACATGAGTATCTAGTTTCAAGCTCAATAGAAAAACTTAAGGGTTTTAGAGATTTACCTAGATCAATCCAAGAGGTTGGCTTGATTGGTTCCAACTTTTCTCTCCCTTTTTCCTTGGCTCCACACAACCGGCCTCCCCTCCAATTGGGGTTCCAAAAATTTTGGCCAATTAAATTGAGCCTCACACACTCACACAAGGTCTGGCCATTACCAAAATCCAGCCGACCAATTTTTTTTTCTCTTCCTAGGGTCGGTTTTAGGGAGAAAATGGATATGGAAAAATTTTGCCATAGTTTGGCTTGTTTTCCCAATTTTTCCCCTCAAAATCCGCCCCCCCTTCACCCCTATTTATAGCTGATTTTGAACTTTCAAAATTGCTAAAAAGTCCTTGAATTTGGATTTAATTACTTTTCCAAAATTGCACTTTAGTCCTTGAAGCAAAAATATTTGCACTTTGACCCCTACAAGTGTTGGCCGGCCATTTCATGCCTTGGAGCCCAAGTCTTGCTTACCTCATCATGATGACATCATCTTGATGACATCATGTGCTTACCTCATGCTTACATCATTATATTTTCCAAAATTACACTTTTGCCCCCAAAAGACAAAATATTTACAATTTCACCCCTACATGTGGCCGGCCATCCATGGTGCTTAGGTGGCTAGGTGTGATTTGTTTCCACCATTTATGATGTCATAATTCAAAAATGGGATGATGTCATAATTCCAAACTTGGATGATGTCATTATAAGGCCTTGTTTGGCTTTTTCGTTAAAATACAGTCTATTTTCTTGCTAATACAGATATTTCCAATACTGTGTTCACTAATACATAGTATAATTCAGTACTGTTATACTTGACTGCAGTCCAAAATTTATCTGCGTAAAAATGGACTGTAAAAAATTTTCTTCTTATTTCTGAGAGTCATTAGGACTTTAATATCCAACTTAGTGTGCTTGATTTTTCTAGGGTGGTCTCATAGCTTATTCTTGTTATTTTGTCCAAAAAGATAATTTTCGCAGTATATTTCTCATACTGCTTATCCCATTACTGTACAGTCATACCTTGACTTTTTGGTCAACTTTGACTTTCTTGGTCAAACTTTGACCAACATGGAATCATGAAATTTCATCACGCCATTTTCCTTAAAATGCCTTAGACTAGGCTCAGTAATCTATCGTTGAGTCTCGTAGCTAATTAACCGAGAACTCAAACTTATACCGATATTCTATTCCAAACATGATCTAGACTTAAGTTTTCCTCATTTAAAGGAAATCTAGAGTCATAAAATTCGGGTTATTACATCCTACCCTCCTTAAAAGATTTTCGTCCTCGAAAATTCGAATAATCCTGAGTGGCTTTTCTTCAAATTCACCATCAATCCATAACAAGTTACTATGGATTGAATAACTTGTTCATGTTCCCATTTTAATACCCTAATGGGATCATGTCTTTTATATAGAACCATAATCTTCTTTCTACATCATCATAATTCATTCCTCATACTCTCATGCTTTCATTTCATACCATCATACTTTCCTTTCATATTGCATCACAAGAACTATTTACATGAAAAACTGAGCAAGTATATCATATAACTTGCCATGTTTGAAAAGCATATATATAACTTTTCCATACTTTAAAAACATATCATATCACATAGCTTTTTCATATTTGAAAAGCATTTTGTGTTTTATTATCTTGTCTTAACATGTGGGCCCATAGTGTACGTACCAAATGCGCGCAGCCTCCAGACAAAGCTAGGGTTTGCAAGGTCCCTAACAGTTCTGGGAATTTTATAAGCCTTTGCGATTTTACGAAAGGTCTTATAGTCTTGACCCTTCACGATCACGGACGGTCAAGATCACAACTGAAACATGTAGCCTCCACGATCACGGGAGGTTGGTACGACACCTTACTGTTACTTGTCTTTTCATGTATCTTAATATGTTCTTACATTTAAGATACTTTTTGGAATCTTTTCCAATTCAATCATGAAAATCAATAATAAATAGTATTATTGAAAACATATTACTGTTCAAGTGATGCAATGAAAGGTATCCTTGTATCAACTAGCTGCTTGTTAGCTAGTAGAAACGTTCTTCTTGCCTTAAGCATTTCTTTTAAAGCTCAAAGGCATAATCATAGTTCTAAGGGATATCTAAAACTCCCAATCATCATCTCATAATTTCCATTACTTAAATAGTTGTCTACAGTCGACCTTAATCATCCATTATATGTCGACTTCAGGGTTGGTGCCATCGACCTTAACCTCGTTAACTTCATATCATCAAATCTCATAATCATCATTCTTATCATAAAAAAATCATAGCCTAATAAATTGTTGTTGGTAGCATATTGCTTATTTGCTACCCCCAAACTAAGGCATCCTCAAAATTTTCCCCATGTCCAATATTTCTCTTATGGAGCAAAAGTTTCACAATCAGGAAACTTAACTTCCATAATCTCAATCCAATTCCTTAAATGGAAAGATCACTATACCCAAAATGAGGCGATAGGCTATCTAATCTTAAAGCCTACTCATTTCTTATTGCTATTCTAGCGATCATCATATCGTAAGCTTAGTTTATCCATCACGCTTCCACTGTGCGACTCTGATTTACTGGCAATAAAAGCCCATAAACTAGTTCGGATAAGCATGTCAGGCTGCAACATAGCTGACGTATCGTCTCATGTACATATCCTAGTACATCTTGATATCGCGGTAATACATGGGCGATCCTTGCTGTCGTCAAGAAATCCATTTAGGAATCTCCTCTCAAGGTCTTCTTGGCCAAGGCTCCTTGCACGAGCTTCCTTGACTAGACGTCGACTCGACTGGCAAGCATATCCTGAGGATACGTCCCTGCATGACATAATCTGAGGAGGGTCTCCATATCGTGCATCCACTCCTTGAGTCTTATTGAAGATGCGAAGCTTCTCCCCCATTCCTCGGAATGTCTACGGAGCCTCGTGGTCCTCTTTAATCCGACCCAAATTTAACACTAGGTACATGCCATTATAATAATCTTATAAAATAAAGTAAGAAAACAAACTTACAAAACTGTGGCGCTGGCAGCAGAACTGTGAAATTGGATGGCAGGAACTCTGCTCTGATACCAAACTGTAACGCCCCGACTTCCCACGCCGGGTCGTCACCTTACTTACATACTGAACTTAAACTTGCGGAAAATTTGGGAGAAATTTTTTTTTTCTTTTAAACTTTATTTTAAAACTTTTAACTTGAACTTCATCCTCAAACTCATACTTACTGATAGGTACTTACTCGAGTACCAAACTTTCAAACCCTCCTTGAAGGCCATCGAAATCAAATTGTAGACCAAACCCGACTTAATGCGGATTGGTACCACAAGAGGCAACTTGCTTGCCATACATTCGTAAACTTTGTCATTCATATTTAAAACATCATGAAAATATGAAAACCCTTTTTCATTACAACATATTTTATAGAGTATATTTTTTTTTCAAAGTCCGTGGCAGTGTCCATCCCACATTTCACAGTCCGCAGCACCAGACTTCCACAGTATTGCATCAGAGATTGCTGGCAGGTTGCTTACCTACAGCATAGACGTAAGACGTGAGCTTTCGCTCAGCAAGTACAACTGTTACATCCGCGACGCACAATACATATCATTATGCATGAACCAATTCTGACCTCTTATGAATCAAATATGGATTCATAACTTAGCGTAGTTCTATTCCTTTACTTATCATGTGTGCTCGTACCGTGGTACATAGCCAAGGAATGGTTGAAGGCGGCAGTCCGTTTTAACTCAAACCATGAAACACAAAGTTTAACATGGAGTAGTTTAGGTAGCCATTCTTACCAGGTGGTTTAACATTAATGAACATGCTTCATGATGTCACAATATTACAACATATAACATAACATAACCTCATTCATATCATACCATAACATATCATACCATAATATCACATGACATAACATACCATAACATTACACACCATCACATATCATCACATGCCATAACATACCATCACATTAGGCAAGTAACAACAAAGGGCCTATGCTGTAGGCGGAGTTGTACTTACTTGGTTAGCTGTGTCCTATTTCGTGCGACTCCAAGCTGAGGCACAACAACAGGCTATCTCCTGTTATGTCAAAGGACATAGCATAAGGCTTCATAATTATAACCTTAAGATGCTGGTGACCTAACCAACACCCATTCATAATTTTTGTTATATGTCCCCCCTATACTTATGATAGCTTACTTGGTTACATAAGGTAACCTTGGGTATTAATCCCAATTATACATGAATAGGGTTAGATTATCATCCTAACCTTGGCCTATGCCTGGTTATCTATCCATAATCTTTTGGGTTTAGATCCAAACACAATCTTAACACCTTGTTGAGTTACCTTGAGTAACCCTTGAGGTAACCAAACTTAGTTCAATTATCCTAAGTCAACCTTGGGCTTTGGACCCCGTATAGTAACTCGGGTATCACTTCCGGTTATTACCCGTAATCATCTTGCTTACCCAATTTTAGTTTAAAAATCTATTTTCCATTTCTTTGGAAATTTGGGTAAATTAACCTCAAAAAATCTTTTACTTAACTCATATTTTTGAAATAGGCTTTTGTAAAATCATTTAGGGCTGGAAACTACCTTTGGAACAGTTTCCCTAGTCAAAACAGTGGTTTTGGGGAAAGATACAATTTTTTCCGAACTGTTTTTAGAAAATCCTGTGCAGGAATTTCCTGTTCCCTGCACAGTCTTTATAAAACCATGTCAGTTTAAAGATCCATTCCGATTTTGAAAAAGTTGTCTTCATGAAAGTTGTAGCTCTCGAAAAATCCTAAAACTTTCGTGTTTTGAGAAAAATCCAGTTCTGCTTGTATTCTTGTCAGTTTTAATTTGAAACTGACCGGTCGTGTAAACTAGGTCTGGGCAGACTAGTCTCGGTTTTCTGTAAAAACAGAGGCAATTGGAGCCTCATTTTGAGAAACCGTCCGCGTCTTCCCCTAGGAAAAACTCTTCCGAACAACTTTCATGTTTTACGTTTCACCCAATTCGGCCTCTAAAGGTCTTAAATTTCCACTTTCCCGAAACTGGCCAGTTTGGAATCCGAATTGGCAGTTTCGGTTGTTAAGTCCGGTTTATGTCCTATTTCGCGGATTCTAACTCGACCGACCACTTCGGGAGCTTAATATCAGTCATGCAGCGCTTTCTAACGTAAAACATACATCCATGCATAATTCAAACATTTTCATGCAAAGCAAAACCCTTGGGTGTTGTTGCACCAAACCAAGGTTTTGCAAAACATTTGATTTGCATCACCATTCATCAATCAAGCTTCTAATCTAGCTTAAACATAAACATGCATGACCTATAACTTCTTAGGCATATTGGGGACATATATCAAACACCTTATGTGCATGCATGAAACCCTAATAATCATGCAAGCATAATTAGCAACTCATGCACCATAACCATAATTGAGACCTTAGCACCCTAATCAAGCACATAATCAAGCACAAAACTTATTGCATGGCATAAGAAAATGAGCTTATGCTCTTACATCCCAAACATGGAAATACACTTAAATTTCCCAAATTTAAGCTCAAATTAAAAAGGTTTAGGGCCAAGGGTTTACCTCTAGAGCTTGGATGTTGGTTCACAAGCTTGGATTCCAACTTTTTCCTCACTCCCCCTTGGCTGCCATTGCAGCCGATTCTCCTCCCGCAAATGGGTTCCAATTTTCAGCCATTGCTCATGAAAAACAACCACATGAGTATCTAGTTTCAAGCTCAATAGAAAAACTTAAGGGTTTTAGAGATTTACCTAGATCAATCCAAGAGGTTGGCTTGATTGGTTCCAACTTTTCTCTCCCTTTTTCCTTGGCTCCACACAACCGGCCTCCCCTCCAATTGGGGTTCCAAAAATTTTGGCCAATTAAATTGAGCCTCACACACTCACACAAGGTCTGGCCATTACCAAAATCCAGCCGACCAATTTTTTTTTCTCTTCCTAGGGTCGGTTTTAGGGAGAAAATGGATATGGAAAAATTTTGCCATAGTTTGGCTTGTTTTCCCAATTTTTCCCCTCAAAATCCGCCCCCCCTTCACCCCTATTTATAGCTGATTTTGAACTTTCAAAATTGCTAAAAAGTCCTTGAATTTGGATTTAATTACTTTTCCAAAATTGCACTTTAGTCCTTGAAGCAAAAATATTTGCACTTTGACCCCTACAAGTGTTGGCCGGCCATTTCATGCCTTGGAGCCCAAGTCTTGCTTACCTCATCATGATGACATCATCTTGATGACATCATGTGCTTACCTCATGCTTACATCATTATATTTTCCAAAATTACACTTTTGCCCCCAAAAGACATATTTACAATTTCACCCCTACATGTGGCCGGCCATCCATGGTGCTTAGGTGGCTAGGTGTGATTTGTTTCCACCATTTATGATGTCATAATTCAAAAATGGGATGATGTCATAATTCCAAACTTGGATGATGTCATTATAAGGCCTTGTTTGGCTTTTTCGTTAAAATACAGTCTATTTTCTTGCTAATACAGATATTTCCAATACTGTGTTCACTAATACACAGTATAATTCAGTATTGTTATACTTGACTGCAGTCCAAAATTTATCTGCGTAAAAATGGACTGTAAAAAATTTTCTTCTTATTTCTGAGAGTCATTAGGACTTTAATATCCAACTTAGTGTGCTTGATTTTTCTAGGGTGGTCTCATAGCTTATTCTTGTTATTTTGTCCAAAAAGATAATTTTCGCAGTATATTTCTCATACTGCTTATCCCATTACTGTACAGTCATACCTTGACTTTTTGGTCAACTTTGACTTTCTTGGTCAAACTTTGACCAACATGGAATCATGAAATTTCATCACGCCATTTTCCTTAAAATGCCTTAGACTAGGCTCAGTAATCTATCGTTGAGTCTCGTAGCTAATTAACCGAGAACTCAAACTTATACCGATATTCTATTCCAAACATGATCTAGACTTAAGTTTTCCTCATTTAAAGGAAATCTAGAGTCATAAAATTCGGGTTATTACAAAAACAGTCATGGCAGGTCCGTCTACCATGACGGTTTTTCAGTAAAACCGTAGTGGTAGGATGGGGCCTACCATGACAGTTTTGCTGATAAACCGTCGTGGTAAGCATAGGCTTACCACGATGGTTTTTCAGTAAAACCGTCGTGGTAGGCCCCGGCCTGCCATGATGGTTTTGACACAAAACCGTCGTGGTAGGCCCTTCTACCACAATGGTTTTGCTTAAAAACCGTCGTGGTAGGTAATAACGAAAAAAAAATTTACCAATTCATTTCATTTCCCATAGGTGACAAATCCCGTGTGTAACCCATTATTACACAGCCATAAATAAAATAATAACTAATCTGCAATTAACTGGGTCATAATGTAGAACAATTAATATAACGATATTACAAAATTTATATATTGTTTTGAGTCAATATTGTATGAACCGCATGACAAATGTAGCCCACTTTTGCCTGACCAAACTCATGTCAGTATTAGTATAAAAATCCTTGGTTTGAAGTGAGGCTAGTCCATCAACAGTCAAGGTTATTTTTTGCATGAAAGCTAACATAAAATAACCGCATTCTACATAACCTTCCTGTATAAGACAACGAACAGTATCAATCAACGTCTCGTAGTTGCGTCGCTTTTTTATTCCTCTTCCCACCAACGTCTTCCAGTCATTAAGTGCCCTAACAAGTTAATAAATTTCAAAATAATTACAACAACAATTATGTTATGTCAAATCAAATACATGAACATCAAAGAATACTTACAACGTAATTAGTTGCTTAAAATCATCACCCGATTTATTTCCTAGAGGATTAAAATATAGGACCGAGTCATCCCACGGATCAATAACTGTCAAAATCCAATGTTGGCCGCTATTATATGGCATGGGCAACAACTTTCCCCTTGGTGTGTTTATTAAGATCCATAGAATATTGTTGGCTCTCTCTCGAACATAGACTTGGCGATCTACATTCTGTTGAACTGATGAGACAAGGAATGGAGAAATAAACTCGAAACGTTGAGAAACACCTGTTCTTGCACAACAATCCGCTAAGAATCTGCAAAACAATTAGCCAAACTTGTTACATAAAAACAACATATATATATATATACTCCGAGCTTGGAAAAATAAGTATTGTTTAAGGATAAATCTAATACATGATGTAAACCAATATATTGCTTACACTAATTTCTTTAAAAGTTATGAAATAGTATACATATTCAAACCCAATATATATAGTCATGTCATTACCAATGACGGACTGTTGTAATATTGGGCACGCTATTTGGGTACCGTCATGCAGGGAACTTTATGCGTAATATGCCAGAGGTCTCAATTCGAAGGGAATTTCTTTAAAGTCAAACGAAGGTAATTCTTGTTGCGTCGGTTGTTGTTGTACCTTCGATTGTGACTATATTTTCTTCTTCCCTGCTCTTTTTTTGGTTTGTTTGCTCCCCTCAGCTTCTTAATCGGGAGCATGACTGGGACCTCTGTTGGAAAAATCGGATTCGATATCAGAGTTACGGCGTAGCGGAAGTTTTAAAATTTTTATACCGATTCGGAAAAGAAGCTCATGATGCATATAACAATAAATTAAATTCATGATCAAGCGTACCTTATTTCTTGGATTCCGGAATTGCTAGAGCGTTTGACCAACGTGTCTTCTCTATTATTCTCGAGTTCCACGTCTCAGAGTGTGTGTGGGCACACGTTCTATGAATTCAAGTGACCGGTGTTGCTTTCCGAAGTCTAGATCCTTCCTTCTCAATTCCGATGTTTCTCGTTGAGAATATTATCCAACTTCTTTCTTCAAAACTGCAAAACAGGAACCGGTTAACCTCCTATGAAAATTATCACTCGGTTTAACCTTCCTCACAATTTTGATTTAATGGAATTTTCTCTCTTTTTCTCTCTCACAAGATAGCCGAATTTTATGATGTGGAAGAAACCCAAATTATTTTTCTTCTCACTCTCAAAAATGTTTTTCCTCTTTGTGAATGACCAAAAATTAGTTTTTCAAGAATTCCTAGCCTTTATATAGAAGTCCAATCCTTTTCAAAATTTATCTCCTTTAAAAAATAATTAATTATTATTTTTCTGGATAAATTTTGAATCAAAAGATCATACGACTTTAGGACTAGATTCATTGAACCTAAAAACGTTTTTCCAAGAGGAAATCAATCCTCAAAAAATTCGGCCACTTTGAGATAAATCTTGATTGGTGGTTCAAATTTTAAATCAAGAATCTAGACTAGTAAAAAGATCCTAGTCCTATCTAGATTCAAATTCCTTTTAAACCTTTTTGAATTTAAATATGATTCACTTATTTGAATTAAATATTTTCCACACAACATCAACCATATTAATTAATTTAAATCAATGGAATATTTCAAATTTTCTTTCCTCACAAAAACCGTGCACATCAATTTAAGGAAAGAAAAATCTATCAAATAATTTTCATTATTTAAATCAATTAATAATTTAATGTTAGGAATATATTTGAATAATTTTGAAACAAAATCTTCTTCCCTCCACCTATCTAAAAACCGTGCACCATATTTAGATTAGAAGAGAAAAATTTGTTTTCCAAAATTAAATAATTCAAACACAATCTTATTTCAAAATTCAATTAACCAATCTCATGTTGACAAATCATATTATTTGTCTACACAAATCTCACATGTCCAATCCTTTCTGGATTGCATGTGTAATAGCCGACTTGTTTGTAAATTTATAACTTCTTTTATTAAGAATAAAGTTTGGTTATGCAATCTGTATGATATGTTTTCGAAGGAATTTGTTGAATCTTTTGCTAAAAGATTCAATGAATTATTTGTGTAGGTTTATGATCCTTTTGTTTAAAAAGGAAAAATTATGATTTATGACTCTATGTTAGTAATTTAAGAAAATCTGAGACGTAGTTCAAAAAAGTTTAGGACAATGGTCCAGTTTAACTATACTGTTATCAGTTGAAAACAGTATATGAATATTTATGTTATTATGTTATTATGAACTGCATTTAGGAGAATAAGCCAAACAAGGCCTTTAAGGATGACACCTCTGATGACAAGTGTCATTGTTATGATTGGTCACCTCACAGGGACCAAAATACAAATATTTTATGTTTAGGGGTCAATTTGCAAATTAAGGAAAGTTCATGATTTTGAAGCTAAAAAGCCTTCTAAGAAAGGATTTAGTAAAAATTTGATGTTTGAAGGCTTAACCATAACCGGCCGAGTCATAGGGACTAAAGTGCAAATATTTTACCTTTAGGGGCCAATGTGCAATTTTGAAGAAAATTGTAGACTTATCAGTAATTATGTAAATTTTTGAATCAGGGACTTTTTAAGTAAAGTTTCTTAGTTCAATTGAGTCAATGACCCATTTTTAGTTTAGTTAGTTTGGTTGGAAATTAAGAAAGACAAGATTGTATTTGAAAATTCTAGCTAGAACCAATCACATTGTTCCATGTGTCACCATAGGAACCGGCCACATCATGGCTTGTTGAGCAAGGGATCTTGTTTTTGAAAAATATTATGCAAATTAGAAGATTTTAAGTGTTATTAAAAGTTTACAAATCATACCCTAAGTTTAGTGAATTAACACTTTAATTTAGTTGGTTGATTTTGTGTTATGAATCAATTAGTAAATTGTCTCACATGGTTTCTTTAAAACTGGCCACGTGAGGATGAGACACCCTATGCTTCTAGCTTGGCTAAGTCACACCCCTAGCCTTGCAACCTTGGCAAGCCAAGCCTTGCACACCTAGGCACCAAAGGCCGGCCACCACAATGAAACAACACATCATGGTGTAGCCTTGGTGAGTAACATTCCTAGTCTTGCTCACTTGGCAAGCTCATGTTTTGCCTAAGCCACCACCCAAGGGCCGGCCACTATAAGGAAGTGACACTTCATAACCTAGCTTTGGTGAGTAAGTAAACCTAGCTTTGCTCACTTGGCAAGCCAAGGCCTTGCTAAGCCAACACCAAGACCGGCCACCCTTAGAGAATGACACCTCATGGACTAGCTAGGGTGAGTAAGTCACTCTAGCTTTGCTCACATGGATAACCAAGGCATTGACACACCCCTTGGCCTAGCCTTGATGAACCAACACTCTAGGTTTCCTAGCCTAGCTCCCTTGGCAAGCCAAGGCTTGCACACCTCACCCTAGGGCCGGCCAACCAAGGGAATGCCACCTCAAAATTTAGCTTTGATGAGCAAGCAACTCTAGCTAAGCTTGCTTGGCAATTTGGGTGATGAATGGCCGGCCAACACATAAGGACTAAAGGAAAAATATTTTGGCTTAAGGACTATTGCATAAAATTACAAAAGATGGAATTCTTGAACTCTTTTAGCCCTTGACACCTCATGCTTCATAGGCTTGCTTGGTAAGCTTGCTAGCCTTGCTTGTTGGTAAGCAAAGGCATGCACAAACTCCACCTAAGGCCGGCCACACCAAGGAAAGGACACGTCTTGGTTCCTAGGCCACATGAGTAAGCACCCTAGCTTGGGTTATTAGGCATGAGAAGCACAAGAATGGCCGGCCACCGTTCAAGAAGACAAAACCAAATTGGTTTCTTCTATAGACTAAAGAGCAAATTGTTGTACCTTAGGGATTAGTAAGTAAATTTAAGATTTTGTGCTTCATCTATAAATAGGTGAAGGTGCTGTTGTATTATTTGGTTAGCCAACACACACACACAAACTTGAGCAGCACAAACTCTCCCAATCCTGCCATAGAAGCCGAGCAAAGAAAAGAGAGAAAAGAAAGAAAAAGAAAACTAGAGAAAGGGTTTTCGGTTTAGTGTGAGGGAAATTTTAATTACCCTAATTTAAGAATTTCATCAGTGAAACTTGAGGTAAATATTGTCATCCTCTAGTTCTTCATTTGAAATTTAAGAGAATGATTAGTATGGTTAAACAGGAGTTTAATTTTGTAAGATACATGTACTAGGGTTTTTATGCTTGATTAAAGTCTCTATCTGGACAGTTTTTCTGAAACTAGATTTTGAGGTTTTTGGAGGCCGAATCTTAAAAACATTAAAACTGCAAAGTTGTAGAGGAGGGAAAATCCTAGGGGCCTACACGGCCAGTTTTTGAAAATAAGGCCTTTAAGACCTTCATTTCTATAAACACCCGAGACCAAATTATGAGTAGTAAGTTTGGTCGAATAATTTTATAAGGCAAAAATAAGCATGTTAAAGACAGATTTGAAGTTTGAGGTTAAAACAAAAGTTGTAGGAGACTTCAAGATCTACAACTTTCATGAAGAAAACTTTTCTAAATTCGAAACAGATTTGTGAGAAAAGAACTAAACTTTATGAATTGGTTTTGAACCCGGTTTTCAAAATATTAGAATTCTTACTAAATTTCAAAAAGGAGTCGAAATTTAGGATTTGTAGATAGCAATTAGAATCATTATGATATTATGATAGGATGATACTCATCCTATGATTTTTCTTGAAAACAGGAAAACGACCTGTTTGAGTGAAGAATTTTGATTCAAGGCGCAGTAACGGTAAGTACCACTCCGCCTATAGCATAAACGAAAACTGTTTGTTGTATGTTTTCAAGTTATGATGATATAAGTATGATAAAACATTATGGCCTGTATGATATCAAGTTCATGATGTTATGTGAATAAGAAGTATTATGACATGTATGTATGTACGTTTTTAAGATATGATGAATATTTAAAGTATGAATGGCATGTATGTATTCAAGGAATAATGAATGTATGTATGGCATGTATGCTCTCAAGTTCATGTTAAGAGGTATATGATGAATGTTTATAGTATGTATGTTCATATGATGAATAATCGGATAGTATGGCATCACGAAGTATGCTCACTAAAGATAAGCTATTTTATAAAGTATGAAATCCCAGTTACCGTCAAGAAACTGGTTATGAATATGAAACAACATTTCAAGTATGAAATAAGATAAGAACAAGATTCTAAGCATCAATATAAGCAGAATGCTATATGTCGTATCGACCCGCGTCAGGTCGGGTTTGGTTCATGGTTTGAGTTGGACAGGGCTGGCCGCCCCAACCACTCCATGGCAGCGCGCCACGGTACGTACATTCATGTTAAGTTATGTAAGGGCCCAAAAACTATGCTAACTTATGAAAACAGGAATAAAGCATAAATGGTTCATGCATTATGATATCATGATATGTTTGCGGATAAATAGTTGTGCTTGCTGAGCGAAAGCTCATGTTTTAAGTTTATGCTGTAGGTAAGCAACCCTGCGGTACTTCATGATACAAGGCAGTGGAGCATGGCAAGGCAAAGCTGTGAAACTGTGGGACGGGAATCATTACGTTTCTTTTTGTTAAATTATGCTACGCTAAATATGTTGTATTTAAGTACAAGAACACATTTCTGCCATAAGTAGATATGTAGAAGTACATGTATGTATGTAAGTGTTTATTATGAAGTATCCAAGTCAAGTTATATTTATCAGTTATAAAAAAAAATTTTATGTCTAAATTTTTATATATTATTAAGTAAGAATGTATGGTAACGGCCGGCGCTAGGCGGGTCATTACAGCATGTTAGAGATTATCATGTCTTAATAGACATTACTAAATTCCATTTAAATTTACCGATCTCATTAGGAACAAATCCCGAGACGCTATACGGAACTTTATGAGCTAATAGAGGGACCCGATGGAAATATGTAAAGAGGCTCCTATAATTGTGAAAAATTATTCCCAGATTAATTATTCATCAATTATCAACTTCAACACTATTCCACTAAAAGTTTGAAGCTGAACTCCTGTTTACATACCGTATTACGAAAGCTCTCTTACGCAGCGCTTCTTCCATGATTTATTCATCGCTTGCTTAATCCCCATATGTTATCCATGATTGAATTAAGGACTTTTTCCGTTTTACCTTTTCAATCATTTTAACTTAAAGTTCCATTATTCTCTATTGAAAGAATCACCAATTGTAAAACCATACAATTGATAAACCACCAGAGAACACAAAGTAAACCGATGGCCAAGATCTTGTTATACTATCTTTCAATCCCTGAATAATGCCTTTAAGTAGATAACATTTACTATCGTTAAGATAGCTATGGATTCCGTATCTATGAATCTTGATTTCTCCATCCATAAGTCATGCACCCAAAACACAAGTATATTGACCATGAATTAACAGTGTCTCACCTGTAGTGCATTAAAGTACATAAGTCATGGATGCGAACTCAAGTAATCATTTCAGGATTAAGATTAATGCAGGATGATAATCAAAGTGTCATTGATTCTTATAAATGGAATTATTAAACCGAATCAATTAACACTTTAGGTCCAGTCCAATGTCATACCTCAATACTGGTATACATTAAAGTTTCTACTCGGAACCTATCCGATGGTCAAGACAAACCATCCCTCCAAGGAAGTAGACAACCTTTACAATCTTATCATGAATAAGATCCCCAAATCTTATTCTATCGATTGCGGACTATTTATTTAGACTGTTATCAAATTACCACGTCTTCTATGTATACCCCATATACATATGGTAATCCGATATATTACCAACAGCCAAGGAGTATTTTATGTTTGCTCAAAATAACCATACAATCAACTAATGAAAGTAAATATGACACAACTTATTAAACATGAATAACATCCTCTTATTAATATCAAAATGTCATATTTACAGAAAATCCCTAATATTGATTTTCTATCCTTAGGGCACATTTAGATCCCAACAATCTCCCACTTGCCCTAAGCGAGTAAATGTGACATATTTCGCATCCCCATGCCTTCAACGTGTTCTTCGAATCTTCTGGCCACCAAAGTCTTCGTGAACGGGTCAGCAAGATTGTCATCTGGTGCGATTTTGTAAACCGTCACATTTCCACTCTCAACAAAGCCTCTGATGATGTGATACTTTCTGTCATTGTGCTTACTCCTCTCATGATGCCTAGGATCCTTGGTATTAGCTGCTGCTGCACTGTTGTCACAGTAGAGCACCATAGCTTTATCCATACCAGGAACGACCTCAAGGTCACCAAGGAACCTGCGGAGCCATACCGCTTCCTTTGATGCCTCACTGGCTGCCACATACTCTGCTTCCATGGTCGAGTCAGCAATACAAGATTGCTTAACACTCCTCCACACAACGGCACCACCTCCAAGGGTGAAAACAGATCCAGAAGTCGATTTCCTTGAATCCTGGTCTGATTGAAAATCAGAATCTATGTATCCTCTAGGAACAAGATCCTGACCGGAATACACTAGCATATAGTCCCTCGTTCTCCGTAGATACTTGAGTATATGCTTGACCGCAGCCCAATGGTTCGGTCCCGGATTCGACTGATATCGACTTACCATACCAACCGCAAAACAAATGTCAGGCCTAGAGCATAACATAGCATACATAAGACTACCTATCGCTGATGCATAAGGTACATTTTTCATACGCTCACTTTCTTCCGATGTCTTGGGACAGTCATCTCTAGAAAGCTTGATTCCAATTCTGAAAGGTTGGGCACCTTTCTTGGAATCTTTCATAGAAAATTTCTCAAGTACTTTATCAATGTATGAAGCTTGAGAGAGTGCTATCGTTTTGTTCTTTCTATCTCTAAAGAGTTGAATACCAAGAACATAACTAGCTTCTCCTAAGTCCTTCATTTCAAACTGTTTGGCTAACCAAACTTTGACAGATGATATTGTTGCCACATCGTTTCCAATAAGCAATATATCATCCACATAAAGTACAAGGAAAACCACTTTTTCGTTCTTGATACATTTATAAACACAAGGTTCATCAATGTTTTGTTCGAATCCATAGGTTTTGATCGCTTGATCAAACCTAATATTCCAAGAACGAGATGCTTGCTTTAATCCGTAAATGGATTTAAGCAACTTGCATACTTTGTCTTCTTGGCCTTTTGCCTTGAACCCGTCTGGCTGTATCATATAGATATCTTCTTCAAGAGAGCCATTCAAGAAAGCTGTCTTGACATCCATTTGCCAGATCTCATAATCGAGAGCAGCCGCAATAGATAAAAGAATGCGGATTGACTTGAGCATTGCTACAGGCGAGAAGCTTTCATCATAGTCGATTCCTTCTTTCTGCGTATAGCCCTTCGCTACAAGTCTTGCCTTGAAAGTTTCCACTTTCCCATCCACACCTCTCTTCCTCTTGTATACCCACTTACACCCAATCGGTTTTATGCCTTGGGGCAAGTCTACAAGTTTCCAGACCCCGTTTGAATCCATAGATTCCATCTCAGTGTTCATAGCTTTTTGCCAAAAACTAGAATCAACATCCTCTATAGCTTCCTTGTACGTAGCCGGATCATCAACATGTTCTATGGATTCTGCTTCAAAAACTTCACCATTGAACATGTACCTTTCAGGTTCCCTGATAATCCTCCCACTACGACGAAGCTCCCGTGGTTGTTGATTCTTTGATGGTTTTTCCACAGGGTTTTCTGTGACTTTTGGAATATCCAAACCCGAAGTCATGTCCTCAAGCACTACTTTGCTATGAGGTTTAAAGTCTTCCATGTAACTTTCCTCCAAGAATGTTGCATGTGTAGAAATGAAGACTTTATTTTGCTTCGGATTATAGAACAGACCACCTTTAGTCCCTTTTGGATAGCCAACAAACAAGCACACTTCTGATCGTGACTCCAACTTCTTCGCTTCCTTATCCAGGACGTGTGCTGGACAACCCCAAATTCGAATATGATTCAAATTATGTTTCCTACTCGTCCATAACTCATAAGGAGTTTTAGGAACCGATGTGGAGTGAACGTTATTCAGAAGATAGCATGCAGTTTGTATAGCGTGTCCCCAAAATGACAAAAGTAATGCGGAGTAACTCATCATAGATCGGACCATATCCAATAGGGTCCTATTCCTTCTCTCAGCTACACCATTCTGTTGAGGAGTACCAGGTACAGTCAACTGGGATTGTATCCCATTCTCTATCAAATATCCTAAGAACTCATCCGATAGGTATTCCCCACCTCGATCCGATCGAAGTGTCTTAATGGACTTGCCTAATTGTTTCTCTGCTTCAGCCCGAAATTCTTTGAACTTGTCAAAAGCTTCGCTTTTGCGGGTCATCAAATAGACATATCCATACCTTGAGTAATCATCAATAAAAGTGATATAATACTCATACCCACCTCGTGCTTCTATGTTCATGGGACCACAAACATCCGTATGCACAAGTTCTAAAAGTTCCTCGACACGACCATCCTTGGTAGCAAAATGGCGTTTAGTCATCTTGCCCTCCAAACAGGATTCACATTGTGGCCAAGGTTCAACCTCATACAAGTCAAGGCATTCCTCCTTTACCATCCTTTGAATTCTGTTAAGGCTTATGTGACCAAGTTGTAAATGCCAAAGATATGATTTGTTAGAGTGAGAAGACTTATGTCTTTTAGAGTTCTTTTCCAATTCTGTATCAAGCAATGAGTGCATCTTAGGTTTGATAAAATAAAGATTTCCATGCATCCATCCATTACAGATAAGAGAATTGTTTTTCCTAATAACAACTTTATTATTAAAAGAAACTGAATAAGAATCTTTAATCAAACAAGCTACCGAAATTAGGTTCCTCTTGAAACTAGGAACATAAAAACAATGTCTCAAAACAATAAACCTAAATCCATCAAAATAAAGATGCACTTCTCCCACTGCTTCAGCTTGCACTAATGTCCCATCACCGGTTCTTAACGTGAAGTTCTCCTCATGCAGACTTCTCGTTACCTTGAACCCCTGCAGAGAAATACAAACATGGTTAGTAGCTCCAGAATCTATAACCCAATTGTCCTTAGATTCCTCCACTAAACAACCCTCAAGATACAGGATATCGAAATTACCTTTTTGCTTTTGCATAGACAGGTATTCTCGGCAATCCTTTTTGAAATGTCCTTTCTTCCCACAGTGAAAGCACTTAGCCTTTTTGGGATCCACCTTTCACTTCTTAGTCTTGGTAGACTTCTTAGAAACAGGTGCATTCGCCACAGGCTTGTTCCCCTTGTTCTTCCCCTTTTCCTTCTTCCTTTTGGGATTAGGAGCAGGCGAACTAGGTTCAGCCACATTTGCCTCAGCCTTTGATCCAGAACCCTTAAAAATGTTCTCAAAGGCTTGCAACTCTTTCATCAATTCCGTTAAAGACATCTCCTTCCTGTTAAGGTTGTAGGATGCCTGAAACAAATCGAAATCCTTGGATAAGGTTTGGAAAACCATGACCAATTGAGTTGCAGCATCGATCTCAGCCCCATTTGCCTGAGCTTCAGACAAATAAGCCATGACTTTCATCATGTGCTCCTTGATGCGAATTCCAACCTTCTGCCTGCAGTTCATGAGACCTTTGATAGCATCGGTCTTAGCCTGAATAGTTTGTTCACCAAACATTTCCTCCAGGTTATCCATGATCTGCCTAGCAGTTTGATGCTCTTCATGCTGTTTCTGGAGCACGTTAGACATGCTCGCCCGAATATAGCACATAGCACTTAGGTTGGAATTGTCCCAGCGCTCAAGCGCTACAAAATCCCTATCAGGAGCATCGATCGCAGGCGTTGGCGGTCGAGGTTGGGTTAGGACAAAACTGTGTTTCTCAAAGTTTAGGACGATAAGCAAGTTCCTTTTCCAGTCATTAAAATTCTCGCCAGTTAATTTGTTTTGCGTAAGTATCACAGATAAAGGGCTCGATATTTTGATCTATAATAAGAAAACATGTAATAAGTATGAGCAAACATCCTATCAGTTTATAAAATATGGTTTTGTAATGAAACAAAAAGATCTATATGCAATCTAAATGTTCATGTGTAAAACCCTTAAAACACATACCTTACAACGATAATTCCTAGCTTCTGCTTTCTAAGCTACCGAGGGAGGGTTAATAAATAAAGTAGCATGAGTGTGTAACCATCGTTTCCAATTTTGAATCCATATTTTACATCCGCCACCGAGGGGTGATCTAAACATAAAATATGCCCAAAATTGTTATCTTTTCGGAAATCCAAATCAGTGTGCGCTCTAGGTAAGATACCTATCCGAAGGGAATTCCCGGGTCAAAACCGAGTAGTAGGTACTACCATGCGTAACTATTGGACCAACGATGGAGGCCGTAAGTCTTAGTGTGTAAAACCTTCTTCCACTCATTCTTTTAAATTAGGGTTTTTGTTTTTCATGCATAAACAATATTTATTGAGTGGCACTCCCTAGTCTATATGGCATGTTATCAATACATCACGAAATAGTATAACATATTCATCTAGCAACACATCATCTATGGTTTGCAAAATATGTAAATAGCCGTGGATCATGATTCCATCCTAGAGAAAAGAAAAATTGCAAAAAATTACAAAAATTAACCGAAACATATATCGGCCTTCATTTGTAGATCCATGCCTTGCATCCTTCTTCAATGTGTCTTCCTTCTCCAATGTCACATCTTTTCAAATTTAAAATTAAATTTAAATTTCAAAAAAGATTATATGTGATTTTTTAATTTTAATCAAAATTACAAAATATCAAAATTTAAATAAAAAATCCGATTTATTAAATTTTAAAATTCAAAAATTTTTTAAATTTCCAAATTTCAAATTTAAATTACAAAATTTTAAAATTCATAATAATATCTATTAAATTTAAATTTAAATTTTCAATTTTGATTTTCAAATTATCAAGATCACATATCATTGGAAAATTTAATTTTCAAAAAGGATTCTGTGATTTTTTTTTTAATTTGATTAATAAAAAAAACTTTTTTTAATTAAAAAAAATTCCAAAAAACAAAAAAATCACATCCTTTGAAAATTTGCATACCTTCTTTCATCTTCAATCTCCTCGAATCCATTGTAGCCCGAATTTTACCAAAAAAATTCCTACGCCGTTTCCGGCTTACAAAAATTCTAGGAATTGAAAGAACGACCTAGCGGTGATAATAGACCGCATCTATTACACTTGAAAAATCTAGATACAAATTCTAACCTCTATGGAATCATGACCGGTCAAATTGAACAAGATCATATATTATAAAAATAATATAAAGCATTCATTCATCCATACATCCATTCATAATATATTTAACATACTCAAAATAAAACCTAGAGTGCCAACTCTCTAAAATATTTCATTAATGCATAGAGAGAAATTTATTCGATCAAATAATTTATGTTATATACATAATCATGAGTTGGCTCTGATACCAATTGTTGGAAAAATCGGATCCGATATTAGAGTTACGGCGCAGCGGAAGTTTTAAAATTTTTATACCGATTCGAAAAAGAAGCTCATGATGCATATAACAATAAATTAAATTCATGATCAAGCGTACCTTATTTCTTGGATTCCGGAATTGCTAGAGCGTTTGACCAACGTGTCTTCTCTATTATTCTCGAGTTCCACGTCTCAGAGTGTGTGTGGGTACACGTTCTATGAATCCAAGTGACCGGTGTTGCTTTCCGAAGTCTAGATCCTTCCTTCTCAATTCCGATGTTCCTCGTTGAGAATATTATCCAACTTCTTTCTTCAAAACTGCAAAACAGGAACCGGTTAACCTCCTCTGAAAATTATCACTCGGTTTAACCTTCCTCACAATTTTGATTTAATGGAATTTTCTCTCTTTTTCTCTCTCACAAGATAGCCGAATTTTATGATATGGAAGAAACCCAAATTATTTTTCTTCTCACTCTCAAAAACGTTTTTCCTCTTTGTGAATGACCAAAAATTAGTTTTTCAAGAATTCCTAGCCTTTATATAGAAGTCCAATCCTTTTCAAAATTTATCTCCTTTAAAAAATAATTAATTATTATTTTTCCGGATAAATTTTGAATCAAAAGATCATACAACTTTAGGACTAGATTCATTTAACCTAAAAACGTTTTTCCAAGAGGAAATCAATCCTCAAAAAATTCGGCCACTTTGAGATAAATCTTGATTGGTGGTTCAAATTTTAAATCAAGAATCTAGACTAGTCAAAAGATCCTAGTCCTATCTAGATTCAAATTCCTTTTAAACCTTTTTGAATTTAAATATGATTCACTTATTTGAATTAAATATTTTCCACACAACATCAACAATATTAATTAATTTAAATCAATGGAATATTTCAAATTTTCTTTCCTCACAAAAACCGTGCACATCAATTTAAGGAAAGAAAAATCCATCAAATAATTTCCATTATTTAAATCAATTAATAATTTAATGTTAGGAATATATTTGAATAATTTTGAAACAAAATTTTCTTCCCTCCACCTATCTAAAAACCGTGCACCATATTTAGATTAGGAGAGAAAAATTTGTTTTCCAAAATTAAATAATTCAAACACAATCTTATTTCAAAATTCAATTAATCAATCTCATGTTGACAAATCATATTATTTGTCTACACAAATCTCACATGTCCAATCCTTTCTGGATTGCATGTTAGAGAGTATCATGTCTTAATAGACATTACTTAATTCCATTTAAATTTACCGATCTCATTAGGAACAAATCCCGAGACGCTATACGGAACTATATGAGCTAATAGAGGGACCCGATGGAAATATGTAAAGAGGCTCCTATAATTGTGAAAAATTAATCCCAGATTAATTATTCATCAATTATCAACTTCAATACTATTACACTAAAAGTTTGAAGCTGAACTCCTGTTTACATACCGTATTACGAAAGCTCTCTTACGCAGCGCTTCTTCCATGATTTATTCATCGCTTGCTTAATCCCCATATGTTATCCATGATTGAATTAAGGACTTTTTCCGTTTTACCTTTTCAAACATTTTAACTTAAAGTTCCATTATTCTCTATTGAAAGAATCACCAATTGTAAAACCATACAATTGGTAAACCACCAAAGAACACAAAGTAAACCAATGGTCAAGATCTTGTTATACTATCTTTCAATCCCCGAATAATGCCTTTAAGTAGATAACATTTACTATCGTTAAGATAACTATGGATTTCGTATCTATGAATCTTGATTTCTCCATCCATAAGTCATGCACCCAAAATACAAGTATATTGACCATGAATTAACAGTGTCTCACCTGTAGTGCATTAAAGTACATAAGTCATGGATGCGAACTCAAGTAATCATTTTAGGATTAAGATTAATGCAGGATGATAATCAAAGTGTCATTGATTCTTATAAACGGAATTATTAAACCGAATCAATTAACACTTTAGGTCCAGTCCAATGTCATACCTCAATACTGGTATACATTAAAGTTTCTACTCGGAACCTATCCGATGGTCAAGACAAACCATCCCTCCAAGGAAGTAGACAACCTTTACAATCTTATCATGAATAAGATCCCCAAATCTTATTCCATCGATTGCGGACTATTTATTTAGACTGTTATCAAATTACACGTCTTCTATGTATACCCCGTATACATATGGTAATCCGATATATTACCAACAGCCAAGGAGTATTTTATGTTTGCTCAAAATAACCATACAATCAACTAATGAAAGTAAATAGGACACAACTTATTAAACATGAATAACATCCTCTTATTAATATCAAAATGTCATATTTGCAGAAAATCCCTAATATTGATTTTCTATCCTTAGGGCACATTTAGATCCCAACAACCTCGACTTGCCTGGCTCAAACTTGTTTCAAGTATGACTAATCTTTTTGGCCAAGTAACAAACCCACCGACAGCTTCTTCAATATATGTGGCTTCGTTCGTCGGAATAGGTAGGAGTGCACATTTTAGTTTTGAGACTGTAATTGTCACTCGCACATTCCCTTCACCTAAAGGAATCCCATAGACTGTGTCGGTTGGAACACAATCCATGTCTACCCTGTCGATTGCAACAAGCATATCTCCTCCATTAACTAAATCAGCAAGAAAGAGGTGGCATTCCTTACTTGCATTCGGCATGGGCTGCAGATCCGATGCCCCAGCTTCTTTTTCATTTAGGGTACAACTAGCCTTGAAGCTGTTGTGTTGATCAACAGTCGGTGTGGTCATCTCCTCGATCATAGTCTCTCGGTTGATACCGTGCTTTGCACAAGGTTCCTGTATGGTTCTTTCCAATGTGACAAGCTGCCGTTTCGTATCCGAGACTTCAGCAATTTCCCTTGAACTTTGCACAAGGTTTAAGTATTATGACTGCTTGACAAACTTAGATTGACCCCGGATCCGATCCGAATGCTCAGCATTGCCTAATGCTTTGGTCAATATGTCATTTGTCCCCACAAATTTGAAACTTCCTTGTGTCTCATGTTTACTAAAGTCATCTTGTAACAATTAAAGAATATGTTATGAACTCGTAAACATAAAGGAGTGTATGGGATGAATATATTAGACCATGGATTTGAAAACTTATTATTGTATCGGCAATAATTTTAAATGTTGCATTCTTGAACTCTCTATCGGGTTTGATGCGCATGTCCAGCCACCTAGTATGCCGCTCTGCCCATTTTCCTGTCTTCTCGAACTGCAATTTAATAATTACCATTAGTAAACATAAAGGAAGAAATTGGAAGTACAACATACCATTTACACATTTTGTCCAAGTAATTCACGTACATGGTCTTGTTCAGATTTCCTATATCCATCTCGGCGCCCGGTTGATCCGTATTTGCTCTTCTTTCTTATCTCACTTCCTTGTTCAGATAGTCTTTTGAATTCCGGGGTACGTCGATACGCAATGAAATTTTCCCAATCATCTTGGCTCATGGTGGGGTAATTGTGAACCACTTTTGGTGGTCGTTGTCACACAGTTTTTTCATCAATATGATCCCTGACAAAAGCTTGGTAAAGATTTTATGTAAAATTTTTCGATAACTCTGCACATGACTTTAAAGCTTGTTTTTTAAACGATGGTTCCACAGTGAAAGAAGTTACGATTTCCACCCACACTCTTTCTTTCCTTGGGGTTAAATTGGCACTTCTAAAGTCAGATTGTGATGCCCATAATTATTATATACTTGTTGGCCAATGCATTGTATCTTTTCATGATATCATGCACATGAATCATATGTTTGAGTGATTATTAAAATGCATTTGTCATGTTCATAATGTGCATTATATCTTCAAAGTGCATAAGTGTTGAGTCATATATATTGCATTGATGAATGATACCATTCCTTGAAGGTGGATCCGGTAAGTGGACCAATGAAAAAGGAGTTTATGATAGTGGCATCTATGAAATTTAATGGATTAAATAAGTTGTGGAGCTCAAATATAGTGAAGGATCCAAAGATAAGGCTTTAGGTGTACGGGATCTTCGGTGCGAGTGTATACACCATATTCGGTAAGCAAGTTGGCTGGTTAAAGCCTAGTTAGTATTTGAGGATTGGTGTGAGCATTCAACACCCCATTAAGGAGGTGAATAAGCTGAAAAGTAGGACACTAGTCTAGCTTAGGTGAAATTACTTCATGGTGAAGGAATTGAGATGTGTGCTTGGCACTTTAAAGTTTAACAAGCAACTAGGTGGCTTATTTTCTGCTCAAGCCCTCCAAGTCCAACTTCCTCTATCTCAACACCATATTCAATTAGGGTTTTGAGAAATCAAGAGCAATCTTGAGTGGCTTGATAAATTTTTGGTGGAATATTTCAAGGAAAAGCCTAGTTGTACCAAGGTAAGGGCAGTTTCGGTTTTTGTTTTCTTGGACATTGGTTCAAAGGGTTTGCTATGGAATTAAGCTGTAAATTTTGAATGGTATGTCTCCTCTTATGTTAGGTTAAAGTCTATAAAACAGTGAGAGCTAATTCAATTCAGAGATTAGGGTTTTGCCCATGTTTTGGGAACCTGTCAAGTTTCAGGTCAGTTTTAACTGCGGTTCAGATTTTTATTTATTTCTATATGCTACAGGGCTTTGTTGGGGTTGAAAATTTGAGATTGTTCCCTTTATCTATTGACTAAATACTCATAAAACCGTTTTGATTAATTCTCTGTGAATTGGGAGATATAGGCCTGACAATAAGGCTGGTACCAGGTAGTGAATAATGGAAATTGTGATTTTGTAATAGTCTTGAAATTTATGGATATTTTTGAAGAAATGATATTGTTTTCAGGTGTTGTATGAGCTATTTAAGCTTTCGGGAGGCTTAAATACTAGGGGAAACTATGGCAAATTTTTTAAAAAAAACTAGACCTTAAATTTAAAGTCCATTATAGAGAAACGAGCTCCTTGGTACTGTTATTGTTAATAATTGTTGAAGTGACAATAAAGTGGTTAAATTGCTCCATATTTCAGAGGTGTTGAACACCAGATCCCCTGAGACGAAGCCCGAGAATTCTTTTATACAATATCCAATCACGAGGTAAGTAGAATTTCATCTGTGTCACCATAAAAGTCATGCATATGTATTATGTATTTGAAAGCGCGATTTGGGCATACGGTTTACATATCATGATGGCATAAGCATTCATGCACTACAAGATGAAAGATGTGTATCAAATGCATTTTAGGAAATAAATGAGTTTGAGAGTAGCTTAAATGATCTATTAGTGACTTGTGAAGGGTTTATTGTTAAGAATTGAGGAAATGTGTCTCGATGGAGACGTCCGGACCTTTATGTCTCGATGGAGACTTGCGGTGTGAGAAGCTTCCTCAATGATCACGAGGGAGAAAAGTATTTTAAATGTGATATGCTTCACACGATGGCACTTTGCTACAATATATTTGTGGTCACGGGGTGGATGGACCTCCTGTCACGATGGAGACTTATAACGTGGGAAGCTTCCTTGATGATCATAAGGAAGAAGGAATGTTTAAAATAACTTTACCCTACATAATGGTATTCATTATTATGATATTTGTTTTGTGGCCACAAGGTCCGATGGCTAAGATATCTGGGATACCACCCCATTTAAGAAACCCTAATGCATGCAAAAGATAAGAAAGAGTATAAGAAGTGAAATGAAATAAGTAATTGAAGAAGTAAAGTCATGAGCTCATGCATATCTATATTTTTTATATCATGCATTGATTCTATTTACTGGGCTTTAGCTCATGCAGTTATGGTGATGCAGGTGAGGGCACTTCTCAGCACTAGTTGAGGACTAGATGGTTGGCTGGTGTACTCCCGATGCTCGTCGACTTGTGTATATGGACAAGCTGACCTGTTATTTTGAGCTTTGACTACTCTTATGGCTATGTTTATATATATACTCGGGTGTGCCAATTTTGAGTTGTGTGTTATATTGTACATATACTTGGCCAGCCATATGGGTTGAGTGTGATGTATTGTTTTATTATCTATGAGGTAGTACCCAAAAGTTCAAATTTGCCCTCATTTTCATACTTTATCTATTTAACTACTTGAGAATAACATGGGTTCAAGTTAAGGGAACAACACTACTTGATATGGCTTTTTGGGAGTTGTATAGTTGTATTGGGTGGGTATTACACAGATATCCAAATGGGAATGTGCTCTCGAGCAAGCACTCCATTCCAACTCTGTAATTCATCTCCTTCCTTCCCTAATGGTTGCCCTTTCTCAACGTACGATACTTCAATTCGTTCTCCCTTTGTCCTAACAAGGTGGACTCTTCTCATAAGAGTTGCTCCTCGTTTACCATCTTCATCGGGATTGAATCTAGGTGAGTTGGTTCATCGTGGTTTTCCAATTTGAGATTGAATTGAGTATTCCTCCTCGTAATCTTGCGACATTTTAAATCAATCTAAAACAACTCTGCACCGAAATATGTTAAAAACAAAAAATCTTTGTCATTATATCATTATAAAATCATGGCACCCAAACACATAAAAAGCAAACGAAAGCATACATTAAATCATTGTAAATCCATGCAACTAAACATATACTTTACTTAATTATGGAAATGACACACAACCTAATCAAAGAGGTATTTTATCGAACATGTCATATGCTAACATATAAGTCACAAAATCAACCCTTTTTTCAGAAAATTCCCAAATCCGTGCCTTACCCAAGCAATTTAATTCAATCTAAAACTATTTCTAACTCAAAAAAGTATTTTATCAAACATGTCATATGCGAAAATTTAACTCACAAAATCAACAATTTTTCTAGAAAATTGTCAAATTCGTGCATAACCCAAGCAATTTAATTCAATCTAAAACTAATTCTAACTCAAAAAGGTATTTTATCGAACATGTCATATGCTAACATATAAGTCAAAATTATCAAATCCGTGCCTTACCCAAGCAATTTTAAAGCAATCTAAATCACGTCTATAATCAACAATCATCGAAGATGTAGGGGACGGATTTTGGATGGAAAATTCCCAAATCAACTATCAACAAAATCAACATTTTTTTCCAGAAAAATCTCTAAACTGTCGCCTCACCCAACCATTATACAACAATCCAAAACTAAGTCTCACTTAAAGAGGCATTTTGTCGAACATGTAATATGCAAAAATTTAAATCACAAAAACAACACTTTTTTCTGGAAATTTGGTAAACCGTCGCCTCACCCAACCATTGTACAACAATCCAAAACTAAGTCTCACTTAAAAAGACATTTTGTCGAACATGTAGTATGCAAAATCAACACTTATTTTCGTGAAAAAAATCACCCAAAATCACAACAACAATCAACAATCACCGAAAATCAAGTTTACAATCAACCAAATTCACTTCCATAAACCGTGCGGTGAAAGAGAGACCTCGACTTACCAAGTACTCGAGTATGGGTACGGGCGGGTCGATCGGTACCGGCGTAGGCGACGGCCGGTTTGGTCGCGGTGATAGAGAGAGGGAGACGAGGTAGAGAGGGTGAGGATGAGAGAGAATGGGATGAGGTAGATAGGGCGAGGACAAGAGGAAATGGAGATGGGAGCCAAGAGAGACAATGGAGGGAGGAGGCACTGCAAGCAAAGAGAGAGAATGGAGGGAGAGTTTGTATTTTGAGAGAGAGAATGTGGAGAGAATGAGGTTTTTATTTTGTTTTTTATTTATAGGGTCCAAAATTTTGAACACATGCACGCGCGCAAGGTTTTTGGGAAATTTTTAAAATTTCCCGGAAAAGATACCACGACGGTTTTTTGAAAAAACCATCGTGGTAGCCAATTTTTTTTTTATTTTTTTTAAAAATTCCCCTTCAATTTTTTCAAAATTTTAACACATTTTTAAAAATTCCCGGAAAAGATACCACGACGGTTTATTAAAAAAACCGTCGTGGTATATAGGATACCATGACGGTTTTTTCTACACCACGACGGTTTTTAGAAAAAACCGTGATATCCTATATATTTTTTTTTAAAATTCCCTTTCTTACAAAATTTTTACAAATTTTTAAAATTTCTCGGAAAAGATACCACGATGACCTACATCAATTCATGCAGCGTGTTACGTACGTTCTCATCATCCATTCATTTAATCATCTTACTTAAAACCCAAATAGGTAATCCTTACTTGGCTTACCAATTTCGGTTTTTAGGTTAATTCCTTAACCTCCATACCTTAAACATCATAATCATAATCATCATTCATGAAATATTCTTACTTAATCATGTGAGGACATTTCACAAACATAAGATAGGCATACAAACATTCCACAGTCTTTTTAAAGCATAGAATCGCATGCATGCATAAACTTATCAACCAAGACTACCTATGAAACGACCCGTCTAGCACAGACCGTTACCGTACATACATACATAAACTTACTTACTTTAATAGCGAAAAAGTAGAAATATTTTTTTTTTCTACTAAGGAAGTACTAGCGTATATACGAGCATTGACTAGAACTGTTCGAACATAAAAGAATAAACATATATTAAAGAAACGCGTAGCGGCATATCATTCCCATATTTTACAGTTCGCCCCGCCACCCTCCTCCATCTTGTATTAGAAATCGCCAGTAGGTTGTTTACCTACAGCATAGATGTAAAACGTGAGCTTTTGCTCAGCAAGTACAACTACATCATCCGCAATACAAACAAATACAAACATATATCATCTTATAGCATAACTTAACATGTTCTAACAATGCATGATCCAGTTATGCATTATTATGCTTTCTTTTTCATTCTTATCATACTTTCAGAATACTTTCGTTGCTTATCTTGCTTATGGGTCCCTTATCATGAGTGTCCGTACCGGGCGCGCAACTATGGAGTGGTTGGGGCGGCCAAACCATTTCCAACTCAAACCATAGTCCAACCCGACCTGACGTGGGTTGGCACGACACAGGCAAGCTTGTGTGCCATCATGTTTCATATCTCTCTTGATCGTGTTCTTATCATTAATGAACATGCTTCATGATGTTACACATACATAAATCATATAACCATGTAACCAACTTATCACATAAGTCTAGCATACATCATGGCATATATCATTCTAAGGTAAGTAACACAACAAAAGCCTATGCTGTAGGCGGAGTTGTACTTACCTTGTTTGCTATGTCCAGTAACGTACTGATCCAATTCAGGATACCACAGCAGGCTATCTCCTGCTATAATAAAGGACATAGGTAAGTATTTAAAACTGTTGGTAATACAACCAACATTCGTGCATAATCTTAGCTATATGTCCCCACTCAGAATCATATAATATCTTGTTGGGTTATAATAAGTAACCCTAGAGTTAAAACTTACTTAGCATGGGTTAAACTTAATTTTGGTTTAAAAACCCATTTTCACTTTCTTTTTGGGAAAAACCTAACATTTCAAAGCTTAGAAATCCTTTGTTCAACATATGAGAAATTATAAATCTTGAGTAATATTTGTAAAAATACTTCAGTGTTGAAAACTGCCTTTGGAACAGCTTCCCTTAGTTAATTTATCAATGTATGTGCATAAATGCCTTTTTCCTGCACTGTTTTAGAAAATCCTGTGCAGGAATTTCCTATTTACTGCACAGTTTTTGAAATCTGATTTTATTTAAAAATCTAAATCGAATTTGAAAAACTTTTCTATACAAATGTTTTAGATCTCGGAAAATCCTAAAACTTTTGTGTTTTACACAAAACCTGGTTCGGAATCTAACCCCTTCGTTTTCTTTGTTGAACTCACCTGGCCGTGCATGAAGTCTGGGCACGGTCAGGCTCGGATTTTTGTAAAAACCGAGGCCATTGGAGCCTTATTTTGAAAAACTGCTCCCGTATCCCCCTAGGAAAATCCTTTTCTACAACTTTCATGTTTTAAGTTTTTCCAAATTCGGCCTCTAAAGGCCTCAAAATCTAATTTTCTAGAAACTGGCCAGTTTCCACCCGAAATGGCAGTTTTTGGTTTAAAATTCGTTTTACACCCTAGCACGTGCACTCTACCTCAACCGACCGCATCAGGAGCCTATGAACAGTCATGCAACATTTTTCTAACGTAAACTTTCCTAAAACACATTACCCATCAAGTCCATGCAAACCATTATTCAAAACTTCACCAATTAGGGTTTGCATGGTTTAGGTTGCACAAACATACATAAATCATTCTAGCAACCAAACATACACATAATCATCATTCTTAACATATTTTGGGGGCATTCATATCGAAATCATCAAGCAAGCAAACCCTAGAAATTATGCAACATAAACATTCAACCATGCAAATATAAGCATATAACCATGCAAGCTCATAATCAAACCACCCTTAGTCTAATCAAGCACAAACCCTAAATCTAACCTAGGGCAAAAACTTAAATTGAGCTTATGCTCTTACAAACCCACTTGAAATACATTTAAATTTCTCAATTAGAACTTAAATTGAGAAGCTTGGAGTTTAAAGGGAATTACCTTGATTTAGTTCAAGAAATTGGCTTTGCTTTTGATTTTCCCCCTTTCTCTTTGGCTCCTCCTAGAACCGGCCTCCCTAGGCTAGTTTGGTCCCAAATTTTTCAGCCACCCTTCCTCCAAACTCCGGCCACCCCTAGACTCAAAATCCGGCCAACTCTAACTTTTCTCTTCCTTTCTTCTTCCTCCCCCACAACCGGCCTTCTTGGCCAAAATGGGTCTCAAATTTTTTTTTCAAATTCTTGTTGATGTTCTGGCTAAAAATCCAACCTCTCCAACACACTCTTGCTCTTGGTTTTGCTAAGTTTTCTTTCTTTCTTTCCTTCCTAGAATTCGATTTTTGAGAGGAAATTTTGGCATAGTTTTGCTAGAATTTCCAATTTTTGTGAACAAGAGCTCACCTATTTATAGGTGATGGAAAACTTTTTGAAATTACAAAAAGGTCCTTGAAGAAGCAAGAAATTGCTCAAAACTCCACTTAGGTGGCCGGCCATTAGGTGGTTCTAGAGCCAAAATTTCTTTCCAAAATTTTCTTAATTCAAAAATGATGTCATTAATTAAAAGGTGGATGATGTAATCCACATTAGGGTTTGTTTGGCTTTTTCCTTAATATGCAGTCCAATTTCATGCTAACACAGATATTTTCAATACTGCTATCTACTAATAATAGTATCTTGACACTTGAAGCCCTTTGGCCCTAGATATCCTAATTTATGTGCTTGATTTTTCTATGGTGGTTTTAGATTCTATTCTTGCTATCTTGTCTGTAAAGACGGTTTTCGCAGTATATTTCTCATACTGCTTGTCATATAACAGTATCATCATAGGTTTGACCCTTTTTAGTCAACCTTTGACTTTTCAGGTCAACTTTGACTTTTCATGGTCAAACTTTGACCAACATAAAATCATGAAATTTTCTACCCTTTTTTACTTAAAAAGGTCTCATGCTCGGCTAAGCAATCATTTCTGAGTCTTATAGAGTCATAAGAACTCACAAAATTAACAAAAACCCTTAATCGGGCTATTTCATAAATACCTTCATAGTACAGCTTGAATTTATTTACAAGAAATCATAATGTTGAAAAATCTAGTTATTACAATCTACCCCCCATTAAAAATTTTCATCCTCGAAAATTAGAATAAACTGGGGTAGTTCTTCCTCATCTCGTCTTCCAATTCCGAGGTTGCTTCTTCAACCTTGTGGTTTCGCCATAACACTTTAACCATGGGAATGGTTTTATTTCTCAGGACCTTCTCTTCCCGATCCAGAATTCGAACTGGCTTTTCTTCGTACGTCAAATCCATTTGAACCTCCACTGGTTCGTGACTAAGCACATGGGAAGGATCTGGTACATACTTCTTTAGCATTGAGACATGGAAAACATTGTGCATCGTAGCTAATTCTGGAGGTAAGGCAAGCTTGTAGGCTACTTTTCCAATCCTTTCAAGGATTTCGAACGGTCCCGTATATCTTGGACTGAGCTTCCCCTTTTTGCTAAACCTCATTACCCCTTTCATAGGAGCAATCTTGATGAACACAGCATCTCCAACTTGGAATTCTAAGGGCCTCCTTCGTTTATCGGCATAACTTTTCTGTCTGCTAAAAGTTATGTCGAGCCTCTGCTTGATCTTCTTGATATCCTCAGAGGTCTTCTTGATGAAGTCTGTTGTTTGAAGCTGCTTCTGTCCAACTTCTTGCCAATGGATAGGAGATCGACATTTCCTTCCATATAATGCTTTAAATGGAGCCATACCAATCGAAGCATGATAGCTGTTGTTATATGAAAATTCGATCAACGGCAGCTTCTGATCCCAGTTTCCTTTGAAATCCAGAACACATGATCTCAGCATATCTTCTAGTGTCTGGATGGTTCGTTCTGATTGACCGTCAGTTTGGGGGTGAAAAGCCGTGCTGAACTTCAATTTCGACCCCGTAGCACTGTGAACACAGGTCCAAAATCGAGAAGTGAAACGTCCATCACGGTCCGAGATGATCGATTTTGGCACTCCATGCAGTCTGACAATCTGGGATACGTAGACTTCAGCCAATTTTTCCACTAAAAAGGTAGCCTTGATCGCAATAAAGTGGGCTGATTTGGTCAATCTATCCACAACAACCCAAATTGTGTCATTACCACTTGCTGTCCTGGGTAGTCCTACTACAAAATCCATAGTAGTTTGCTCCCATTTCCAATCAGGAAGCTCTATTTTCTGCAAATCTCCTCCAGGATGTCGATGTTCTGCCTTAACTTTCTGACAAGTTAGGGACTTTGACACGTATTCTGCTACTTCATTCTTCATATTTGGCCACCAAAAATTTTCTCGGAGGTCCTTGTACATCTTGGAAGCTCCTGGATGCATTAAATATGGCGTCTTATGTGCCTCTGACATTATCTGATCCTTCAAAAATTCGAAGTTGGGAACACAAATCCTTCCTTCGAAATAAATAACACCATCAGTAGAGGTCTTAAACTCCTCGTTCTTTCCGCCAAAAAGTTGTGCTTTAAGCAAAAATGAATCCTTTCCTTGATGAGACTTGATGGATTCCAACAGATTGGATTGGAGGGTTAGAGAAGACAATTTCCCTGTTATCATCTCCAGGTTGAACTCAGAAATCTCCCTTTGTAGTGGCTTCGAAAACGCTTCAATAGACATCAGCATGCCTATGGATTTCCTACTTAATGCGTCTGCTACCCTGTTTGCTTTTCCAGGGTGGTAAAGGATCTCACAATCATAGTCCTTTATAAGTTCTAGCCATCTACGCTGTCTCATGTTGAGCTCTTTTTGGGTGAAAATGTACTTGAGACTCTGATGATCGGCGTAGATTTCGCATTTGTTTCCATACAGATAGTGTCTCCAAATCTTGAGGGCGAAAACCACCGCTGCGAGCTCCAGATAATGCGTGGGATAGTTCCTTTCGTGATTCTTCAGTTGTCGGGATGCATAGGCTACTACCTTCCCATTCTGCATTAGAACAGCTCCTTATCCACTTTTAGCAGCGTCACTGTAAATCACGAAATTTCCTGCATCGACATCAGGAATTGTTAGCACTGGTGCACTTGTCAGCTTTTTCTTGAGCTCTTGAAAGTTCTCCTCGCACTTCTGAGTCCATTCATATTTCTTCCCCTTTCGGGTAAGAGCAGTGAGAGGTGCAGCATTCTTGGAAAATCCCTCGACGAAACGTCGGTAATATCCGGCTAACCCAAGAAAACTCCTTATTTCTGTGACGTTCTTAGGTACTGGCCATACACTGACCGCCTCCACCTTAGCGGGGTCTACGGAAATTCCTTCCTTTAGCACCACGTGACCCAAGAAATGAACTTTCTCTAGCCAAAATTCACATTTCGTGAACTTAGCATAAAGCTGATTCCTTCTCAATGTTTCCATTACCAGTCGAAGATGATGCTCATGTTCCTCTTTGGATCTCGAGTAGATTAAAATATCGTCAATAAAGACGATAACAAACTTGTCCAGATATTCTTTGAACACTCGGTTCATAAGGTCCATCAAAGCAGCAGGGGCGATTTGGTTAATCCAAATGGCATGACCAAAAACTCATAATGCCCGTAACGTGTTCGAAAAGCCGTCTTGGAGATATCTGACTCCTTGATCCTGAGCTGATGGTAGCCTAATCGTAGATCGACTTTCGAGAATACTACCGCTCCCCTGAGTTGATCAAAAAGGTCGTCAATCCTCGGAAGGGGATACTTGTTCTTGATCGTAATCTTATTCAGCTCACGGTAGTCAATGCACATTCGTAATGATCCATCCTTCTTTTTCACAAACAAGACAGGTGCTCCCCACGGAGAGTAACTTTGTTGGATGAATCCTTTGTCGAACAGTTCTTGTAACTGCACTTGAAGTTCTCTAAGCTCGGCCGGTGCCATACGGTAAGGCGATTTCGATATTGGCGCAGCTCCAGGTAGCAACTCGATTTCGAAAGAAATTTCTCGTTCCGGCGGAAGTCCAGGTAAGTCCTTCGGAAAAACATCCACATATTCCCTGATAATAGGAACATCTTCCGGTGTCAGCTCCATTTCTTGATTCTTATCCACCATGTTAGCTAAATATCCCTGACATCCATTAGCTAACATTTTCTGGGCCTTCATTGCCGAAACCAGTCTAGTTGCTGAGCTCCGAGACTGTCCGTAGAAGTTGAACTCTTCCTCACCGTAGCGTTTGAACGTCACACACCGCTTCCGGCAGTCGATCTTGGCATTGTATTTACCAAAGAAATCCATTCCTAAGATCACATCGAAATCCTGAAGCTTGATTGCGATGAGATCTACAAACAATTCTCTGCCACAGATGATCACGGACGTATTTCGTATCCAAAAATTGGACCACAAAATTTCTCCGGATGGCAAAGAGGTTTTGAAAGGCTGTTTTAAATTATCTACACCTCTTCCTAACTTATGAGCGAACTCCAAAGACACGAACGAGTGAGTGGCACCAGAATCAAACAAGGCAATTGCATCATAGGTGGCGATAGAAATCTGATCTGTCACCACATACGAAGTCCCTGCTTCTGTATCTCCCTTGGTGTAGGCATAGATTCTGGCTTAAGGTTCAGGAGCCTCCAATCTGCCCTGTGTGATCGAGGGTCCTTCAAGCCTTGCTTGGACTGCATGCAACTGGTTGCTAGTGTTCCGGCTTGGATAAGAAGGATTCTGGCCTTGGGTGTTCAGATTGTAGTTTTTCGCAAAATGCCCCTTCTTGCCACAAAGGTAGCAAGCATTTGTTCCCATTCTACATATTCCCGGGTGCTTCCTCCCACACTTAGCGCATACGGGGTAGCTATTGCTGTTACCCTCATTTCCGCGATTATTCTTCTTCTGAGGGTAATTTCTTTGTTGGCCCTGACCAGTAAAGTTTTCTTTTGTTTTGTTCTTCCTAAACTGCTTGAAGCCTTGGGTAGAACTACTAGGCTGGCCTTTCTGGTTCGTTTCAACATTCTGTCGGGGATGCGTTTGCTTAGTCACGGCCTTTTCTTCCTTCTTTGCCTTGAAAATCTGAGTCCTTGCTTTCTTATCCTGGTTAATCCAATATTCTGCTCTTATCGCCCGACTCACAATCGGACACCAGGGTTGGTGGGCTACTGCCAGCACTCACATGCTTGGCAATGTCTGTTCGGACCATTTTCATCATCCTTCTGACTTTTTCTATTTCACTTAGAACAAGCTCTGGGCACAAGCGAGCTAGCTGTTCAAACTTCTTAACAGCTTCCATCACTGTCATTGACCCTTGCTTCAAGTTCGTAAACTCATCTTGTTGAGCAGCAAGGACTTCTCTGTTGTAGTACATGGGGCGGAATTCTGTCACAAAGTCTTGTCAGCTCATGGTCGTGACATCTATGCGCATTTGGACGGTCATCCACCAATGCATTGCGTCCTTCTTGAGTGCGAAAGAAGCACATAGAACCTTTTCCTGTTCTGTCAGCCGCATGAAATCCAAGATGACCTGGATATCGATCAGCCAATTGTCGGCGGCTATTGGGTCTGTTGGTCCCTCGAATTCAGGCGCCTTCATATGCCTAAATCGCTCGTAAAGCAGATCTTCCCGTACTGGAGGGAAGTTCACTTATGCTTCAGCGGGTGCTAATGGAACTTCTGGTTGAACATCGGGTACCGGAGGTGCTACTGGGGGTACCCTGTTATCCTGAGGGGGAACCTCGTGAACTGGAGGTCTCTGATTGATTCGAGCCAGCTGTTCTCGAAGTCTATCTGTTTCTTGCTGTTGCTCAAGCAATTGCCGCTGCAGATTTGCTACAACGGTCGCGAGATCCAGCTCGGGCGGATTCACAGGCATCATTCTGCGCGGGCGTACCATCTTCTAGCTTCCTATTAAGCCATAAGGAAAGATATTATCATACTATTAACATCCTTTCTTTCATGCATATTACTACATATCATATCTCATAGCATAACATGGTCATATTCATCATCATAACATGGTTTATTCATAACGTATCATAACTTTTACGAACATAACATCATATTTCATGCTTGAACTGTCTTTTTGTACATTTACAAAAAATACATCATATTTACAGCATCGTACGTACATATTTGTTACATCATACTTGCAATACCGCAAATACATATTTGGTTTATATACATGGGCAAAATTGCGATGGAAGTATCTACCACTTTTGTAATACCCGAAATTTTGATGACTTTAGATTTCCTTTGAAACAAGGAAAACCTAAGTCTGAATCATGATCGGAGTGGAATAACAGTATAGGTTTGAGTTCTCGATTAACTAGCTACGAGACTCAACAAAAGATTACTTAGCTAAGTAAAAGGCGTTTTAAGGGAAACAGCATGACGAAATTTCATAATTTCATGTTGATCAAAGTTTGACCAAGAAAGTCAAAGTTGACCAAAAAGTCAAAGGGTTGACTAAGAACGGTCAAATGTATGACTATACAGTAATAGGATAATCAGTATGGAAATTATACTGCGGAAACCATCTTTACGAGCGAATAAACAAGAATAAGCTATGAGACCACCCTAGAAAAATCAAGCATAACATTTGGAGCAATATGGGCTAAATGGTTTCAAGTCCCAAGAAAAATTTATACGTAGTCCAATTTTATGCAGATGGATTTTGGACTACAATTCAGTATGATAATACTGTTTTAGGACAAAACAGTATTGATATTATCAAAGTTAGTAAGGAAATGGATTGCATAATTATATTAAGGGATTCTTGGAATCAAGCAGATAAGTATGCATGAATTGGAAGTCAAGTGGCACTACCTTAGCCGATCACCCGCAGGGACTAAATTACAAATATTTTGTCTTTAGGGGCAAAAGTGTAATTTTTGGAAAAGTTAGCAATGATGATGTAATCATGATGTCATCAAGATGATGTCATCAAGGTGATGTAAGCATGATGTCATCAAGGTGATGTAAGCATGATGTCATCAAGATGATGTCATCAAGGTGATGTAAGCATGATGTCATCATGATGAGGTAAGCAAAACTTGTGCACCAAGGAAGCAAATGGCCACCACATGTAGGGACTAATTAGCAAATATTTTTGCTTCAAGGACCAAAATACAATTTCAGAAAAATAATTAAATCCTAGTTCAAGGACTTTTTGGCAATTTTGAAAAGTTCAAAAAGCCTATAAATAGAGGTGAGGGGGGGGGGGGGGGGCAGATTTTTAGTGGAAAAATAGAGGAATCTAGCCAAACTCTTGCAAAATTTTCTCTCACACTTTTCCTCTCCAAAACCGAACTTAAGCCAAGAGAGAAAAAAAAAAGTAGAGCAAGGGAATTGGTGTAGGAGTGGTCGGTTTTCACCGAGAAACCCAAGCAAAAGTTTTGAAAATTTTGGTACCCATTGGAGGATGGAAGGCCGGTTGTTGGAGGACCAAGGGGGGAGGGAATTTTCGGGACCAAAACCCTAGCCTAGCCTTGCTTTGATCAAGGTAACTCTCCCATAACCCTAAACTTTTTAATTGAGCATCAATTTGGAATTTTTGTGTATTTTCAAGTTGATTATTTAAGAGCATAAGCTTATTCTTTTATTTTCATGCAATGGGTTTAGTGCTTATTATGTGCTTGATTAGGGTCTCAAGGTCTCAATTTATGATTTAGTGCATGCTTTCAATCATATGCTTGTGTGATAGTATGAATTGCATGCATGCCTAGTAGATGTTTGATATATGTCCCCTTATATTTAAGATAGAGTATGGTATGCTTGAATGGTGTATGAGATTAGTTTAAGCATGAATGTGATGAATAGTAGCCAAACCAACCCAAAAACCCTAGTTTGGTGCATGATGACACACGGGTTTGCATGGGTTTGGTTTAATGCATGGGTTTGGTTTAATGCATGCGAATGACAAATGAATGTTAGAAGCACTCCATGTTGTCGTAGGCTCACGGCCAAATCCGTTTGAGGTAGTGTGCGCGTAATTTTACGTAAACGTTGACCTAAACCGAAAGTGCCAGTTTTCGGGTAAAACTGGGCAGCTTTCTGGAAAGTGAATTTTGTGGCCTTTAGAGGCCGAATTTGTAACGCCCCGACTTCCCACGCCGGGTCGTTACCTTACTTACATACTGAACTTAAACTTGCGGAAAATTTGGGAGAAATTTTTTTTTATTTTAAACTTTATTTTAAAACTTTCAACTTGAACTTCATCCTCAAACTCATACTTACTTATAGGTACTTACTCGAGTACCGAACTTTCAAACCCTTCTTGAATGCCATCATAATCAAATTGTAGACCAAACCCGACTTAATGCGGATCGGTACCACATGAGGCAACTTGCTTGCCATATATTCATAAACTTTGTCATTCATATTTAAAACATCATGAAAACCCTTTTTCATTACAACATATTTTATAGAGTATATTTTTTTCAAAATCCCTGGCAGTGTCCATTCCACATTTCACAGTTCGCAGCACCAGCCTTCCACAGTATTGCATCAGGGATTGCTGGCAGGTTGCTTACCTATAGCATAGACGTAAGACGTGAGCTTTCGCTCAGCAAGTACAACTGCTATATACGCGACGCAAAACACATATCATTATGCATGAACCAATTATGACCTCTTATGAATCAAATATGGATTCATAACTTAGCTTAGTTCTATTCCTTTACTTATCATGTGTGCTCGTACCGTGGTACATAGCCAAGGAATGGTTGAAGGCGGCAGTCCGTTTTAACTCAAATCATGAAACACAAAGTTTAACATGGAGTAGTTTAGGTAGCCATCCAATCCAACTCAAACCATGAACCATACCATTTAAACCCGCCTTTGTGGCAAGTCGGTACGACACAACAGCTTACTTGTCTTGTTCTTACCAGGTGGTTTAACATTAGTGAACATGCTTCATGATGTCACAGTATTACAACATATAACATAACATAACCTCATTCATAACATACCATGACATGCCATACATACCATAACATATCATATCATAATATCACATGACATAACATACCATAACATTACACGCCATAACATATCATCACATGCCATAACATACCATCACATTAGGCAAGTAACAACAAAGGGCCTATGCTGTAGGCGGAGTTGTGCTTACTTCTCTTGTTATGTCTTGCGCAATGCTGCTCCTGCTCTGAGTACAGCTGCAGGTTCCCTCCTGCTTGTTGAAGGACATAGGTGAGGTTCTAATTAGTATTGTGGAATGTTGGTGATCTAACCAACATGCCTACATAATCCTAGTTGTATGTCCCTGATACTAGATGTCTTACTGGGTTACAAATAGTAACCCAATTATTTTAAAAACAACCAAATATGGATTAATTCTTAAGAGGTTATGTTGGATACCCTTATGTGCTAAACCTTTATACCACTAGGGTTAGGTTACCTTCCTAACCTTGGGCTTTATTCTTGTCCATAATTATTGGGTTACCTCAATTAACCCTATATCTTAGCCCAATTTATTAATCTTGGTATCCTTTAGGGTTATCTTGACTAACCCTTAAGGTTAATTGTAATCAAACTCTTGGTCAACCAAAGTCAACTTTTGGTCAACTAAGGTCAACCCTATACGGGTCAAACTTGAGCTTTAGGCTTGGCCCAGTAACTCGAATATCACTTCCGGTTACTACCCGTAATTGTCTTACTTATCCAAGAGAAATTTGCAATGCTCAACGTTCGTCATTACGAACTAGCATAGCCTAACATTATCTTACTACCGTTCAAAATTCAACGTTTGTCGACACGAACTAAACGAGCTTCTATCATACTCCAATTCTTTACTGATTGTTTGAGTACCGCTCGTTTCGATTATCAACATGCGACATTTCGCATCGTCATCACACAAATGAGAGCAAAAATTTAAACTTCATTAATAAATTTAAAAATTAATGTTGTTTACAATTCAATGTTCTAATAAAATAAAAAAAAAATACAAAACAAAAACATAATCTATTTCTACGGATCACGGACTTCAGATGTATCCTCGTTGGCTGGGGGCTCAATTCCACCTAGGCTGGGGTCGTTCGATTCTGGCTCGATTACAGCAGGCGCGGATGATGGACCTTCGATCTCATCTCTATACACTTCTAGCTCTTCATCGATCTCAGCGTCAACGAAGAGCCCTTGTTTGTACTCCTTGAGTAGGTCATAACGAGTCTTGATGGTGGCCTTTTCAAAAGCATCCAGAATTTGGGTGGCGAGCGCAGCATTCTCGGTCTCGAGAGATTTGATTTTGGCTTGCGCCTCATCAAACCTATCGCCGAGTAATTCCATCATGCTTGTACCCTCCTTCGCCTGATGCATTATCTCCTTTAGACCGGCCGTCAATCCATCAGAACTCGCTTTGACATCACTGAACTTTCGTTCGATGTCTGTCAACATCTCCCCACGCATCCTATCTCTTGCTTCGAGCTCCTTTATTCGAGCCCGCTGTTCGAGATTTTTCTGATTGGTTCGCTTCACCAGCCCCACTGCTCGAATGTAGGTCTGCAATATAATGACATTCAAAAAGTTCAATATTAATACTTGATATTGAATTCACCAAGTATGAATTACAAAATCGTACACACATACCTTCAGGCCATCCCACAGAAGGTCGTCAATATGGCTCTGAAGAGGACCCTGACTCAACGTCTCCGCATCAGCATCAGAGAGCAGTTGATGCATAATCTCGACGCTCGTTTGCCTGTCTTGTAAAAGCCTCACACTACGAGGCAAGTCCACCTCGACCCTCGGACCTTCATCGTCCGCCTCCGGAGTCGCAATCTTCGACTTTTTGCTCCTCTTCGCCGTAAGCTTCCTTTTTCCCTTCTCGATTGCCTTTCGTTTTTTGGCAACCGGCGAAGCAGGCTTCGTAGGGGGTTCAGGCGATGACTCGAGCACCGGAAAGGGCACAGGCTCATTTCCTTGGGCTGCGTTCGCAGCTGCAGCAGCAGCAGCCTTTTCCGCTTCTTTGGCGGCTTTCCTCTTCGCCATTTTGTTCTTTCGATTGGGGAAATCCATCACCATTGTGTCCAACGCAAAGTCTGCGATCAAAGCTTCCTCGTCAGATAATGCTTTGATGAACAACGGAGCGCCGAATAGTCTCCTTAACGCTCCCCTGATTACAAATGACCAATCTACCCAGCAAGGAACTCGTTTAGGAATACTTGACAGGATTTCCACAAAATCCTTCCAAAGGCTCGACGCTCGAAATCTTGAAGGAGTGTGTATCTCGTCCCACTCCCTGTTCGGCAAAGTGAGCAGTCGTTCGTGTTTCTCCTCGAACAAGAGTCCTTGAGGTGGTGGCTTCTTGGATTCCTTATCTGCACAACAAAAGAAAAACATTAAAAGTCGATTATTGAAAAGCCTTCGTACCTTCGATTCTCATCGTTCGACACTTACGAAGAATTCCCCACAATGGGTAAAACGCGTTGACGAGTCCTCCCATTGACTTTTCATTTACGTGCATGAAAAAGTAATGGTTCTGCCAGTATCTGTCAGTATTTTTCATCTCGCCGACAATTTGCTTTTTCTTCCTGGGATACATCGAGTATCGCCCTTTGTCTTTGAAATTTTCTTGGGGATAATAAATGGCAAGAATATCATCCACTGACAGCTCGATGCCCGCTTCGCCCGCCAGTACAATTAAGCCCAAGAAGACCCTCATCCCGTTCGGCATCAGTTGCGGAATGGCCAACTGGTAATGATTCATACACTGGATGAGGAGAGAAGGAAGAGGAAGTCGTAAGCCACACTCGAAGTAGATGGTGTACATACAAATCCATCCTTCGGTCACTGTGTCGGCACGTTCGTCCTTCGTCGGAAGCCGCAGTTGGACTTCATTTGGGAACCCATATAAACCCCTGATTTCGGACAAGTCATCTTCTGTCAATACAGATCGGGGGTTCGACGTTCGCAAAAAAGATTCTACGCTCAATTGCCGTGGTGGCTTCGTCAATCGAGCGATGGGAGGAATTGACAAGACGTCTACTCCCGATGACGTCGCCGGTCGATTCCGCTCAGACGCTGCATTGCTGGACCCAGTGTCCGTTCGACTATGTTCGAAGGCATATTCGAACCTCGAGCGCTGAGTGTTGGAAGCCAGTTTGTCATCCGAACTATCATCACTGGAATCAGTGCTCGTCCACTCCACATCTACATCCTCGCTGATTTGCTTGTTCTTTTCCATGACTTACAAACTGAATTCGGGACGAATAGTGGAAAATTTTCGGATCTAAAAACGTATTTCTATCCTAGATTCTATGAAGCTACGGATGAACACAAAGAACTGCAACCGAAAAACCTAGAGGAAAAACCCGTAGAAACTCTCCAAATACTCAAAACCTTTTGGAAAATGCAGAAAAGTAACCGAAATAACTCCGAAACGGAAAAAGAGAAACCCTATCAAGAGAAAATTACTCAAAATGAAGAACAGGAGCGAGAGAGAAGAAATCTTGCCTGAAGTTTTCGAAGTTCTTGAAAAACTCTTGGATTCTGGATTTCTGGAGGCTTCGAATGCAAATATAAGGGAGAATAAGAGAATGCGAAGCGTTATATAGCTTCGCCAAGCATCAACGGTCCCGATTCATCAGGAAGCGTTTGATCAAACGGCGTGATCAAACGCTTGATCAAACTGAATAACGCTTCATCAGGAACCGTACGATGCAACGGTTCGAATTTCCAAAAATCTCGTGTATTCCAGCTGTAACTTATTACGTCACAACGGTACAAATTCCAACAAAAAGTAATGATACCGTTTCGAAATACCCACTCAGTGCACGCCACGTATATGCAGATAACATCTCTCACTGGGCTCGAGAATTTCTCTCGATTATTTCGTCAGTCTGTTCAGATTTTCTTGATCTGATGTAACCAAGGCTGATGCGATTTTCTCGCTAACGATAAAACACTCTATCGAGAATCCATCGCTCGATAGAGTGGGGGGCTATCTGTTGGGGTTAGACTTCGTCTTCCCTTTACGACGTTAGCTTCTAACAGTTTGTCTAACGAACGATGAACTCCTTACTTTTGGGCCAGACCCAATTCATTCCGTTCAATCTCGAACGATGATCGCTCGTTTAACATGGGCCAGACCCAATCCATTCCGTTCAATCTCGAACGATGATCGCTCGTTTAACATGGGCCAGACCCAATCCATTCCGTTCAATACCGAACGATGATCGATCGTTTAACATGGGCCGGACCCGGTTTGCGATTCTAATTCATTACAATATGAATAACGTTCGTTCACATTCGAACATCGAACCAACAGATCAAACGTGGTCTTTATATAATTTACGAACGATGGATCACAATGTCAGGCTTGTGTCCGAACTAACGTTCGTCGCTCGTATTCGACAGATTAAGATATATCTCCTATAATTGTCGGACCCAATGTCAACAATGGCATTACATCAGTAACCGCCAAGCCCATTGTCCGAGATTGAGGTTAACCCTGGTATCCGTCTGTTTAAAATCTCCAATGGCATACTTACACGTGTCCCTAATGATAATGTCTAAACTGCCATGAGCAGTTACGGGCTCAGGCCCATCTTCCTCTATAAATAAAGGAAGACCCCCCACGGGGAAGAATCTGGCCTTCTTTTTCTGACTTTTTGTCTGACATCTGAACATACTTCCACTCTGTCAAAATCTCTCCAGAAATTACTTTGAGAACTCCAAGATCATCATTGTACTTGATAATATTCATTTATAGTGAAATCACTCACTGACAGAGGACGTAGCACTTCTTGGGCGAACCTCTCTACTTCTTGGTGTCAATTTATTTTCTGTCTTCCTTTTTCATTTTCTGACATGAAAATCTGCTCTTATGTTGTTTTATAAATTTCATCACGATGTCCAAGGGCCCAATTAATCGATTCTCACGTTTTCTATACTAACTTATATGTTAAATTTTGACTGTAGAAAACCAGCATCTACACGTGTTCACTACTAAGGGTGAGCAAAAGCTGATTTTACTCATCAAAGTTGATCCGGAAGAGAGCCAATCAGCCATACATTTCCATTAAGCCATTGCATCGCCGATTTGCATATCCTAGCTTATTAGGATGTTTTTCCTAACAAAGAATCAGGTCAAGATTATGTTTTCAAGTTTTCAAGAAGATCAAGATTCAAAACGAAATTCAAGAAGTTTAGAAGATCTTATCAAGATTTGATTTTTTGTAATCCTATTTGAATTTTAAGTTTTAGTTTAAAATTTGAATTTTGTTATATCTTTAATTCCGAATTTCTTAGATAAATCTGATCTTTTTTTTTGTTATGTTTTTAGGCATGTTTATCCTTAAGGGTAGATTAGGAATTTTACAAATTGTAACTATGCCTATATAATAAGGCTGATCTCAGATGATGGAAACAAGATTTTGATGTTTATTCATATTGTGAATTATTCTTCTTGAGTTCTTGAAGAAACTTATCCGAACTTATCAAGGATTCCTTGTGGCGTTCAAATCGACTTATCAAACAGACTTCCACAACCGTTTGTGGCGTCTTCATCATACCAAAGTTCTTGCTTCGCTAGGCAACTGGTCACGGTTTCCATCAAACTTGAAAGATCTTGGGTTGTCGTTTCCAGATTTGGTATCGGGTTTCGTAACGTTGTTGGCGTGGTTCTATCACAACGGGTCGCGGTTTCCATCAAACTTGAAAGATCTTGGGTTGTTGTTTCCAGATTTGGTATCGGGTTTCGTCACGATGTTGGCGAGGTTCTGTTGGGATCTAAATGTGCCCTAAGGATAGAAAATCAATATTAGAGATTTTATGTAAAAATGACATTTTGATATTAATAAGAGGATGTTATTTATGTTTAATAAGTTGTGTCCTATTTACTTTCATTAGTTGATTGTATGGTTATTTTGAGCAAACATAAAATACTCCTTGGCTGTTGGTAATATATCGGATTACCATATGTATACGGGGTATACATAGAAGACGTGGTAATTTGATAATATTCTAATTAAATAGTCCGCAATCGATGGAATAAGATTTGGGGATCTTATTCATGATAAGATTGTAAAGGTTGTCTACTTCCTTGGAGGGATGGTTTGTCTTGACCATCGGATAGGTTCCGAGTAGAAACTTTAATGTATACCAGTATTGAGGTATGACATTGGACTGGACCTAAAGTGTTAATTGATTCGGTTTAATAATTCCGTTTATAAGAATCAATGACACTTTGATTATCATCCTGCATTAATCTTAATCCTGAAATTATTACTTGAGTTCGCATCCATGACTTATGTACTTTAATGCACTACAGGTGAGACACTGTTAATTCATGATCAATATACTTGTGTTTTGGGTGCATGACTTATGGATGGAGAAATCAAGATTCATAGATACGGAATCCATAGCTATCTTAACGATAGTAAATATTATCTACTTAAAGGCATTATTCGGGGATTGAAAGATAGTATAACAAGATCTTGGCCATCGGTTTACTTTGTGTTCTCTGGTGGTTTACCAATTGTATGGTTTTACAATTGGTGATTCTTTCAATAGAGAATAATGGAACTTTAAGTTAAAATGATTGAAAAGGTAAAACGGAAAAAGTCCTTAATTCAATCATGGATAACATATGGGGATCAAGCAAGCGATGAATAAATCTTGGAAGAAGCGCTGCGTAAGAGAGCTTTCGTAATACGGTATGTAAACAGGAGTTCAGCTTCAAACTTTTAGTGGAATAGTATTGAAGTTGATAATTGATGAATAATTAATCTGGGATTAATTTTTCACAATTATAGGAGCCTCTTTACATATTTCCATCGGGTCCCTCTATTAGCTCATATAGTTCCGTATAGCGTCTCGGGATTTGTTCCTAATGAGATCGGTAAATTTAAATGGAATTTAGTAATGTCTATTAAGACATGATACTCTCTAACATGCAATCCAGAAAGGATTGGACATGTGAGATTTGTGTAGACAAATAATATGATTTGTCGACATGAGATTGGTTAATTGAATTTTGAAATAAGATTGTGTTTGAATTATTTAATTTTGGAAAACAAATTTTTCTCTCCTAATCTAAATATGGTGCACGGTTTTTTAGATAGGTGGAGAGAAGAAAATTTTGTTTCAAAATTATTCAAATATATTCCTAACATTAAATTATTAATTGATTTAAATAATGGAAATTATTTGATGGATATTTCTTTCCTTAAATTGATGTGCACGGTTTTTGTGAGGAAAGAAAATTTGAAATATTCCATTGATTTAAATTAATTAATATGGTTGATGTTGTATGGAAAATATTTATTTCAAATAAGTGAATCATATTTAAATTCAAAAGGGTTTAAAAGGAATTTGAATCTAGATAGGACTAGGATCTTTTGACTAGTTTAGATTCTTGATTTAAAATTTGAACCACCAATCAAGATTTATCTCAAAGTGGCCGAATTTTTTGAGGATTGATTTCCTCTTGGAAAAATGTTTTTAGGTTCAATGAATCTAGTCCTAAAGTTGTATGATCTTTTGATTCAAAATTTATCCAGAAAAATAATAATTAATTATTTTTTAAGGAGATAAATTTTAAAAAGGATTGGACTTCTATATAAAGGCTAGGAATTCTTGAAAAACTAATTTTTGGTCATTCACAAAGAGGAAAAACGTTTTTGAGAGTGAGAAGAAAAATAATTTGGGTTTCTTCCACATCATAAAATTCGGCTATCTTGTGAGAGAGAAAAAGAGAGAAAATTCCATTGAATCAAAATTGTGAGGAAGGTTAAACCGAGTGATAATTTTCATAGGAAGTTAACCGGTTCCTGTTTTGCAGTTTTGAAGAAAGAAGTTGGATAATATTCTCTACGAGGAACATCGGAATTGAGAAGGAAGGATCTAGACTTCGGAAAGCAACACCGGTCACTTGGATTCATAGAACGTGTGCCCACACACACTCTGAGACGTGGAACTCGAGAATAATAGAGAAGACACGTTGGTCAAACGCTCTAGCAATTCCGGAATCCAAGAAATAAGGTACGCTTGATCATGAATTTAATTTATTGTTATATGCATCATGAGCTTCTTTTCCGAATCGGCATAAAAATTTTAAAACTTCCGCTGCGCCGTAACTCTGATATCGGATCCGATTTTTCCAACAATTGGTATCAGAGCCAAGTTATGATTATGTATATAACATAAATTATTTGATCGAATAAATTTCTCTCTATGCATTAATGAAATATTTTAGAGAGTTGGCACTCTAGGTTTTATTTTGAGTATGTTAAATATATTATGAATGGATGTATGGATGAATGAATGCTATATATTATTTTTATAATATATGATCTTATTCAATTTTGCCGGTCATGATTCCATAGAGGTTAGAATTTGTATCTAGATTTTTCAAGTGTAATCGATGCGGTCTATTATCACCGCTAGGTCGTTCTTTCAATTCCTAGAATTTTTGTAAGCCGAAAACGGCGTAGGAATTTTTTTGTAAAATTCGGGCTACAATGGATTCGAGGAGATTGAAGATGAATGAAGGTATGTAAATTTTCAAAGGATGTGATTTTTTGTTTTTTGGAATTTTTTTTAATTAAAAAACGTTTTTTATTAATAAAATTAAAAAAATAATAGTAAATAAAATCACAGAATCTTTTTGAAAATTAAATTTTCCAATGATATGTGCTCTTGATGATTTGAAAATAGATATTATTATGAATTTTAAAATTTTGTAATTTGGAAATTTCAAAATTTTTTGAATTTTTTATTTAAATTTTGATATTTTGTAATTTTGATTAAAATTAAAAATCACATATAATCTTTTTTGAAATTTAAATTTAATTTTAAATTTGAATAGATGTGACATTGGAGAAGGAAGACACATTGAAGAAGGATGCAAGGCATGGATCTATAAATGAAGGCCGATATATGTTTCGGTTATTTTTTGTAAATTTTTGTAATTTTTCTTTTCTCTAGGATGGAATCATGATCCACGGCTATTTACATATTTTGCAAATCATAGATGATGTGTTGCTAGATGAATATGTTATACTATTTCGTGATGTATTGATAACATGCCATATAGACTAGGGAGTGCCACTTAATAAATATTGTGTAATGACCAACCTGTTTGTGAACTTATGATTTCTTTTGTTAAGAATCAAAGTCTGTTTATGCTATATGTATGATATGTTTCTATGAAAAGTTGTTGAATCTTTAGTTAAAAGATTCAAATAAGTTAGTTATGCAAGTTTAAGACCTTTTTGTTAAAAGAAAAAAAGTGTAAGTTTATGCTTTATGATTTTATGTTATTTTAAAAATGGACTGCATTTGGGAGATAAGCCAAACAAGGCCTTTAAGGATGACACCTCTGATGACAAGTGTCATTACTATGATTGGTCACTTCACAGGGACCAAAATACAAATATTCTATGTTTAGGGGTCAATTTGCAAATTAAGAAAAGTTTATGATTTTGGGGCTAAAAAGTCTTCTAAGGAAGAATTTAGTAGGAATTTGATGTTTGAAGGCTTAACTATAATCGGCCAAGTCATAGGGACTAAAGTGCAAATATTTTGCCTTTAGGGGCCAATGTGCAATTTTGAAAAAATTGTAAACTTATCAGCAATTATGTAAATTTTTGAATCAGGGACTTTGTAAGCAAAGTTTCTGAGTTCAATTATGTAATAACCCGAATTTTTATGACTCTAGATTTCCTTTAAATGAGGAAAACTTAAGTCTAGATCATGTTTGGAATAGAATATCGGTATAAGTTTGAGTTCTCGGTTTATTAGCTACGAGACTCAACGATGGATTACTGAGCCTAGTATAAGGCATTTTAAGGAAAATGGCGTGATGAAATTTCATGATTCCATGTTGGTCAAAGTTTGACCAAGAAAGTCAAAGTTGACCAAAAACAGTCAGGGTATGACTGTACAGTAATAGGATAAGCGGTATGAGAAATATACTGCAAAAATTATCTTTTTGGACAAGATAGCTAGAATACGCTAAGAGACCACCCTAGAAAAATCAAGCACACTAAGTTGGATATCAAAGTCCTAATGACTTTCAGAAATAATAAGAAAAATTTTTACAGTCCATTTTTACTCAGATAAATTTTGGACTGCAGTCAAGCAAAACAGTACTGAATTGTACTATGTATTAGTGAACACAGTATTAGAAATATCTGTGTTGGATTTAAATTGGACTGCTTTTTCAAAAAAGTAGCTAAACGAGGCCTTAGGATGACATCACCTACCTTTTGATTTATGACATCATCCCATTTTTGATTTATGACATCATAATTCCATGAACCAAGCCTTGAATGACAAGTGTCTTGTTCTAGAAGAAAAATTTTTCTTGTTCTCCAAGCATATGGCCGGCCACCTAGCATGCCTTTTTGGCAAATTTTCAAAAATTTAGGGGTCAAAATGCAATTCTTAAAAGTTTCCCTTTTGCCTATAAATAGGAGTGACCTTTATTCATTTTATTCAAAAATTTGGGGAGGTTCTTGCCAATTTTCTTCTTGAAAATCAGCAGCCAAGGAAGAGAGAAAGAGGTGAGAAAAATCAAAATTTTCCTAAGCCAAGCCTAGGTTAGTGTTCGGTTTGCAAGGGGAAGCTAAGGGGAGAGTTTCAGAAATTTTTCCAGCCCTTTTCTAGGCTTGCTGCCGAATTATTAAGGGCAGGGGAACCAAGAGAGAAACCGAAAATTTTAAGGGGAAAAGTTAGGGTCAATTCGGGTTTGATTCAATCAACCGAAAACAAGATCAAAAACAAGTTTTGAGACCATTTTTGGTCTAGGGCAGCCACTGTTTTGAGCAAGGGAAAGTAGTTGAAAAACTGCAATTTTTGGTGTTACAAGGGTGGTGTGGCCAAGCCTTAGGTGAAGGACAAATCTTGAGGCCAAACCAAAATTTTTGGGTTCCTAACTAGGTGGAAGCCGTAGGCAAGGGAGGAAGGGGAGTTGCAATTTTCAAACCCTAACTTTGATCTAAGGAGATAGCCTGTTGTTATGCCTCAGCTTGGAGTCGCATGAAATAGGACACAGCTAACCAAGTAAGTACAACTCCGCCTACAGCATAGGCCCTTTGTTGTTACTTGCCTAATGTGATGATATGTTATGGCGTGTAATGTTATGGTATGTTATGTCATGTGATATTATGGTATGATATGTTATGGTATGTATGGCATGTCATGGTATGTTATGAATGAGGTTATGTTATGTTATATGTTGTAATATTGTGACATCATGAAGCATGTTCACTAATGTTAAATCACATGGTAATAACAAGACAAATAAGATGTTGTGTCGTACCGACTTGCCACAAAGGCGGGTTTAAATGGTATGGTTCATGGTTTGAGTTGGATTGGATGGCTACCTAAACTACTCCATGTTAAACTTTGTGTTTCATGGTTTGAGTTAAAACGGACTGCCGCCTTCAACCATTCCTTGGCTATGTACCACGGTACGAGCACACATGATAAGTAAAGGAATAGAACTAAGCTAAGTTATGAATCCATATTTGATCCATAAGAGGTCATAATTGGTTCATGCATAATGATATGTGTTTTGCGTCGCGGATGTAACAGTTGTACTTGCTGAGCGAAAGCTCACGTCTTACGTCTATGCTGTAGGTAAGCAACCTGCCAGCAATCTCTGATGCAATACTGTGGAAGGCTGGTGCTGCGGACTGTGAAATGTGGGATGGACACTGCCACGGATTTTAAAAAAAATATACTCTATAAAATATGTTGTAATGAAAAAGGGTTTTCACATTTTCATGATGTTTTAAGTATGAATGACAAAGTTTATGTATGTATGGCAAGCAAGTTGCCTCTTGTGGTACCAATCCGCATTAAGTCGGGTTTGGTCTACAATTTGATTTCGATGGCCTTCAAGGAGGGTTTGAAAGTTCGGTACTCGAGTAAGTACCTATCAGTAAGTATGAGTTTGAGGATGAAGTTCAAGTTGAAAGTGTTAAAATAAAGTTAAAAAAAAAAAAAAATTTCTCCCAAATTTTCCGCAAGTTTAAGTTCAGTATGTAAGAAAGGTGACGACCCGGCGTGAGAAGTCGGGGCGTTACAGTTTGGTATCAGAGCAGAGTTCCTGCCATCCAATTTCACCGTTCTGCTGCCAGCGCCACAGTTTTGTAAGTTTGTTTTCTTACTTTGCTTTATAAGATTATTATAATGGCATGTACCTGGTGTTAAATTTGGGTCGGACTAAAGAGAACCACGAGGCTCCGTTGGCATTCCGAGGAATGGAGGAGAAGCTTCGCATCTTCAATAAGACTCAAGGAGTGGATGCACGATATGGAGAGCCTCTTCAGATTATGTCATGCAGGGACATATCTTCAGGATATGCTTGCCAGTCGAGCCGACGTCTAGTCAAGGAAGCTCGTGCAAGGAGCCTTGGCCAAGAGGATCTTGAGAGGAGATTCCTAAATGGATTTCTTGATGACAGCAAGGATCGCCCATGTATTACCGCGATATCAAGATGTACTAGGATATGTACATGAGACGATACGTCAGCTATATTGCAGCCTGACATGCTTATCCGAACGAGTTTATGGGCTTTTATTGCCAGTAAATCAGAGTCGCACAGTGGAAGCGTGATGGATAAACTAAGCTTACGATATGATGATCGCTAGAATAGCAATAAGAAATGAGTAGACTCTAAGATTAGATAGCCTATCGCCTCATTTTGGGTATAGTGATATTTCCATTTAAGGAATTGGATTGAGATTATGGAAGTTAAGTTTCCTGATTGTGAAACTTTTGCTCCATAAGAGAAATATTGGACATGGGGAAAATTTTGAGGATGCCTTAGTTTGGGGGTAACAAATAAGCAATATGCTACCAACAACAATTTATTAGGCTATGATTTTTTTATGATAAGAATGATGATTATGAGATTTGATGATATGAAGTTAACGAGGTTAAGGTCGATGGCACCAACCCTGAAGTCGACATATAATGGATGATTAAGGTCGACTGTAGACAACCATTTAAGTAATGGAAATTATGAGATGATGATTGGGAGTTTTAGATATTCCTTAGAACTATGATTATGCCTTTGAGCTTTAAAAGAAATGCTAAAGGCAAGAAGAACGTTTCTACTAGCTAACAAGCAGCTAGTTGATACAAGGATACCTTTCATTGCATCACTTGAGCAGTAATATGTTTCAATAATACTATTTATTATTGATTTTCATGATTGAATTGGAAAAGATTCCAAAAAGTATCTTAAATGTAAGAACATATTAAGATACATAAAAAGACAAGTAACAGTAAGGTGTTGTACCAACCTCCCGTGATCGTGGAGGCTACATGTTTCAGTTGTGATCTTGACCGTCCGTGATCGTGAAGGGTCAAGACTATAAGACCTTTCGTAAAATCGCAAAGGCTTATAAAATTCCCAGAACTGTTAGGGACCTTGCAAACCCTAGCTTTGTCTGGAGGCTGCGCGCATTTGGTACGTACACTATGGGCCCACATGTTAAGACAAGATAATAAAACACAAAATGCTTTTCAAATATGAAAAAGCTATGTGATATGATATGTTTTTAAAGTATGGAAAAGTTATATATATGCTTTTCAAACATGGCAAGTTATATTATATACTTGCTCAGTTTTTCATGTAAATAGTTCTTGTGATGCAATATGAAAGGAAAGTATGATGGTATGAAATGAAAGCATGAGAATATGAGGAATGAATTATGATGATGTAGAAAGAAGATTATGGTTCTATATAAAAGACATGATCCCATTAGGATATTAGAATGGGAACATGAACAAGTTATTCAATCCATAGTAACTTGTTATGGATTGATGGTGGATTTGAAGAAAAGCCACTCAGGATTATTCGAATTTTCGAGGACGAAAATCTTTTAAGGAGGGTAGGATGTAATAACCCGAATTTTTATGACTCTAGATTTCCTTTAAATGAGGAAAACTTAAGTCTAGATCATGTTTGGAATAGAATATCGGTATAAGTTTGAGTTCTCGGTTTATTAGCTACGAGACTCAACGATGGATTACTGAGCCTAGTATAAGGCATTTTAAGGAAAATGGCGTGATGAAATTTCATGATTCCATGTTGGTCAAAGTTTGACCAAGAAAGTCAAAGTTGACCAAAAACAGTCAGGGTATGACTGTACAGTAATAGGATAAGCGGTATGAGAAATATACTGCAAAAATTATCTTTTTGGACAAGATAGCTAGAATACGCTAAGAGACCACCCTAGAAAAATCAAGCACACTAAGTTGGATATCAAAGTCCTAATGACTTTCAGAAATAATAAGAAAAATTTTTACAGTCCATTTTTACTCAGATAAATTTTGGACTGCAGTCAAGCAAAACAGTACTGAATTGTACTATGTATTAGTGAACACAGTATTAGAAATATCTGTGTTGGATTTAAATTGGACTGCTTTTTCAAAAAAGTAGCTAAACGAGGCCTTAGGATGACATCACCTACCTTTTGATTTATGACATCATCCCATTTTTGATTTATGACATCATAATTCCATGAACCAAGCCTTGAATGACAAGTGTCTTGTTCTAGAAGAAAAATTTTTCTTGTTCTCCAAGCATATGGCCGGCCACCTAGCATGCCTTTTTGGCAAATTTTCAAAAATTTAGGGGTCAAAATGCAATTCTTAAAAGTTTCCCTTTTGCCTATAAATAGGAGTGACCTTTATTCATTTTATTCAAAAATTTGGGGAGGTTCTTGCCAATTTTCTTCTTGAAAATCAGCAGTCAAGGAAGAGAGAAAGAGGTGAGAAAAATCAAAATTTTCCTAAGCCAAGCCTAGGTTAGTGTTCGGTTTGCAAGGGGAAGCTAAGGGGAGAGTTTCAGAAATTTTTCCAGCCCTTTTCTAGGCTTGCTGCCGAATTATTAAGGGCAGGGGAACCAAGAGAGAAACCGAAAATTTTAAGGGGAAAAGTTAGGGTCAATTCGGGTTTGATTCAATCAACCGAAAACAAGATCAAAAACAAGTTTTGAGACCATTTTTGGTCTAGGGCAGCCACTGTTTTGAGCAAGGGAAAGTAGTTGAAAAACTGCAATTTTTGGTGTTACAAGGGTGGTGTGGCCAAGCCTTAGGTGAAGGACAAATCTTGAGGCCAAACCAAAATTTTTGGGTTCCTAACTAGGTGGAAGCCGTAGGCAAGGGAGGAAGGGGAGTTGCAATTTTCAAACCCTAACTTTGATCTAAGGAGATAGCCTGTTGTTATGCCTCAGCTTGGAGTCGCATGAAATAGGACACAGCTAACCAAGTAAGTACAACTCCGCCTACAGCATAGGCCCTTTGTTGTTACTTGCCTAATGTGATGATATGTTATGGCGTGTAATGTTATGGTATGTTATGTCATGTGATATTATGGTATGATATGTTATGGTATGTATGGCATGTCATGGTATGTTATGAATGAGGTTATGTTATGTTATATGTTGTAATATTGTGACATCATGAAGCATGTTCACTAATGTTAAATCACATGGTAATAACAAGACAAATAAGATGTTGTGTCGTACCGACTTGCCACAAAGGCGGGTTTAAATGGTATGGTTCATGGTTTGAGTTGGATTGGATGGCTACCTAAACTACTCCATGTTAAACTTTGTGTTTCATGGTTTGAGTTAAAACGGACTGCCGCCTTCAACCATTCCTTGGCTATGTACCACGGTACGAGCACACATGATAAGTAAAGGAATAGAACTAAGCTAAGTTATGAATCCATATTTGATCCATAAGAGGTCATAATTGGTTCATGCATAATGATATGTGTTTTGCGTCGCGGATGTAACAGTTGTACTTGCTGAGCGAAAGCTCACGTCTTACGTCTATGCTGTAGGTAAGCAACCTGCCAGCAATCTCTGATGCAATACTGTGGAAGGCTGGTGCTGCGGACTGTGAAATGTGGGATGGACACTGCCACGGATTTTAAAAAAAATATACTCTATAAAATATGTTGTAATGAAAAAGGGTTTTCACATTTTCATGATGTTTTAAGTATGAATGACAAAGTTTATGTATGTATGGCAAGCAAGTTGCCTCTTGTGGTACCAATCCGCATTAAGTCGGGTTTGGTCTACAATTTGATTTCGATGGCCTTCAAGGAGGGTTTGAAAGTTCGGTACTCGAGTAAGTACCTATCAGTAAGTATGAGTTTGAGGATGAAGTTCAAGTTGAAAGTGTTAAAATAAAGTTAAAAAAAAAAAAAAATTTCTCCCAAATTTTCCGCAAGTTTAAGTTCAGTATGTAAGAAAGGTGACGACCCGGCGTGGGAAGTCGGGGCGTTACAAATTAAGTCAATGATCCATTTATAGTTTAGTTAGTTCGGTTGGAAATCAAGGAAGACAAGTTAAGATTGTATTTGATGACTCTAGTTAGAACCAATCACATTGTTCCATGTGTCACCATAGGAACCGGCCACGTCATGGCTTGTTGAGCAAGGAATCTTGTTCTTGAAAAATATTATTCAAATTATAAGATTTTAAGTGTCATTAAAGGTTTACAAATCATACCCTAAATTTAGTGAATTAACACTCCAATTTAGTTGGTTGATTTGTGTTATGGATCAATTAGCAAATGATCTCATATGGTTTCTTCAAAACCGGCCACATAAGGATGAGACACCCTATGTTTCTAGCTTGGCTAAGTCATACCCTAGCCTTGTACCTTTGGCAAGCTAAGGCTTGCACACCTAGGCACCAAAGGCCGGCAACCAAGGAAGCAACACATCATGGTGTAGCCTTGGTGAGCAAGCAAACCTAGCTTCACCTATTTGGCAAGCCAAGACCACACCATGACCGGCCACCACAAGGAAGTGACACTTCATAACCTAGCCTTGGTGAGTAAGAATGCTTAGCTTTACTTACTTGGCAAGCCAAGGTCTTGCTAAGTTGACACCTAAGAACCGGCCATCACCTTGGTTAGACACCTCATGGTCTAGCCTTGGTGAGTAAGCAAACCTAGCTTCACCTATTTGGCAAGCCAAGACCACACCATGACCGGCCACACAAGGGAAAGACACACCCCTTGGCCTAGCTTAGGTGAATCAATCATCTAGACTTCCTAGCCTAGCCCCCTTGGCAAGTCAAGGCTTGCACACCTCACCCTAGGGCCGGCCAACCAAGGGAATGCCACCTCAAAATTTTAGCTTGATGAGCAAGCAACTCTAGCTAAGCTTGCTTGGCAATTTGGGGGATGTATGGCCGGCCAACACATAGGGACTAAGGGGGGAAATAGTTGGCTTTAAGGACCATTGCCTAAATTACCAAAGATGGATTTCTTGAACTCTCTTAGAGTTTGACACCTCACACACTTAGGCAAGCTTAGTAAGTTTGCTAGCTTTGCTTGTTGGCAAACAAAGGCATGCACAACTTACACCTAAGGCCGGCCACACCAAGGAAGGGACACCTCATGGTTCCTAGGCCACATGAGTAAGCACCCTAGCTTGGGTTAGTTGACATGAGAAGCACAAGAATGGCCGGCCACCTATCAAGAAAACAAAACCAAATTGGTTTCTTCTATGGACTAAAGAGCAAATTGTTGTACTTTAGGGTTTAGTTAGCAATTTTAAGAAATTGGTACTTCATCTATAAATAGGTGAAGTGCTGTTGTATTATTTGGTTAGCCAACACACACACACAAACTTGAGCAGCACAAACTCTCCCAATCCTGCCATAGAAGCCGAGCAAGAAAAGAGAGAAAAGAAAGAAAGAAAAAGAAAAATAGAGAAAGGGTTTAGGTTTAGTGTGAGGGAAATTTTAATTACTCTAGTTTAAGAATTTCATCATTGAAACTTGAGGTAAATATTGTCATCCTCTAGTTCTTCATTTAAAATTTAAGAGAATGATTAGTATGGTTAAACAGGAGTTTAATTTTGTAAGATTCATGCACTAGGGTTTTTATGCTTGATTAAGTCTCTATCTGAGCAGTTTTTTCTGAAACAACATTTAGAGGCCTTTAGAGGCTGAATCTTAAAAAAGTCAAAACTGCAAAGTTGTAGAGGAGGGAAAATCCTAGGGGCCAACGCCAGTTTTTGAAAATAAGACTTTTAAGACCTTCATTTCTATAAAAGCCCAAGACCAAATTATGAGTTGTAAGTTTGATCGAAAAATTTTTAAAGGCAAAAACAAGCATGTTAAAGATAGATTTGAAGTTTGAGGTTAAAATAAAAGTTGTAGGAGACTTCAAGATCTACACCTTTCATGAAGAAAACTTTTCCAAATTCGAAACAGATTTGTGGGAAAAGAACTAAACTTTATGAATTGGTTTGTAATCCGGTTTTCAAAGTATTAGAGTTTTTACTAAATTTCAAAAAGGTGTTGAAATTTAGGATTGGTTGTTAGCAATTAGAATCATTATGTTATTATGATAGGATGATACTCATCCTATGATTTTTCTTGAAAACAAGAAAACGACCTGTTTGAGTGAAGAATTGTGATTCAAGGCGCAGTAACGGTAAGTACGACTCCGCCTACAGCATAAACAAAATTTGTTTGTTGAATGCTTTCAAGTTTATAATGATATAAGCATGATAAAACGTTATGGCCTGTATGATATCAAGTTGATAATGTTATGTGTATAAGAAATATTTATGATATGTATGTATGTACATTTTTAAGATATGATAAATATTAAAGTACGAATGGCATGTATGTATGCAAGGAATAATGAATGTATGGCATGTATGTTTTCAAGTTCATGTTAAGAGATATATGATGTATGTTTATAGTATGTAGGTTCATATGATGAATAATTTGATATTATGACATCACGAAGTATGCTCATTAAAGATAAGCCATTTGGTAAAGTATGAAATCGCAGTTACAGTCAAGAAACTGGTTATGAATATGAAACAATATTTTAAGTATGAAATTAGATAAGAACAAGATTTTAATATAAGCAGAATGCTATATGTCGTATCGACCCGCGTCAGGTCGGGTTTAGTTCATGGTTTGAGTTGGACAGGGCTGGCCGCCCCAACCACTCCATGGCAGCGCGCCACGTTACGTACATTCATGTTAAGTTATGTAAGGGCCCAAAAACTATGCTAACTTATGAAAACAGGAATAAAGCATAAATGGTTCATGCATTATGTTATCATGATATGTTTTGCGGATAAATAGTTGTGCTTGCTGAGCGAAAGCTCATGTTTTAAGTTTATGCTGTAGGTAAGCAACCCTGCGGTATTTCATGATACAAGGCGGTGGAGCATGGCAAGGCAAAGCTGTGAAACTGTGGGACGGAATCACTACGTTTCTTTTTGTTAAATTATGCTACGCTAAATATGTTGTATTTAAGTACAAGAACACATTTCCGCCGTAAGTAGTTATGTATAAGTACATGTATGTATATAAGTGTTTATTATGAAATTTCCAAGTTAAACAATACTTATCAGTTGTATAAAAAAAATATATATATATTTCTGTCTAAATTTTCATATATTATTATGTAAGAATGTATGGTAACAGCCGGCGCTAGGCGGGTCGTCACAGAGTTGGTATCAGAGCAAAGTTCCTACCTTTCGGTTTCACAGTTTGCTTGCCTGCGCCACAGTCATTGTAAGTTAAAAATATTTCGTATTTATATTATGAATTTGTATAATCTAGATTTGAGGATAATGGACGACGATCGAGGTGCAGCCTATGCATTTTTCATGATGTCTCCGCTAGTATTTGATGGAACTAGACGAACTGTGACACTCGCAGCATGGCTTCATGATATGGAGTCTATATTTCGAATAGGTCATATTCCACCCCATCTACAGGTATCTTTAGCAAGTCGTTGTCTAGCAGTAGATGCTAGATTATGGTGGAGAATAACAGGAGAACAGGAAGTTCAGGGAGGATCATGGGAAAATTTCCGCCATGTCATCACTGCTCGTTTTGGACCTCCACTGGAGGAAAACGCCGACGTACATTATCGAGATCCAGAAATTTATCGTGACATGAACCTTGTCCGATATCTTAACTACGTTTATGATTGGCATGCTTATCCAGGAGAGTCGATGGGCCATTACTGTCGAAGATTTCAGGAGGCTATGTTGCCTCATATTCCAGATTTTGGCGATCCAGAGTTTCGAGCACTGCAACTACTCCGGGAAGGACTGCCACCTAATGTCAGGGAACACGTTCAGCCACCGGCAATAAGAATGACTATGGAGCACATGATAAATGATATCATGGAAGCGGAGTTGATAGCTCATATGGTTCAAGCGGATGCTGTAGTGGAGAACAACATCCAATTGCCAGTTAACAACAATGACGTGGAGGAGCCACCTTTCCAATGGGGACCAGCATTGCCAGGAGACCCTATTCCGACGATACCACTTCAGGAGATTCCTCCACAAGAGGATGTTGATGGCATGAATCTTGAAGATATTCTTGACGAGCCCGAACTTCAAGAGGATCCTCACGAAATCATCCTAGATAACGGAGATGAAGAAGAAGAAGATGTACATATGGAGAATGATCCGGAGGAAGTCTTGTTCGATGAGGAAGACTGGGATGTATTCTCTGAGATATCATCGGAGTAGATAGTTTAAGTATATAATAGTATGTATGTATGATAGATAGTGATAGTCACTTCTATCTTGTACTTGATCATGTATATATATAGCAAGTATAGAATATGTACATGATAGTATGGATGAATTATGAATTATGAATTATGAATGATGATGGAATGCAAGATTATGAACAACATATGATATATCATGGAGTGATGAGATCATGATGGATCTCTAATGTTATGTTTTATGATATGATGTTACGGTATGATACGATGATATGATGTGATAATATGATCTATGATATGATATGATAAGTAAGTAGTATTCATAATAAGATTTTATGATGAAATATGAATGAACGAAAAGATATTTGTAGTATAACAATATCTTTATCGTAATTAGATAAGAAATAGAAGATGTCACGCCCACGTACCCGAGCGACTCCTATTCCGCAAGAACCTGATCTTGCAAATATAGTAGCTTGCGGGAACAACAGCAAGAGACGAACCAGCTTCAGGAACAAGTAGCCCAACTGAATCAAGTGCCTCGAGTAAACGAAGTCCCACCGCAAAATAACCCTGTACCCCCAGCAGCACCTCAAGCACCAGAGGTTCATCAAGAAATTCCGTTAGCACCCGAAGGATTGCAAAAGAATCCACCTTTGGTTAGGGAAGATCTGTTGTATGAACGATTTAGGCGAATGAAGGCACCTGAATTTGAAGGAACCACAGATCCAATAGCAGCAGATAATTGGCTGATCGATATCTAAGTAATTTTGGATTTTATGGGACTTACAGAACAGGAGAAAGTTCTTTGTGCCTTTTTTGCACTTAAGAAAGATGCACGTCACTGGTGGAGGACGGTTCAGATGCGCAGAAACGTGGCGTTCATGAGATGGCAAGATTTTGTAGACGAATTTAGAATAATGTACTACAATCAGGAGATTCTTGCAACTCAACAAGATGAGTTTACCAGTTTTAAGCAAGGATCTTTGTCAGTGATGGAAGCAGTCAAGAAGTTTGAACAGCTTGCCCGTTTATGTCCAGAACTGGTACCGAACGAAAGAGAGAAAGTAAGGAGAATGATGAAAATGTTTCGGACAGACATCGCCAAACAAGTTAGTGCTGGAAGTAGCCCTCCAACTCTTGTAGCTGATTGTATAGGTCGAGCTATGAGAGCAGAATACTGGATTAATCAGGATAAGGAAGCGCGGGTTCAGATATTCAAAGCTAAGAAGGAAGAAAAAGCTGTGGAGAAACAGATACAGTCCAGGCAAAATCAGCAACCAAACTTAAAAGGCCAGACTAGTAATTCCAGTCAAAGTTCCAAGCAGTTTGGGAGAAATAAAAGAAGAGAGAATGCTACGGGCCAGGGCCAACAGAAAAATTACCCCCAGAAGAGGAGCAACCGTGGGAATGAGGGTAATAATAACTATCTTGTGTGTACTCAATGCGGAAAGAAACATCCAGGCGTATGTAGGATGGGAACAAACGCTTGCTACCTTTGTGGCAAGGAAGGTCATTATGCGAGGAATTGTACCTCCAATAGTCAGAACCAGAACCCTCAGTACCAGAATAGGAATACAAACCGACAGCTTCACGCGGTACAAGCAAAGGTCGAAGGTCCTTCGATGGTACAAGGAAGACTTGAAGCTCCTGAACCACAAGCCAGGATTTATGCTTACACAAAGGGAGACGCTGAGGCTGGAACTTCTAATGTGGTAACAGGTCAGATCTCTATAGCCGCTTATGATGCTTTTGCCCGAATTGATTCTGGCGCCACCCATTCGTTTATATCGATGGATTATGCCCGGAAGTTAAATAGAAATGTAGAAAGTATAGGGCAACCTTTTAAAACCTCTCTTCCATCAGGAGAGATTTTGTTATCTGATTCCTGGATGCGAAATGTTCCGATAGTTATGTGTGGTAGAGAGTTATATGTAGACCTGATTGCAATTAAGCTTCGGGATTTTGATGTAATCCTGGGAATGGATTTCTTAGATAAGTACAACGCTAAGATTGATTGTCGAAAGCGTTGTGTTACGTTTAGTCTTTTCGGCGAAGAGGAATTCAACTTTCACGGCCAGTCTAAGAGTTCATCAACCCGGCTTGTTTCGGTAATGAAAGCTTGGAAAATGCTAGCTAATGGATGTCAAGGATACTTAGCTAACATGGTGGACAAAGAACAAGAAAAAGAGCTGCAGCCCGAAGATGTTCCTATTATTAGGGAATATGTAGACGTCTTTCCAAAAGATTTAACTAGAATTCCGCCCGAGCGTGAAATCTCTTTCGAAATAGAATTGTTGCCAGGAACAGCTCCAATATCGAAAGCACCTTATCGCATGGCCCCAGCTGAGCTTAGGGAACTTCAAGTACAGTTGCAAGAACTGTTGGATAAGGGATTTATTCGTCAAAGCCATTCCCCGTGGGCAGCACCTGTGTTGTTTGTCAAAAAGAAGGATGGAACGTTACGAATGTGTATCGACTATCGCGAGTTGAATAAGATCACGATTAAGAACAAGTACCCTCTCCCAAGAATTGATGATCTCTTTGATCAACTTAGAGGAGCTTTGGTATTCTCGAAGATTGACTTGCGTTCAGGCTACCATCAACTCATAATCAAGGAAGGAGATATTCCCAAGACGGCGTTTCGAACACGTTATGGACATTATGAGTATTTAGTTATGCCTTTTGGATTAACTAATGCTCCAGCTGCTTTTATGGACCTTATGAATCGAGTGTTTAAAGATTATTTAGATAAGTTTGTTATCATCTTCATTGATGATATTTTGATCTACTCAAGATCTACAAAGGAACATGAGCAGCACCTCAAGATGGTTTTGGAGACCTTAAGACGGAATCAGCTTTATGCCAAATTCACTAAATGTGAATTTTGGTTGGAGAAAGTACATTTCTTGGGCCACGTAGTTTCAAGGGAAGGAATTTCTATTGATCCTGCTAAGATAGAAGCAGTTAGTGCATGGTCAGCACCCAGAAACGTTACGGAGATACGAAGCTTTCTTGGCTTGGCCGGATACTACCGACGGTTCATTGAAGGATTCTCCAAGATAGCAGCGCCACTAACAACTCTTACTAAAAAAGGGAAAAAGTTTGAGTGGACACAGAAGTGTGAAGAAAACTTCCAAGAGCTCAAGAGGAAACTTACAAGTGCACCAGTGTTGATAATTCCGGACGTTGATGCAGGAAATTTCGCCATTTATAGTGATGCGTCGAAAACTGGACTAGGAGCTGTCCTTATGCAAGGAAGAAATGTGGTTGCTTATGCTTCACGTCAACTGAAGGACCATGAACGGAACTACCCGACTCACGATTTGGAGCTTGCTGCGGTGATTTTCGCTTTGAAGATTTGGAGACATTACCTGTATGGTAATAGATGTGAGATTTTTACCGATCATCAAAGTCTCAAATACATCTTTACTCAAAAGGAGCTTAATATGAGGCAACGAAGATGGCTCGAACTCGTAAAGGATTATGATTGTGAAATTCTTTATCATCCTGGAAAGGCAAACAAGGTAGCAGATGCGCTGAGCAGGAAGTCATCTGGTATGCTCATGTCTCTTGAAATGATGTCCGAACCCCTCCAAAAGGAAAATTCTGATTTCCGATTGGAAATGCTAATCGGAAAATTGGCTGCTTTGACACTTCAGTCTAATCTCCTAGAAACCATTAAGTGCTATCAAAGGAAAGATTCCTTTTTGTTGAAGATTCAACTACTTGGTGAAGAAGATAAGGAATTTAAGACGTCTGCGAATGGGCTAATTCTTTTCAAAGGAAGGATTTGTATTCCTAACTTTGAATTTCTAAGGAAACAAATCATGTCAGAAGCGCATGAAACGCCATACTCAGTTAACCCTGGAGCTACTAAGATGTATAAGGACCTTAAAGAGAACTTTTGGTGGCCGAACATGAAGAGAGAAATTGCTGAATTTGTATCAAAGTGTCTAACTTGTCAGAAAGTTAAAGCTGAACACCGGCAACCTGGCGGAGATCTTCAAAAGATAGAACTCCCAGAATGGAAATGGGAACAAATCACCATGGATTTCGTAGTTGGATTACCCAGGACCGCTAGTGGAAATGATATGATTTGGGTAATTGTGGATAGATTAACCAAATCAGCCCATTTCATTGCTAGTAAAGCCACCTTTTCGGTTGAGAAATTAGCTGAAATTTATGTATCTCAGGTTGTTAAGTTGCATGGAGTTCCAAAATCCATTATTTCAGATCGAGACGGGCGATTTACTTCGCGATTTTGGAAAAGTGTTCGCACAGCTATGGGGTTAAGGTTGAAATTCAGTACTGCTTTCCACCCTCAGACAGATGGACAATCGGAGCGCACTATCCAAACCTTAGAAGATATGTTGAGATCTTGTGTTCTAGATTTCAAGGGAAATTGGGATCAAAAGTTACCCTTGATCGAATTTTCGTATAATAATAGTTATCATGCTTCTATTGGGATGGCTCCGTTTGCAGCATTATATGGAAGAAAATGTCGATCTCCCATCCATTGGCAAGAAGTCGGACAGAAGCAACTTCAAACTACGGACTTCATCAGAAAAACCTCAGAAGACGTCAAGATGATCAAGCAACGGCTTGACATAGCTTTCAGTCGACAGAAGAGTTATGCTGATAAACGTCGAAGACCTTTAGAATTCCAAGTTGGAGATTCTGTTTTTCTCAAGATTGCTCCAGTAAAGGGGATTATGAGGTTTGGTAAGAAGGGAAAGCTCAGTCCAAGATACACAGGTCCATTTGAAATCCTCGAAAGAATTGGAAAAGTTGCCTATAAGCTTGCTTTGCCGCCAGCTTTAGCTTCTATACATGATGTTTTTCACGTTTCAATGTTGAAGAAATACGTATCTGATCCTTCTCATGTGCTAAGTCAAGAACCGATCGAAGTACAAACGGATTTGACGTACGAGGAAAGGCCAATACGAATTCTAGATCGGGAAGAAAAGGTTTTAAGAAACAAAACCATTCCGATGGTTAAGGTGTTATGGCAGAATCATAATATTGAAGAAGCAACGTGGGAAGTAGAAGAAGAAATGAGAAAGAACTATCCCTACTTGTATTGATTTTCGGGGACGAAAATTTCTTTAAGGAGGGTAGATTGTAATGACCAACCTGTTTGTAAACTTATGATTTCTTTTGTTAAGAATCAAAGTCTCTTTATGCTATATGTATGATATGTTTCTATGAAAAGTTGTTGAATCTTTAGTTAAAAGATTCAAATAAGTTAGTTATGCAAGTTTAAGACCTTTTTGTTAAAAGAAAAAAAGTGTAAGTTTATGCTTTATGATTTTATGTTATTTTAAAAATGGACTGCATTTGGGAGATAAGCCAAACAAGGCCTTTAAGGATGACACCTCTGATGACAAGTGTCATTACTATGATTGGTCACTTCACAGGGACCAAAATGCAAATATTCTATGTTTAGGGGTCAATTTGCAAATTAAGAAAAGTTTATGATTTTTGGGGCTAAAAAGTCTTCTAAGGAAGAATTTAGTAGGAATTTGATGTTTGAAGGCTTAACTATAATCGGCCAAGTCATAGGGACTAAAGTGCAAATATTTTGCCTTTAGGGGCCAATGTGCAATTTTGAAAAAATTGTAAACTTATCAGCAATTATGTAAATTTTTGAATCAGGGACTTTGTAAGCAAAGTTTCTGAGTTCAATTAAGTCAATGATCCATTTATAGTTTAGTTAGTTCGGTTGGAAATCAAGGAAGACAAGTTAAGATTGTATTTGATGACTCTAGTTAGAACCAATCACATTGTTCCATGTGTCACCATAGGAACCGGCCACGTCATGGCTTGTTGAGCAAGGAATCTTGTTCTTGAAAAATATTATTCAAATTAGAAGATTTTAAGTGTCATTAAAGGTTTACAAATCATACCCTAAATTTAGTGAATTAACACTCCAATTTAGTTGGTTGATTTGTGTTATGGATCAATTAGCAAATGATCTCATATGGTTTCTTCAAAACCGGCCACATAAGGATGAGACACCCTATGTTTCTAGCTTGGCTAAGTCACACCCTAGCCTTGCACCTTTGGCAAGCCAAGGCTTGCACACCTAGGCACCAAAGGCCGGCCACCCAAGGAAGCAACACATCATGGTGTAGCCTTGGTGAGCAAGCAAACCTAGCTTCACCTATTTGGCAAGCCAAGACCACACCATGACCGGCCACCACAAGGAAGTGACACTTCATAACCTAGCCTTGGTGAGTAAGAATGCTTAGCTTTACTTACTTGGCAAGCCAAGGTCTTGCTAAGTTGACACCTAAGAACCGGCCATCACCTTGGTTAGACACCTCATGGTCTAGCCTTGGTGAGTAAGCAAACCTAGCTTCACCTATTTGGCAAGCCAAGACCACACCATGACCGGCCACACAAGGGAAAGACACACCCCTTGGCCTAGCTTAGGTGAATCAATCATCTAGACTTCCTAGCCTAGCCCCCTTGGCAAGTCAAGGCTTGCACACCTCACCCTAGGGCCGGCCAACCAAGGGAATGCCACCTCAAAAGTTTAGCTTGATGAGCAAGCAACTCTAGCTAAGCTTGCTTGGCAGTTTGGAGGATGTATGGCCGGCCAACACATAGGGACTAAGGGGGGAAATAGTTGGCTTTAAGGACCATTGCCTAAAGATGGATTTCTTGAACTCTCTTAGGGTTTGACACCTCACACACTTAGGCAAGCTTAGTAAGTTTGCTAGCTTTGCTTGTTGGCAAACAAAGGCATGCACAACTTACACCTAAGGCCGGCCACACCAAGGAAGGGACACCTCATGGTTCCTAGGCCACATGAGTAAGCACCCTAGCTTGGGTTAGTTGGCATGAGAAGCACAAGAATGGCCGGCCACCTATCAAGAAAACAAAACCAAATTGGTTTCTTCTATGGACTAAAGAGCAAATTGTTGTACTTTAGGGTTTAGTTAGCAATTTTAAGAAATTGGTACTTCATCTATAAATAGGTGACGGTGCTGTTGTATTATTTGGTTAGCCAACACACACACACAAACTTGAGCAGCACAAACTCTCCCAATCCTGCCATAGAAGCCGAGCAAGAAAAGAGAGAAAAGAAAGAAAGAAAAAGAAAAATAGAGAAAGGGTTTAGGTTTAGTGTGAGGGAAATTTTAATTACTCTAGTTTAAGAATTTCATCATTGAAACTTGAGATAAATATTGTCATCTTCTAGTTCTTCATTTAAAATTTAAGAGAATGATTAGTATGGTTAAACAGGAGTTTAATTTTGTAAGATTCATGCACTAGGGTTTTTATGCTTGATTAAGTCTCTATCTGAGTAGTTTTTTTTGAAACAACATTTAGAGGCCTTTAGAGGCCGAATCTTAAAAAAGTTAAAACTGCAAAGTTGTAGAGGAGGGAAAATCCTAGGGGCCAGCGTGGCCAGTGTTTGAAAATAAGACTTTTAAGACCTTCATTTCTATAAAAACCCGAGACCAAATTATGAGTAGTAAGTTTGGTCGAAAAATTTTTAAAGGCAAAAACAGGCATGTTAAAGACAGATTTGAAGTTTGAGGTTAAAATAAAAGTTATAGGAGACTTCAAGATCTACACCTGTCATGAAGAAAACTTTTCCAAATTCGAAACAGATTTGTGGGAAAAGAACTAAACTTTATGAATTGGTTTGTAATCCGGTTTTCAAAGTATTAGAGTTTTTACTAAATTTCAAAAAGGAGTTGAAATTTAGGATTGGTTGTTAGCAATTAGAATCATTATGTTATTATGATAGGATGATACTCATCCTATGATTTTTCTTGAAAACAGGAAAACGACCTGTTTGAGTGAAGAATTGTGATTCAAGGCGCAGTAACGGTAAGTACGACTCCGCCTACAGCATAAACAAAATTTGTTTGTTGAATGCTTTCAAGTTTATAATGATATAAGCATGATAAAACGTTATGGCCTGTATGATATCAAGTTGATAATGTTATGTGTATAAGAAATATTTATGATATGTATGTATGTACATTTTTAAGATATGATAAATATTAAAGTACGAATGGCATGTATGTATGCAAGGAATAATGAATGTATGGCATGTATGTTTTCAAGTTCATGTTAAGAGATATATGATGTATGTTTATAGTATGTATGTTCATATGATGAATAATTTGATATTATGACATCACGAAGTATGCTCATTAAAGATAAGCCATTTGGTAAAGTATGAAATCCCAGTTACAGTCAAGAAACTGGTTATGAATATGAAACAATATTTCAAGTATGAAATTAGATAAGAACAAGATTTTAATATAAGCAGAATGCTATATGTCGTATCGACCAGCGTCAGGTCGGGTTTGATTCATGGTTTGAGTTGGACAGGGCTGGCCGCCCCAACCACTCCATGGCAGCGCGCCACGGTACGTACATTCATGTTAAGTTATGTAAGGGCCCAAAAACTATGCTAACTTATGAAAACAGGAATAAAGCATAAATGGTTCATGCATTATGTTATCATGATATGTTTTGCGGATAAATAGTTGTGCTTGCTGAGCGAAAGCTCATGTTTTAAGTTTATGCTGTAGGTAAGCAACCCTGCGGTATTTCATGATACAAGGCGGTGGAGCATGGCAAGGCAAAGCTGTGAAACTGTGGGACGGAATCACTACGTTTCTTTTTGTTAAAATATGCTACGCTAAATATGTTGTATTTAAGTACAAGAACACATTTCCGCCATAAGTAGTTATGTATAAGTACATGTATGTATATAAGTGTTTATTATGAAATTTCCAAGTTAAACAATACTTATCAGTTGTATAAAAAAAATAAAAAAAAAATTTATGTCTAAATTTTCATATATTATTATGTAAGAATGTATGGTAACAGCCGGCGCTAGGCGGGTCGTCACAGAGTTGGTATCAGAGCAAAGTTCCTACCTTTCGGTTTCACAGTTTGCTTGCCTGCGCCACAGTCATTGTAAGTTAAAAATATTTCGTATTTATATTATGAATTTGTATAATCTAGATTTGAGGATAATGGACGACGATCGAGGTGCAGCCTATGCATTTTTCATGATGTCTCCGCTAGTATTTGATGGAACTAGACGAACTGTGACACTCGCAGCATGGCTTCATGATATGGAGTCTATATTTCGAATAGGTCATATTCCACCCCATCTACAGGTATCTTTAGCAAGTCGTTGTCTAGCAGTAGATGCTAGATTATGGTGGAGAATAACAGGAGAACAGGAAGTTCAGGGAGGATCATGGGAAAATTTCCGCCATGTCATCACTGCTCGTTTTGGACCTCCACTGAAGGAAAACGCCGACGTACATTATCGAGATCCAGAAATTTATCGTGACATGAACCTTGTCCGATATCTTAACTACGTTTATGATTGGCATGCTTATCCAGGAGAGTCGATGGGCCATTACTGTCGAAGATTTCAGGAGGCTATGTTGCCTCATATTCCAGATTTTGGCGATCCAGAGTTTCGAGCACTGCAACTACTCCGGGAAGGACTGCCACCTAATGTCAGGGAACACGTTCAGCCACCGGCAATAAGAATGACTATGGAGCACATGATAAATGATATCATGGAAGCGGAGTTGATAGCTCATATGGTTCAAGCGGATGCTGTAGTGGAGAACAACATACAATTGCCAGTTAACAACAATGACGTGGAGGAGCCACCCTTCCAATGGGGACCAGCATTGCCAGGAGACCCTATTCCGGCGATACCACTTCAGGAGATTCCTCCACAAGAGGATGTTGATGGCATGAATCTTGAAGATATTCTTGACGAGCCCGAACTTCAAGAGGATCCTCACGAAATCATCCTAGATAACGGAGATGAGGAAGAAGAAGATGTACATATGGAGAATGATCCGGAGGAAGTCTTGTTCGATGAGGAAGACTGGGATGTATTCTCTGAGATATCATCGGAGTAGATAGTTTAAGTATATAATAGTATGTATGTATGATAGATAGTGATAGTCACTTCTATCTTGTACTTGATCATGTATATATATAGCAAGTATAGAATATGTACATGATAGTATGGATGAATTATGAATTATGAATTATGAATGATGATGGAATGCAAGATTATGAACAACATATGATATATCATGGAGTGATGAGATCATGATGGATCTCTAATGTTATGTTTTATGATATGATGTTACGGTATGATACGATGATATGATGTGATAATATGATCTATGATATGATATGATAAGTAAGTAGTATTCATAATAAGATTTTATGATGAAATATGAATGAACGAAAAGATATTTGTAGTATAACAATATCTTTATCGTAATTAGATAAGAAATAGAAGATGTCACGCCCACGTACCCGAGCGACTCCTATTCCGCAAGAACCTGATCTTGCAAATATAGTAGCTTGCGGGAACAACAGCAAGAGACGAACCAGCTTCAGGAACAAGTAGCCCAACTGAATCAAGTGCCTCGAGTAAACGAAGTCCCACCGCAAAATAACCCTGTACCCCCAGCAGCACCTCAAGCACCAGAGGTTCATCAAGAAATTCCGTTAGCACCCGAAGGATTGCAAAAGAATCCACCTTTGGTTAGGGAAGATCTGTTGTATGAACGATTTAGGCGAATGAAGGCACCTGAATTTGAAGGAACCACAGATCCAATAGCAGCAGATAATTGGCTGATCGATATCTAAGTAATTTTGGATTTTATGGGACTTACAGAACAGGAGAAAGTTCTTTGTGCCTTTTTTGCACTTAAGAAAGATGCACGTCACTGGTGGAGGACGGTTCAGATGCGCAGAAACGTGGCGTTCATGAGATGGCAAGATTTTGTAGACGAATTTAGAATAATGTACTACAATCAGGAGATTCTTGCAACTCAACAAGATGAGTTTACCAGTTTTAAGCAAGGATCTTTGTCAGTGATGGAAGCAGTCAAGAAGTTTGAACAGCTTGCCCGTTTATGTCCAGAACTGGTACCGAACGAAAGAGAGAAAGTAAGGAGAATGATGAAAATGTTTCGGACAGACATCGCCAAACAAGTTAGTGCTGGAAGTAGCCCTCCAACTCTTGTAGCTGATTGTATAGGTCGAGCTATGAGAGCAGAATACTGGATTAATCAGGATAAGGAAGCGCGGGTTCAGATATTCAAAGCTGAGAAGGAAGAAAAAGCTGTGGAGAAACAGATACAGTCCAGGCAAAATCAGCAACCAAACTTAAAAGGCCAGACTAGTAATTCCAGTCAAAGTTCCAAGCAGTTTGGGAGAAATAAAAGAAGAGAGAATGCTACGGGCCAGGGCCAACAGAAAAATTACCCCCAGAAGAGGAGCAACCGTGGGAATGAGGGTAATAATAACTATCTTGTGTGTACTCAATGCGGAAAGAAACATCCAGGCGTATGTAGGATGGGAACAAACGCTTGCTACCTTTGTGGCAAGGAAGGTCATTATGCGAGGAATTGTACCTCCAATAGTCAGAACCAGAACCCTCAGTACCAGAATAGGAATACAAACCGACAGCTTCACGCGGTACAAGCAAAGGTCGAAGGTCCTTCGATGGTACAAGGAAGACTTGAAGCTCCTGAACCACAAGCCAGGATTTATGCTTACACAAAGGGAGACGCTGAGGCTGGAACTTCTAATGTGGTAACAGGTCAGATCTTTATAGCCGCTTATGATGCTTTTGCCCGAATTGATTCTGGCGCCACCCATTCGTTTATATCGATGGATTATGCCCGGAAGTTAAATAGAAATGTAGAAAGTATAGGGCAACCTTTTAAAACCTCTCTTCCATCAGGAGAGATTTTGTTATCTGATTCCTGGATGCGAAATGTTCCGATAGTTATGTGTGGTAGAGAGTTATATGTAGACCTGATTGCAATTAAGCTTCGGGATTTTGATGTAATCCTGGGAATGGATTTCTTAGATAAGTACAACGCTAAGATTGATTGTCGAAAGCGTTGTGTTACGTTTAGTCTTTTCGGCGAAGAGGAATTCAACTTTCACGGCCAGTCTAAGAGTTCATCAACCCGGCTTGTTTCGGTAATGAAAGCTTGGAAAATGCTAGCTAATGGATGTCAAGGATACTTAGCTAACATGGTGGACAAAGAACAAGAAAAAGAGCTGCAGCCCGAAAATGTTCCTATTATTAGGGAATATGTAGACGTCTTTCCAAAAGATTTAACTAGACTTCCGCCCGAGCGTGAAATCTCTTTCGAAATAGAATTGTTGCCAGGAACAGCTCCAATATCGAAAGCACCTTATCGCATGGCCCCAGCTGAGCTTAGGGAACTTCAAGTACAGTTGCAAGAACTGTTGGATAAGGGATTTATTCGTCAAAGCCATTCCCCGTGGGGAGCACCTGTGTTGTTTGTCAAAAAGAAGGATGGAACGTTACGAATGTGTATCGACTATCGCGAGTTGAATAAGATCACGATTAAGAACAAGTACCCTCTCCCAAGAATTGATGATCTCTTTGATCAACTTAGAGGAGCTTTGGTATTCTCGAAGATTGACTTGCGTTCAGGCTACCATCAACTCATAATCAAGGAAGGAGATATTCCCAAGACGGCGTTTCGAACACGTTATGGACATTATGAGTATTTAGTTATGCCTTTTGGATTAACTAATGCTCCAGCTGCTTTTATGGACCTTATGAATCGGGTGTTTAAAGATTATTTAGATAAGTTTGTTATCATCTTCATTGATGATATTTTGATCTACTCAAGATCTACAAAGGAACATGAGCAGCACCTCAAGATGGTTTTGGAGACCTTAAGACGGAATCAGCTTTATGCCAAATTCACTAAATGTGAATTTTGGTTGGAGAAAGTACATTTCTTGGGCCACGTAGTTTCAAGGGAAGGAATTTCTATTGATCCTGCTAAGATAGAAGCAGTTAGTGCATGGTCAGCACCCAGAAACGTTACGGAGATACGAAGCTTTCTTGGCTTGGCCGGATACTACCGACGGTTCATTGAAGGATTCTCCAAGATAGCAGCGCCACTAACAGCTCTTACTAAAAAAGGGAAAAAGTTTGAGTGGACACAGAAGTGTGAAGAAAACTTCCAAGAGCTCAAGAGGAAACTTACAAGTGCACCAGTGTTGATAATTCCGGACGTTGATGCAGGAAATTTCGCCATTTATAGTGATGCGTCGAAAACTGGACTAGGAGCTGTCCTTATGCAAGGAAGAAATGTGGTTGCTTATGCTTCACGTCAACTGAAGGACCATGAACGGAACTACCCGACTCACGATTTGGAGCTTGCTGCGGTGATTTTCGCTTTGAAGATTTGGAGACATTACCTGTATGGTAATAGATGTGAGATTTTTACCGATCATCAAAGTCTCAAATACATCTTTACTCAAAAGGAGCTTAATATGAGGCAACGAAGATGGCTCGAACTCGTAAAGGATTATGATTGTGAAATTCTTTATCATCCTGGAAAGGCAAACAAGGTAGCAGATGCGCTGAGCAGGAAGTCATCTGGTATGCTCATGTCTCTTGAAATGATGTCCGAACCCCTCCAAAAGGAAAATTCTGATTTCCGATTGGAAATGCTAATCGGAAAATTGGCTGCTTTGACACTTCAGTCTAATCTCCTAGAAACCATTAAGTGCTATCAAAGGAAAGATTCCTTTTTGTTGAAGATTCAACTACTTGGTGAAGAAGATAAGGAATTTAAGACGTCTGCGAATGGGCTAATTCTTTTCAAAGGAAGGATTTGTATTCCTAACTTTGAATTTCTAAGGAAACAAATCATGTCAGAAGCGCATGAAACGCCATACTCAGTTAACCCTGGAGCTACTAAGATGTATAAGGACCTTAAAGAGAACTTTTGGTGGCCGAACATGAAGAGAGAAATTGCTGAATTTGTATCAAAGTGTCTAACTTGTCAGAAAGTTAAAGCTGAACACCGGCAACCTGGCGGAGATCTTCAAAAGATAGAACTCCCAGAATGGAAATGGGAACAAATCACCATGGATTTCGTAGTTGGATTACCCAGGACCGCTAGTGGAAATGATATGATTTGGGTAATTGTGGATAGATTAACCAAATCAGCCCATTTCATTGCTAGTAAAGCCACCTTTTCGGTTGAGAAATTAGCTGAAATTTATGTATCTCAGGTTGTTAAGTTGCATGGAGTTCCAAAATCCATTATTTCAGATCGAGACGGGCGATTTACTTCGCGATTTTGGAAAAGTGTTCGCACAGCTATGGGGTTAAGGTTGAAATTCAGTACTGCTTTCCACCCTCAGACAGATGGACAATCGGAGCGCACTATCCAAACCTTAGAAGATATGTTGAGATCTTGTGTTCTAGATTTCAAGGGAAATTGGGATCAAAAGTTACCCTTGATCGAATTTTCGTATAATAATAGTTATCATGCTTCTATTGGGATGGCTCCGTTTGCAGCATTATATGGAAGAAAATGTCGATCTCCCATCCATTGGCAAGAAGTCGGACAGAAGCAACTTCAAACTACGGACTTCATCAGAAAAACCTCAGAAGACGTCAAGATGATCAAGCAACGGCTTGACATAGCTTTCAGTCGACAGAAGAGTTATGCTGATAAACGTCGAAGACCTTTAGAATTCCAAGTTGGAGATTCTGTTTTTCTCAAGATTGCTCCAGTAAAGGGGATTATGAGGTTTGGTAAGAAGGGAAAGCTCAGTCCAAGATACACAGGTCCGTTTGAAATCCTCGAAAGAATTGGAAAAGTTGCCTATAAGCTTGCTTTGCCGCCAGCTTTAGCTTCTATACATGATGTTTTTCACGTTTCAATGTTGAAGAAATACGTATCTGATCCTTCTCATGTGCTAAGTCAAGAACCGATCGAAGTACAAACGGATTTGACGTACGAGGAAAGGCCAATACGAATTCTAGATCGGGAAGAAAAGGTTTTAAGAAACAAAACCATTCCGATGGTTAAGGTGTTATGGCAGAATCATAATATTGAAGAAGCAACGTGGGAAGTAGAAGAAGAAATGAGAAAGAACTATCCCTACTTGTATTGATTTTCGGGGACGAAAATTTCTTTAAGGAGGGTAGATTGTAATGACCAACCTGTTTGTAAACTTATGATTTCTTTTGTTAAGAATCAAAGTCTCTTTATGCTATATGTATGATATGTTTCTATGAAAAGTTGTTGAATCTTTAGTTAAAAGATTCAAATAAGTTAGTTATGCAAGTTTAAGACCTTTTTGTTAAAAGAAAAAAAGTGTAAGTTTATGCTTTATGATTTTATGTTATTTTAAAAATGGACTGCATTTGGGAGATAAGCCAAACAAGGCCTTTAAGGATGACACCTCTGATGACAAGTGTCATTACTATGATTGGTCACCTCACAGGGACCAAAATGCAAATATTCTATGTTTAGGGGTCAATTTGCAAATTAAGAAAAGTTTATGATTTTGGGGCTAAAAAGTCTTCTAAGGAAGAATTTAGTAGGAATTTGATGTTTGAAGGCTTAACTATAATCGGCCAAGTCATAGGGACTAAAGTGCAAATATTTTGCCTTTAGGGGCCAATGTGCAATTTTGAAAAAATTGTAAACTTATCAGCAATTATGTAAATTTTTGAATCAGGGACTTTGTAAGCAAAGTTTCTGAGTTCAATTAAGTCAATGATCCATTTATAGTTTAGTTAGTTCGGTTGGAAATCAAGGAAGACAAGTTAAGATTGTATTTGATGACTCTAGTTAGAACCAATCACATTGTTCCATGTGTCACCATAGGAACCGGCCACGTCATGGCTTGTTGAGCAAGGAATCTTGTTCTTGAAAAATATTATTCAAATTAGAAGATTTTAAGTGTCATTAAAGGTTTACAAATCATACCCTAAATTTAGTGAATTAACACTCCAATTTAGTTGGTTGATTTGTGTTATGGATCAATTAGCAAATGATCTCATATGGTTTCTTCAAAACCGGCCACATAAGGATGAGACACCCTATGTTTCTAGCTTGGCTAAGTCACACCCTAGCCTTGCACCTTTGGCAAGCCAAGGCTTACACACCTAGGCACCAAAGGCCGGCCACCCAAGGAAGCAACACATCATGGTGTAGCCTTGGTGAGCAAGCAAACCTAGCTTCACCTATTTGGCAAGCCAAGACCACACCATGACCGGCCACCACAAGGAAGTGACACTTCATAACCTAGCCTTGGTGAGTAAGAATGCTTAGCTTTACTTACTTGGCAAGCCAAGGTCTTGCTAAGTTGACACCTAAGAACCGGCCATCACCTTGGTTAGACACCTCATGGTCTAGCCTTGGTGAGTAAGCAAACCTAGCTTCACCTATTTGGCAAGCCAAGACCACACCATGACCGGCCACACAAGGGAAAGACACACCCCTTGGCCTAGCTTAGGTGAATCAATCATCTAGACTTCCTAGCCTAGCCCCCTTGGCAAGTCAAGGCTTGCACACCTCACCCTAGGGCCGGCCAACCAAGGGAATGCCACCTCAAAAGTTTAGCTTGATGAGCAAGCAAATCTAGCTAAGCTTGCTTGGCAGTTTGGAGGATGTATGGCCGGCCAACACATAGGGACTAAGGGGGGAAATAGTTGGCTTTAAGGACCATTGCCTAAAGATGGATTTCTTGAACTCTCTTAGAGTTTGACACCTCACACACTTAGGCAAGCTTAGTAAGTTTGCTAGCTTTGCTTGTTGGCAAACAAAGGCATGCACAACTTATACCTAAGGCCGGCCACACCAAGGAAGGGACACCTCATGGTTCCTAGGCCACATGAGTAAGCACCCTAGCTTGGGTTAGTTGGCATGAGAAGCACAAGAATGGCCGGCCACCTATCAAGAAAACAAAACCAAATTGGTTTCTTCTATGGACTAAAGAGCAAATTGTTGTACTTTAGGGTTTAGTTAGCAATTTTAAGAAATTGGTACTTCATCTATAAATAGGTGAAGGTGCTGTTGTATTATTTGGTTAGCCAACACACACACACAAACTTGAGCAGCACAAACTCTCCCAATCCTGCCATAGAAGCCGAGCAACAAAAGAGAGAAAAGAAAGAAAGAAAAAGAAAAATAGAGAAAGGGTTTAGGTTTAGTGTGAGGGAAATTTTAATTACTCTAGTTTAAGAATTTCATCATTGAAACTTGAGATAAATATTGTCATCCTCTAGTTCTTCATTTAAAATTTAAGAGAATGATTAGTATGGTTAAACAGGAGTTTAATTTTGTAAGATTCATGCACTAGGGTTTTTATGCTTGATTAAGTCTCTATCTGAGCAGTTTTTTCTGAAACAACATTTAGAGGCCTTTAGAGGCCGAATCTTAAAAAAGTTAAAACTGTAAAGTTGTAGAGGAGGGAAAATCCTAGGGGCCAGCGTGGCCAGTGTTTGAAAATAAGACTTTTAAGACCTTCATTTCTATAAAAACCCGAGACCAAATTATGAGTAGTAAGTTTGGTCGAAAAATTTTTAAAAGCAAAAACAGGCATGTTAAAGACAGATTTGAAGTTTGAGGTTAAAATAAAAGTTATAGGAGACTTCAAGATCTACACCTGTCATGAAGAAAACTTTTCCAAATTCGAAACAGATTTGTGGGAAAAGAACTAAACTTTATGAATTGGTTTGTAATCCGGTTTTCAAAGTATTAGAGTTTTTACTAAATTTCAAAAAGGAGTTGAAATTTAGGATTGGTTGTTAGCAATTAGAATCATTATGTTATTATGATAGGATGATACTCATCCTATGATTTTTCTTGAAAACAGGAAAACGACCTGTTTGAGTGAAGAATTGTGATTCAAGGCGCAGTAACGGTAAGTACGACTCCGCCTACAGCATAAACAAAATTTGTTTGTTGAATGCTTTCAAGTTTATAATGATATAAGCATGATAAAACGTTATGGCCTGTATGATATCAAGTTGATAATGTTATGTGTATAAGAAATATTTATGATATGTATGTATGTACATTTTTAAGATATGATAAATATTAAAGTACGAATGGCATGTATGTATGCAAGGAATAATGAATGTATGGCATGTATGTTTTCAAGTTCATGTTAAGAGATATATGATGTATGTTTATAGTATGTATGTTCATATGATGAATAATTTGATATTATGACATCACGAAGTATGCTCATTAAAGATAAGCCATTTGGTAAAGTATGAAATGCCAGTTACAGTCAAGAAACTGGTTATGAATATGAAACAATATTTCAAGTATGAAATTAGATAAGAACAAGATTTTAATATAAGCAGAATGCTATATGTCGTATCGACCCGCGTCAGGTCGGGTTTGATTCATGGTTTGAGTTGGACAGGGCTGGCCGCCCCAACCACGCCATGGCAGCGCGCCACGGTACGTACATTCATGTTAAGTTATGTAAGGGCCCAAAAACTATGCTAACTTATGAAAACAGGAATAAAGCATAAATGGTTCATGCATTATGTTATCATGATATGTTTTGCGGATAAATAGTTGTGCTTGCTGAGCGAAAGCTCATGTTTTAAGTTTATGCTGTAGGTAAGCAACCCTGCGGTATTTCATGATACAAGGCGGTGGAGCATGGAAAGGCAAAGCTGTGAAACTGTGGGAAGGAATCACTACGTTTCTTTTTGTTAAATTATGCTACGCTAAATATGTTGTATTTAAGTACAAGAACACATTTCCGCCATAAGTAGTTATGTATAAGTACATGTATATATATAAGTGTTTATTATGAAATTTCCAAGTTAAACAATACTTATCAGTTGTATAAAAAAAAAAAAAAAAAATTTTCTGTCTAAATTTTCATATATTATTATGTAAGAATGTATGGTAACGGCCGGCGCTAGGCGGGTCGTCACATATTGTTTATGCATGAAAAACAAAAACCCTAATTTAAAAGAATGAGTGGGAGAAGGTTTTACACACTAAGACCTACGGCCTCCATCGTTGGTCCAATAGTTACGCATGGTAGTACCTACTACTCGGTTTTGACCCGGGAATTCCCTTCGGATAGGTATCTTACCTAGAGCGCACACTGATTTGGATTTCCGAAAGGATAACAATTTTGGGCATATTTTATGTTTAGATCACCCCTCGGTGGCGGATGTAAAATATGGATTCAAAATTGGAAACGATGGTTACACACTCATGCTACTTTATTTATTAACCCTCCCTCGAGGCTCTGTTATATAAAGTAGTGGCCAAATAAACGATAGTTAATATATATTTAATGGAATTATCTCCATGGACGAATATGTATTAATCGGAAGGGATCCGTGTTCTTGGCTAGTTATTCTATGACTACCCCTCGGTAGCTTAGAAAGCAGAAGCTAGGAATTATCGTTGTAAGGTATGTGTTTTAAGGGTTTTACACATGAACATTTAGATTGCATATAGATCTTTTTGTTTCATTACAAAACCATATTTTATAAACTGATAGGATGTTTGCTCATACTTATTACATGTTTTCTTATTATAGATCAAAATGTCGAGCCCTTTATCTGTGATACTTACGCAAAACAAATTAACTGGCGAGAATTTTAATGACTGGAAAAGGAACTTGCTTATCGTCCTAAACTTTGAGAAACACAGTTTTGTCCTAACCCAACCTCGACCACCAACGCCTGCGATCGATGCTCCTGATAGGGATTTTGTAGCACTTGAGCGCTGGGACAATTCCAACCTAAGTGCTATGTGCTATATTCGGGCGAGCATGTCTAACGTGCTCCAGAAACAGCATGAAGAGCATCAAACTGCTAGGCAGATCATGGATAACCTGGAGGAAATGTTTAGTGAACAAACTATTCAGGCTAAGACCGATGCTATCAAAGGTCTCATGAACTGCAGGCAGAAGGTTGGAACTCCCATCAAGGAGCACATGATGAAAGTCATGGCTTATTTGTCTGAAGCTCAGGCAAATGGGGCTGAGATCGATGCTGCAACTCAATTGGTCATGGTTTTCCAAACCTTATCCAAGGATTTCGATTTGTTTCAGGCATCCTACAACCTTAACAGGAAGGAGATGTCTTTAACGGAATTGATGAAAGAGTTGCAAGCCTTTGAGAACATTTTTAAGGGTTCTAGATCTAAGGCTGAGGCAAATGTGGCTGAACCTAGTTTGCCTGCTCCTAATCCCAAAAGGAAGAAGGAAAAGGGGAAGAACAAGGGGAACAAGCCTGTGGTGAATGCACCTGTTTCTAAGAAGTCTACCAAGACTAAGAAGCGAAAGGTGGATCCCAAAAAGGCTAAGTGCTTTCACTGTGGGAAGAAAGGACATTTCAAGAAGGATTGCCGAGAATACCTGTCTATGGAAAAGCAAAAAGGTAATTTCGATATCCTGTATCTTGAGGGTTGTTTAGTGGAGGAATCTAAGGACAATTAGGTTATAGATTCTGGAGCTACTAACCATGTTTGTATTTCTCTGCAGGGGTTCAAGGTAACGAGAAGTCTGCATGAGGAGAACTTCACGTTAAGAACCGGTGATGGGACATTAGTGCAAGCTGAAGCAGTGGGAGAAGTGCATCTTTATTTTGATGAATTTAGGTTTATTGTTTTGAGACATTGTTTTTATGTTCCTAGTTTCAAGAGGAACCTAAATTCGGTAGCTTGTTTGATTAAAGATTCTTATTCAGTTTCTTTTAATAATAAAGTTGTTATTAGGAAAAACAATTCTCTTATATGTAATGGATGGATGCATGGAAATCTTTATTTTATCAAACCTAAGATGCACTCACTGCTTGATACAGAATTGGAAAAGAACTCTAAAAGACATAAGTCTTCTCACTCTAACAAATCATATCTTTGGCATTTACAACTTGGTCACATAAGCCTTAACATAATTCAAAGGATGGTAAAGGAGGAATGCCTTGACTTGTATGAGGTTGAACCTTGGTCACAATGTGAATCCTGTTTGGAGGGCAAGATGACTAAACGGCATTTTGCTGCTAAGGATGGTCATGTCGAGGAACTTTTAGAACTTGTGCATACGGATGTTTGTGGTCCCATGAACATAGAAACACGAGGTGGGTATGAGTATTATATCACTTTTATTGATGATTACTCAAGGTATGGATATGTCTATTTGATGACCCGCAAAAGCGAAGCTTTTGACAAGTTCAAAGAATTTCGGGCTGAAGCGGAGAAACAATTAGGCAAGTCCATTAAGACACTTCGATCGGATCGAGGTGGGGAATACCTATCGGATGAGTTCTTAGGATATTTGATAGAGAATGGGATACAATCCCAGTTGACTGCACCTGGTACTCCTCAACAGAATGGTGTAGCTGAGAGAAGGAATAGGACCCTATTGGATATGGTCCGATCTATGATGAGTTACTCCACATTACCTTTGTCATTTTGGGGGCACGCTATACAAACTGCATGCTATCTTCTGAATAACGTTCACTCCAAATCGGTTCCTAAAACTCCTTATGTGTTATGGACGAGTAGGAAACCTAATTTGAATCATATTCGAATTTGGGGTTGTCCGGCACACGTCCTGGATAAGGAAGCGAAGAAGTTGGAGTCACGATCAGAAGTGTGCTTGTTTGTTGGCTATCCAAAAGGGACTAAATGTGGTATGTTCTATAATCCGAAGCAAAATAAAGTCTTCATTTCTACACATGCAACATTCTTGGAGGAAAGTTACATGGAAGACTTTAAACCTCGTAGCAAAGTAGTGCTTGAGGAGATGACTTCGGGTTTGGATATTCCAAAAGTCACAGAAAACCCTGTGGAAAAACCATTAAAGAATCAACAACCACGGGAGCTTCGTCGTAGTGGGAGGATTATTAGGGAACCTGAAAGGTACATGTTCAATGGTGAAGTTTTTGAAGCAGAATCCATAGAACATGTTGATGATCCGGCTACGTACAAGGAAGCTATGGAGGATGTTGATTCTAGTTTTTGGCAAAAAGCTATGAACACCGAGATGGAATCTATGGATTCCAACGGGGTCTGGAAACTTGTAGACTTGCCCCAAGGCATAAAACCGATTGGGTGTAAGTGGGTATACAAGAGGAAGAGAGGTGTGGATGGGAAAGTGGAAACTTTCAAGGCAAGACTTGTAGTGAAGGTCTATACGCAGAAAGAAGGAATCGACTATGATGAAACCTTCTCGCCTGTAGCAATGCTTAAGTCAATTCGCATTCTTTTATCAATTGCGGCTGCTCTCGATTATGAGATCTGGCAAATGGATGTCAAGACAGCTTTCTTGAATGGCTCTCTTGAAGAAGATATCTATATGATACAGCCAGACGGGTTCAAGGCAAAAGGCCAAGAAGACAAAGTATGCAAGTTGCTTAAATCCATTTATGGATTAAAGCAAGCATCTCGTTTTTGGAATATTAGGTTTGATCAAGCGATCAAAACCTATGGATTCGAACAAAACATTGATGAACCATGTGTTTATAAATGTATCAAGAACGAAAAAGTGGTTTTCCTTGTACTTTATGTGGATGATATATTAGTTATTGGAAACGATGTGGCAACATTATCATCTGTCAAAGTTTGGTTAGCCAAACAGTTTGAAATGAAGGACTTAGGAGAAGCTAGTTATGTTCTTGGTATTCAACTCTTTAGAGATAGAAAGAACAAAATGATAGCACTCTCTCAAGCTTCATATATTGATAAAGTACTTGAGAAGTTTTCTATGAAAGATTCCAAGAAAGGTGCCCAACCTTTCAAAATTGGAATCAAGCTTTCTAGAGATGACTGTCCCAAGACATCGGAAGAAAGTGAGCGTATAAAAAATGTACCTTATGCATCAGCGGTAGGTAGTCTTATGTACTCTATGTTATGCACTAGGCCTGACATTTGTTTTGCGGTTGGTATGGTAAGTCGATATCAGTCGAATCCGGGACCGAACCATTGGGCTGCGGTCAAGCATATACTCAAGTATCTACAGAGAACGAGGGACTATATGCTAGTGTATTCCGGTCAGGATCTTGTTCCTAGAGGATACACAGATTCTGATTTTCAATCGGATCAGGATTCAAGGAAATCGACTTCAGGATCTGTTTTTACCCTTGGAGGTGGTGCCGTTATGTGGAGGAGTATTAAGCAATCTTGTATTGCTGACTCGAACATGGAAGCCAAGTATGTGGCAGCCAGTGAGGCATCAAAGGAAGCGGTATGGCTCCGCAGGTTCCTTGGTGACCTTGAGGTCGTTCCTGGTATGGATAAAGCTATGGTACTCTACTGTGACAATAGTGCAGCAGTAGCTAATACCAAGGATCCTAGGCATTATAAGAGGAGTAAGCACATTGACAGAAAATATCACATCATCAGAGGCTTTGTTGAGAGTGGAAATGTGACGGTTTGCAAAATCGCATCAGAGGACAATCTTGTTGACCCGTTCACGAAGACTTTGGTGGCCAGAAGATTCGAAGAACACGTTGAAGGCATGGGGATGCGTAATATGTCACATTTACTCGCTTAGGGCAAGTGGGAGATTGTTGGGATCTAAATGTGCCCTAAGGATAGAAAATCAATATTAGGGATTTTCTGTAAATATGACATTTTGATATTAATAAGAGGATGTTATTCATGTTTAATAAGTTGTGTCCTATTTACTTTCATTAGTTGATTGTATGGTTATTTTGAGCAAACATAAAATACTCCTTGGCTGTTGGTAATATATCGGATTACCATATGTATAGGGGTCTACATAGAAGACGTGGTAATTTGATAACAATCTAAATAAATAGTCCGCAATCGATGGAATAAGATTTGGGGATCTTATTCATGATAAGATTGTAAAGGTTGTCTACTTCCTTGGAGGGATGGTTAGTCTTGACCATCGGATAGGTTCCGAGTAGAAACTTTAATGTATACCAGTATTGAGGTATGACATTGGACTGGACCTAAAGTGTTAATTGATTCGGTTTAATAATTCCGTTTATAAGAATCAATGACACTTTGATTATCATCCTGCATTAATCTTAATCCTGAAATGATTACTTGAGTTCGCATCCATGACTTATGTACTTTAATGCACTACAGGTGAGACACTGTTAATTCATGGTCAATATACTTGTGTTTTGGGTGCATGACTTATGGATGGAGAAATCAAGATTCATAGATACGGAATCCATAGCTATCTTAACGATAGTAAATGTTATCTACTTAAAGGTATTATTCGGGGATTGAAAGATAGTATAACAAGATCTTGGCCATCGGTTTACTTTGTGTTCTCTGGTGGTTTACCAATTGTATGGTTTTACAATTGGTGATTCTTTCAATAGAGAATAATGGAACTTTAAGTTAAAATGATTGAAAAGGTAAAACGGAAAAAGTCCTTAATTCAATCATGGATAACATATGGGGATTAAGCAAGCGATGAATAAATCATGGAAGAAGCGCTGTGTAAGAGAGCTTTCGTAATACGGTATGTAAACAAGAGTTCAGCTTCAAACTTTTAGTGGAATAGTATTGAAGTTGATAATTGATGAATAATTAATCTGGGATTAATTTTTCACAATTATAGGAGCCTCTTTACATATTTCCATCGGGTCCCTCTATTAGCTCATATAGTTCCGTATAGCGTCTCGGGATTTGTTCCTAATGAGATCGGTAAATTTAAATGGAATTTAGTAATGTCTATTAAGACATGATACTCTCTAACATGCAATCCAGAAAGGATTGGACATGTGAGATTTGTGTAGACAAATAATATGATTTGTCGACATGAGATTGGTTAATTGAATTTTGAAATAAGATTGTGTTTGAATTATTTAATTTTGGAAAACAAATTTTTCTCTCCTAATCTAAATATGGTGCACGGTTTTTTAGATAGGTGGAGAGAAGAAAATTTTGTTTCAAAATTATTCAAATATATTCCTAACATTAAATTATTAATTGATTTAAATAATGGAAATTATTTGATGGATTTTTCTTTCCTTAAATTGATGTGCACGGTTTTTGTGAGGAAAGAAAATTTGAAATATTCCATTGATTTAAATTAATTAATATGGTTGATGTTGTGTGGAAAATATTTAATACAAATAAGTGAATCATATTTAAATTCAAAAGGGTTTAAAAGGAATTTGAATCTAGATAGGACTAGGATCTTTTGACTAGTCTAGATTCTTGATTTAAAATTTGAACCACCAATCAAGATTTATCTCAAAGTGGCCGAATTTTTTGAGGAAAGATTTCCTCTTGGAAAAACGTTTTTAGGTTTAATGAATCTAGTCCTAAAGTTGTATGATCTTTTGATTCAAAATTTATCCAGAAAAATAATAATTAATTATTTTTTAAAAGAGATAAATTTTAAAAAGGATTGGACTTCTATATAAAGGCTAGGAATTCTTGAAAAACTAATTTTTGGTCATTCACAAAGAGGAAAAACGTTTTTGAGAGTGAGAAGAAAAATAATTTGGGTTTCTTCCACATCATAAAATTCGGCTATCTTGTGAGAGAGAAAAAGAGAGAAAATTCCATTGAATCAAAATTGTGAGGAAGGTTAAACCGAGTGATAATTTTCATAGGAAGTTAACCGGTTCCTGTTTTGCAGTTTTGAAGAAAGAAGTTGGATAATATTCTCAACGAGGAACATCGGAATTGAGAAGGAAGGATTTAGACTTCGGAAAGCAACACCGGTCACTTGGATTCATAGAACGTGTGACCACACACACTCTGAGACGTGGAACTCGAGAATAATAGAGAAGACACGTTGGTCAAACGCTCTAGCAATTCCGGAATCCAAGAAATAAGGTACGCTTGATCATGAATTTAATTTATTGTTATATGCATCATGAGCTTCTTTTCCGAATCGGCATAAAAATTTTAAAACTTCCACTGCGCCGTAACTCTGATATCGGATCCGATTTTTCCAACAGGTTCGTATCAAGATACATGAGAAAGCAAGGCTCAACATCGAGCGGAGAACGGAGCAATATGTTAAACAAGCCAATAAAGGGCATCGTAATCTTATTTTTGAGCCCGGTGATTGGGTTTGGTTGCATATGCGCAAGGAAAGGTTTCCGAATCAAAGGTGCTCAAAGTTGCTTCCACGAGGAGACGGACCGTTTCAAGTTCTTGAGCGCATCAATGACAACGCTTACAAATTGGATTTACAAGGTCAGTATAACGTTAGTGAAACTTTTAACGTTTCTGATTTAAGTCCTTTTGATACAGGTGACGATTTGAGGGCAAATCCTCTTCAAGCGGAGGGGAATGATAAGGTCAAGGATCCGATTCTAGTTCTGTTGGTCCAGTTACAAGAGCATGTGCAAAGAGGTTCAAAGAGGTTTTAAATACTTCAGCACAACACATTATGATAGAGGATGGCAAGTCTACATATGTGGAATCAACAAATAGAGCACAAATAGTAAATATAATTCAACTTCAGCCATGTAATTGAAGAAGCCACGTCTTTTTGTCAGAACTGAATTTATTAGAGAATAAATTAGGAAAAGAGAATTGTACCTAGCAGCCTATAAAAAGGCATGTTCTGAAGCTAATGGTAGTTTTTGAAGTAATTATTCAGAAATGTAAGAGAATTTTCTCTTTGGGTTATTTGACGAACCATTCGAACTTATCGGCATTTTTCATGGCGTTCACTATCAACTTATCAAATGGATTTCCACTACCGTTTGTGGTGTCTTCCTTATACCGAGGTTCTTGTTTCGCATTAAATAATGAGTTGATGTTAAATATACCTAGGTTCTTGTTTTTGTTGACGCAATGGGTTGAGGTCTTGATGAGGACATCAAGGCTGCTAGGAATACTTTCATTCAAGTTCCAGTTAGTCCGGTGACGAGGGCTCGAGCTAAAAGATTCAAAGAAGAGCTAAATAACTTAGTCCGGAGAGTTCTACAATTAAACGAGAGCGTGTTCACTACTGAGGGTGAGCAAAAGCTGATTTTACTCATCAAAGTTGATCCGGAAGAGAGCCAATCAGCCATACATTTCCATTAAGCCATTGCATCGCCAATTTGCATATCCTAGCTTATTAGGACGTTTTTCCCAACAAAGAATCAGGTCAAGATTATGTTTTCAAGTATTCAAGAAGATCAAGATTCAAAACGAAATTCAAGAAGTTTAGAAGATCTGATCAAGATTTGATTTTTTGTAATCCTATTTGAGTTTTAAGTTTTAGTTTAAAATTTGAATTTAGGTACATTTTTAATTCCGAATTTATTTAGATAAATCTGATATTTTTGTATGTTTTTTTTTATTATTCAAGTTTATCCTTAATGGTAGATTAGGAATTTTACAAATTATAACTATGCCTATATAAGGCTGATCTCAGATGATGGAAACAAGATTTTGATGTTTATTCATATTGTGAATTATTATTCTTGAGTTCTTGAAGAAACTTATCCGAACTTATCAAGGATTCATTGTGGCGTCCAAATCGACTTATCAAACAGACTTCCACAACCGTTTGTGGCGTCTTCATCATACCAAGGTTGATACGAACCACATCAACAATGTGACGAAACCCGATACCAAATCTGGAAACAACAACCCAAGATCTTTCAAGTTTGATGGAAACCGCGACCTGTTGCTTAGCGAAGCAAGAACCTTGGTATGATGAAAATGCCACAAACGGTTATGGAAGTCTGTTTGATAAGTCGATTTGAACGCCACAAG